>JAOUQW010000002.1:10539936-10550134 GCA_028565825.1 Olivaichthys viedmensis | reverse complement strand
CGTGAGTTTTTGTTTGTTTCCCCCGCGATCTGTTCAATAAATATGTTTGATGTATTTAGCGGCTACGCGTTTGTGTCCGCACCCGCGCACCTGCAGCACTTCGTGACACATTGTTCACCTTTGCCTGTGTCTTTATACACATAAGTGTATGCATATGTGAATATGACAGTGCAATACTGTAATACCATTCAAAGCCCAAAGTATTAAGTGGTTTCTCTGTCTAAAGCAGGGAATTAATATTTTTTAATATCCAATTATTTTATTTTTTTAAATAAATATTTTTATTTAATTTGAAAAAAACACAACGGTCACAACCTCAGCATAACCCCATAAAGCAACTCAAATTAGATATCACATTTGTTCCCACTGAACAAATCACATAAAACACTGTGTCTCTGAAGTGCTAGAATGACCTTAGATGCACTATGACTAGCTCTCAAGTGTTGATAGCTCTTCCACTTTGACCACATAGAAATTTTACATCTCATAAAGTGAAACCAGATTAGCGGGGGAGGGGACATTTCATGCCATTTGTGCTACTGACCTAATCTCTATATCAGAAAGGCCAAGGTAAACTATTACACAGATATAAAATTCCAAAAGTGTGAGCAGTTCAACAGAACTACGGTTTCTATATTTACCATGTAATGATTATAGTAATCATAATTGAAATGAGTCCTTTAAGAATTCATCTCTTACCTTGTAGAATTTGGCTCCTGTATCATTCTGAAACAAAGTCAGGCTTTTGCTGTCCAGCCTCCAATAGTGTCTCTTTCTCTGAGGAAAACAATAGGGCTGCTATTTTAATAATAAGTATTAATAATATATTTTGAGGTCTGGGAATTAACAAAGATTTAATCTAACCATCTATAATGTGCATCTTTTAAGAAAGTCCTGTTTTACACTACAAAAAATGTGATTCTACAGTTATTGCTGAACATAATGTATATTGCCATTTGTATTGTGCTATTTATTAAGCTGTGAATAAAAGCAGTTGTCAGAGGATCTTACAAGGTTATCTCGACTGGTGTAGTGCACCATCCAGCCCTCCCTGACCACGGTGGAGCTTCTTCTCTTGGTGTGTTTGATAGACTGCACCACACGCATCAGTGGGATATTAGTGTTAGTGGATGGGCTAAAGAAAGACAAGAAGCGTCAGGGAGAACAATAAATACTCCAATCTTATTACAGGGTCATACTATAACTGTAAAAAAAAATTGGCAAGTCACTGAAAGGCATGGGAATACAGTAGTATTAACTAATTATCTCAAATCACAACACCTGGATTGATTAATTATATAATAGATGAAATAATCACAACACCTGGATTGATTAATTATATAATAGATGAAATAATTTAAATAAACCAGTGCAAATGCTGCATAGCAAAATGATTAACAGCACCCACAAGGTTCTTGATGTAGATCTAGTCATCCTCTGACCTAGACAGGTGTTTTTTGGACCATCCTACATCATGCAAAGCAGTATCTAAGTACCTAATCTGAGGTGTCTTCACAGGCTCCTCGTCTTTCTCCTGGTCTGAGAAGGGGTAGTCCCGAAAGATCTTGTCCTCAGGAGTAGAGGGTTCTTCAGAGTCATCCTGGCTTCTGCTGTTGTCACTGTTGACATCACTGCTATCCACCTCCATAGTGGTGTCTGAATCCGGAGCCGGACTGGCTGGCTCTGGCAGAGGACACACAGCACATGTGACACGAAGAATACTTGCTGGCCTTAAACTACCAAACTGCTAAACCACTAAACTTTGTACTAAGCTTTTTTACCTCCATTGAAGATGACTTCCCCAAGACAGTCTTTTGGTACCTTAGATGCACATCGTTTGTGGCAGTTAAATTTGCAGTCTGAAACAGAAACAATAAAAATACATATTTTGAATGTGTTATTATTTATGATTTAAAAAAAATAATACATGCATATTCCAGAAGGCAGGAGGAGAGGCTCACCCTTGCACTGCATTCCCTGGCGGAACAGTCCTTTGAGCAGGCGTTTGCAGTACTGGCAGATGGTGGGCCGCGTGTAGGTGTGGATGACGAAGGTGTGTGGAACTTTGACCCTCCCCAGCACCATCTTCTCCATCCAGATGGGCCGGCCGCTCCAGGATGGGATCCGCTTCCCTGCTTCCTGATGGGGGCGCTGTTGCTGGATGTTCCACAGAGGGAAGAGAATTGGAAAAGACATACAATCTATACAAACTGAGGAGACATGATGGACAAACTGTTACAGGGCGTTTCCTCAACAGATGTTTTGAATCATGTGGCTGAACTTTGTCACATTCACAGGAAACAGTATTAAATGCTGAAAAATCTAAACTCTAAGTCTTTCAACTTGCATTTATGTTCTGACTGTTTGTGCTTCAAAACAGACCACACAGCTTTAATAAAACCTGACTCAGCCTAGCGCTTTCCACACACTGTGTGTCTGGGCACAACAACACAGAAAGGAATCCAGAGAGGCTTGATTTGATTTACTTAATTCCATTTCCAGTGACCTTTTAGAGGGGTGAATGCAAAGTAACATACTCTGCGCTGGATTAATGTCAGATACAATGTTCGAGTAGTGACCAGTTACAAGGAGCTTGGCCTTATTCTTTTTTGTCTTTTTGTGTCTAAGAAAGGATGCAATTTATATGCACTATTTAAACACTTAAGAAAGAATCTTGTAATCAAGCATCTATGAATAGCCATATCCTTTGACTTGAAAGGGAAATTTATTACATTGTGTCACATACTAACAGTGAAATAAATGCTGTGATTAATAGCTCATGCCATCAACATCTTAGATTTACGTATTTTTGTTAGACTGGGCCAAAACCGCAATGTAGTAAACTGCATTTCCTAAAAATAAAGAAATGTACATATACACAAATGTCCAGTAATTCCTAGGGAAATGTATACACAAATGTCCAGTAATTCCTAGAAAATTTAAATTAAACGCAGGGCTCTCAATTGCACCAGCCGAACATGTCTACATTCATTACTGTATATAAAAACTAGACAAGTGTACGAATAGGTGTACGAGTGCAGAAGCTTGGCCGAGCCCCATTTACCTCCTCCAGGGTCACCACGGCATGTTCTGCTGGTAGAGGCCGTGGGACGGACAGCGAGGGACCCGGCAGAGACACATTGGACAGGCGCCTCTTCCTCACTGCACTACAATTGTTTGGGATCTTAAAGGCGCATCGCTTGTGATAGTTCAGCCCACAACCTGATAGTATACAAACATATCACACACATACATCCTAGAATACCACTCATATTCATCCAATCTCATGTATAATATGTGTCTTACACAGGTGTCAGACTCCAGTCCTGGAGGGCTGCAGCACTGCAGAGTTCAGCTTTCGCTCTCATTTAACACACCTGATTCCACTCATCAACTAATACCCAAAGCCTACATGGGCTGAATTTGGTGTGTTAGAAGAGGGTAAACACAAATCTCTGCAGTGCTGCGGACCTCCAGGACCTGAGATTGACACCCCTCGTCTAGTATTTATTTTGTCTGTTATTCTAAACGTCCACTAGAGGGCTCTACAGATACTATCTCACCTAAAACTAAAACACAGCTGTCTACTGGAGAAACAGCTTAGGGAAAAAAGAAGAGAGCTCTTATGATCACATTCAAAGCCATTGAGATGTGGCTTCAGTGAAACTTAAGCCTTTATATCAAATTTATAGATATTAAGCAGCTTTTCTGGCATGACTAATGAAGTCTGATGCAGCAGCCTGTATCCATCAGCATAGCACATTACAGCAGCAGCAAACGCTTGCTTCACAAACTTTGAAGGCCAAATCTAACACTTGGCATAGGTACACTGTGCTCCATTCAAAAAGCCCCAGATTTGGGCTTCAAACGCTGGCTGGTTGGAGTAGATGGAAGGCCAGCGCAGCATTGAGACATCTCACTGCACGACAAAGTGAGTCTGAGCCAGAGGCACTGAATCAGCGTGTTTGCTGCAGTGCCTGGAAACACTTGATGATTTGGTCTTTGGTGTGCAGGCAACTTGTGCTCTGAGGCCCATATGGTGCACATGTGTAATGTATTGTTCTTACGCATTGCATGTGCAATCATATGAGTATATAAAGTTTGTGTGGGCTTAATAGTTCTAGGCAGATATGTAAGCAGTAAGCAGATTTTAATTCATATTTGTCTTTCCATACAGTTAATATTTATGCATATTTATGCAAGTTGTCATTGAAGTGTTTTCAGTACCTTCACATTTAAGGCCCTGTCGAACGAGGCCCCACAGCATCTCCCCACAGTAGTCACAGAAGGTAGGGGCCTTGTACGAGTGCACATAGAGGGCGTGAGGCCGGATCTGAAAGTCTTCCACTGTAGCTTGTGCTGCAATTAAAATGCAACTTAAAACTGAACTTAACCAAAAAATGAATGAGCCTAAACAAAATAATACATAAATGAAATAAACAAGACAAACAGAACACACGGAAAATATTTAATGCTCAACACTGTAAGACCTGAGCAGCTGTCAATGTTCAGATTACTACAAAAAAAAAAATTCTGCCAATGAATTTGAATTTTATTGATAGTCATTAAAAAAAGAAGCAACAGACTAGCAAATTCCAACAGTACAGTAAGCCAACTGAATTGATTTAAGTGGAAAATCCCAAAATATACATGTATACTACTCAATCTGATTAAAAAAGGCAACTCAGCTGCATTAACTAAACCTACCTTTGTGTAAACTCAACAACTGAGTAAAATGTATTTTTGCTCTTAGAGTCCTGTTCAAAAAAGTGCATTTCGGGGATTAATCATTGAATATTCTACATGTATATTTGATGTATACCTGTACTAGATATGTAAATGATCTTTCAATAGCCTTGAGATCTGGGCACTCAAAATGCATGTGCGACATTGCTGAAGGCTAAACCACAAACAGTATGGTAAAATACTGCTCTTTAGTCTGAGTCAGGGAAAGTGATTCACAGATGTGATTCAGCTATGAGTCAGAGTACAGAGTTGATGCATTTTACAGCACTGAAATGATTCCCTAGTGATTTCCTCAGACACAAATGATCTCATCTGGATGATTCATCAGGTATAAATCAGCACCTGATTAAAAGATTCAAAATTTATTTTATTTACAGGCAAATCCATAATACACTAAACCGCGTTCAAGATATTTGTTACTGTTCTTTTTAATACAAGACTAGGCTAATTATGTGTCTTACAAATTGAAAAGTGAAAGTGATTCATACATTATGTTAGCACTACAATAAGTACTCAGGATAAAATAAGGGTTGGAAAGCAATAGAAGTCCCATCAAGGAGCTGTTTTAAATCTACCACACTCCTCTGGTGCAATAAGATGGGGAGAATCAGAGAGGAATGGATAAACACTAACACTGAGGAAATAACTGGGCAAAAATTCACATATATATGCTGTGTATAAGACCTCAGTAACTGCTTGAGGTCTATAACTGTGTGACATCAATCTAACATTCACAGTGAAACCTGTAGAACAGGGGGAAAATGTCAATCGACAGCATGTGAAGAACGGAGATCTTGTTTTCAAGGCCTTTGCCCAACTGTCTGTGCAGCATGGATGAGGAACATAGACCAGCTATGGAGAGGCAAATAGATTAAATCCAATATGACCTGTAAAGTTTAATGGCAATGGTCTCTTAGCCCTAATAACTCTGACACATGCGACTGCCTCACATTCTTTCTGAGGTCCAAACACTGGGGAATAGAGGAGTGGACACTGTCAATGGACACCTGCATCTTCCACATAATTGGGACAACTGTAGGAGTGGAAAGTGACTATTTTTTATTAAAATTTATCAGATAAAAGTGTTGTCATCTGGATCTCTCATCAGTGATAAATCATTGGCTGATTGGGAAAAATGTAAAAACTTGACGACAGTTGGGAGTAGTTTCCTGGCAGATAGAGAGAAAGGAACACTCTAATCCAGCACATTCTTCTTCAGACCAGTGTGACATCTCTATATCAAATGAAATGTACTGTATAATCTGCATAGTTTTTAATAAAGAAGCCCTACACAGCTCTTTAATTGTATATTTTGTGTACCTGTTTTACTGTCCAATTCTAATGGCAAAAAAGCTCTTTCTATATTTTAATTTTGCTCCCTCTTTTTGATCACTATTATTCCATCGCGTAATGCTCTCATCTAAATTTCTGCTTTTTAATAAAACCAAAAATTATTAACATTTTTAAAAAGTTTTCTTTTAAATGCCACACTTGGGAACAGATTCAAAAAGAGACAAATAATCTTTAGCTCGATTATATGAGCCCTACACGAGAGCGCTTCTCTTCACAGATCAAAGAGATAAAGGAGAGCACTGGAGCTGCCAGCGAGTCACATGCCAGGCAGCAGTACAGAGTGGTGGCACAAACTCATAATGAGACATTCATGAAAATACCACATAGCCTACATTATGTAAAACCATGATCCTAACATCCCGGAAGTCATCAAATGATCATGAAGTACCCAAAAAAGGGCCAATACACAATGACAAATAATGTGGAAAATGAGGCAGGCAACACAGCCATATCAGAGATAATAAAGGAATATTCCAGCTTTTTATTTTTAACCTAACTGTCATTAGACTTACATTATAAGTGAGTTTCGAGTAAACAGGTTTTCCATTCTTTTCTCAGTACTGGGAAATGTGTCAAAATATTTGACTGTGGTAATTGTCCATACGTTTCAGATGCACTGAAATATTCCTTCCAAGGATATATCCTACAAAATAAATAACAACAGTTATGCAACATGTGACACTTTTTTGTTAATTACTAGGGTCCTTTCGTTAATAGACGTGTTAAAAAAGGACCTCTGCTGAAATGTAAGTAATCCCAAAACATACTGCTGAACATTGGAAAGCACTTAAAAGGACAGCAGTAAGACAGAGTCAGCTGCAGTGCACACTGTAGAAGTGCTATCTCGAATAACACCATGCATTGATGGACCTCCTGCAGGGCCGGAACTCTAGCTCTGCAGCTCTGTTACATCCCCACGGCACTTCACAGTAGAATCACTACCGTCGTTTACTGTAATAAAAACAAGCTCTCGCCTTTGAGCTGTGCGCCAAGTCAAAGCTGCCCTCCTCTCCCTCCTCGCTGTGCGGGCTATTTTCCTTCAAACATGTTTTATTACCCCAACCGTTGCAGGACAGGAGACTGTCCAGGCAGACTACAAAACAATAGAGGGTTATGATGAGAGTGTGTCTGCTTAAAGTACCATGCATTCAACACGCAGTGACTAGCAGTCACTGTGACTATGTTTAATGGTAAACCCTTCTTTATTAAAAAAGGAAAGAAGACACTTTGGTGCTATTGCAGGACAATACTGGTCAAGCATGAGCGTTGAAATATGATACTAATTTCTGCTTGGCGTGTGTATGAAGTCCTGTGTATATCCCAATGTGTGAGGAGGATATGTGAGGCAGGTGTGCTGTATTACTCCCCTGTGGAGATGGCACAAATGACAGGAAAATCAGTGCTCACGGAGCAGCACTTTGTGCAGGATGTAAAAGCCATTCGGGACAGGAACAGCCCATAAACCTCCCCCAACACCAGGAGCCTACTGTAAATTCAAATTCTGTTTTTTAACCCTGTTTTTATTTTTATTTTTTTACAAATATATTTTGACAAGAGTGTGACAGCAGTCTAGATTGTTTTGGGCTAGTATGTCACCCTCCCGATCCCTTGACAAAAGAAAAACCCTTGAGTCTGATTTGAAATCTCTCAACACACATGGTGTTTTGCTTTAACTTGGGGCATGGCTGAAATTGATTTTGAATGGTGGCCTTAAGGGATCTAACCTGTCAGTGTTCACCGTTATTCAAAGATGACCAACTGACACTTTTACTGATATTTTATTGACACAGAACATCTGGCATACATGTTGTGTGCCATGGTCCCCCACAGCTCATCAGTGTAAGAATTCTACTCCAGTCTAAGTCTTGTCTGTTTGAAAACATGAATGTGAAACATGATTTCCCAGTTCCCTGTTTATCTTGAGGAAGCTTTCAAAGACCTAATTCCCTGTACATGAAGAGAACTCACCTGAGAGGACCACCTCAATCAGATCTCCCTCATGGATATCCTCTGCAGACGTAAGTCGCTGCAGGATGTTGTCAGAGTTCAGATCATGGCGGAAGAGCAGGATCTTGTCATACATACCGAAGAATCCGCATTCTGGGAACTGAAGACAAGAAAGAGAGTTTGTTAATAATATCAGTCTTTATAAACACACCTAGAACATGTTAAGAAGATCTTTGTCTTAATCCACACTGTTACCATCTCAAGTAAATGAGATGTTAGAAAAATAAAGAACCTGTCTTTTGTAAGAGTTTATCAGACAGTATTAGGAAGTATTTGAAAATATATCTGCATGTTTTTGTACCAGTTATATTGTCCTACATTAAGTTGTCAGTTTATTAGGTACACCTATCTAGTAGCGTGCTGTACCTTCTTTTTTTTCTTTTTTTTCTACATTATACAAGATCAGGAATATTGTAGCAGCGGAAATGATTGTGCTGTGCACTTGTTGCATATTGGACAGCTACACAGTCTTGCTGCAAACAGCTTTTTCCACCTCATCCCAAAGACGCTTGATAGGGTTGGGATACAGTAACTGTACAGAACACTGAAGCAACGAAAGCTCGCCATCATGTTCTTGGAACCATTTGGTGACAATACATGCCTTGAGACATGACACATGCATACTGGAAGTGTCTATCCGAGTGTGGAGAAACTGTAGCCATGAAGGTATCAGCAACAATGTGCAGATACGCTGTGCTGTTCAGACGTTCTTCGGTGGGTATCAGGGACCCTACTGTGTGCCAGGAAAACATTGCCAACACAATCACACTGTCACTACCGGCCTGTACTATTGACAGCAAACACAATGGCTCCATGGACTCATGTTGCTTGTGCTAAATACTGATCCTTCCATCCTTCCAAAGGGAACCTGGATTCGTCCAAGCAGGCAACTTTTTTTTTTTACCTCTCAACGGTCCAGTTTTGATGCGCCTGTGCTCACTGGAGATGCGCTTTCTTGTTCTTTGGTGACAACATTGTAACCTGACATGGTCTTGTAGCATATTTAGGACTAAGTCTGATAAGTAGTGTCTTCTGAGATGACATTCTGCACACCAGTGTTGAATTCTGATGTGGTTTGTCTGGTTGGGTCCGTGTACATCCCATCCAAAGCATTTTTGATTTGTAAAGAAATGTTGGGAAACAAAAAATGAAACCATTTTCTCAATTTAGGTTCTTTCTATTTAAAAAAACAAACAAACAAAAAACGAGTTAAATTCACTGTTAAGCATGTAAACAAAATAAAAAACAGATAAGCAGTTGTTTCTTAATATGAATTAGTATATATATTTTTTTCTGTATGCCTGAACGTTAATCAAAGGAAAAGCCATGCTTCAACAGAGATCTTCAACAGCAGCAGTCATGGAGAATTTGCACGCAAGCTCCTATCTACTCTTTAGATTTATGGTGCGCATGTACATTGCGCTTTACGGTAGACCGTTTGCGTGGAGGGTTAGAGAAATGTTGCTAGAGAATTGGGTTGTGAAGCTTCATTAAACACATCGTCCAGAGGTCTAACGTACCAAAAACAAACTGTCTGCCCATCAGAAAGTATTGACTCATATATTTTTGCTTAATGCACAGAAAAGACCATAATATGGTAGTAAATCAAAAGTTTTAAATGTTTGTAAATATAATCACATTACATAGTTTTCATTAAACTCCACAAGATTCTTGAAAATCACCTTCCCAGGTACACATGCCATACCTTTATGCTTTTTTACTGTAGCAATTTGGAGTAGTTTGTTGCAAATGCCTCAAAAATTGCAATTTAGTTCTATATATGCCACATATTAAACGGAAGTCATGGCAAAATGGTTGTGTATTAAAAAACTTATAATATGTTTATATCTAATTGTTTTTAGCAATCTCCACAGGATTCTTGAAGAGGACTTCCACAGGTACTCATGACATGACTTACATGCTGTCACCTCGTGCTGTGGTGCGCGTGACCCAGTGCTTTTGTTTTTGTTTAATTGCCCCTGTCCCGTAATGTGATTCAGCCCATCTGTGTGTCGTTTGTGAGTAATCAGTGTATGTATTTAAGCCCTCGTGTTTCCCGTCCAGTTTGTGGTTGATTGTTTAATGTTACGTG
>JAOUQW010000002.1:10496176-10512100 GCA_028565825.1 Olivaichthys viedmensis | reverse complement strand
CTAATGGTCAGATAATCTAATTCTATGCAATAGTGCATCTCTTAATGCTTAATAAACTTGCTGTTGATTCTTATTCTTAGCGTTGTTCTTATTTAAGCAAACGTCAGACACCAAACTTGGCTGATCACTTACTTTTGGGGTATGGGAAAATTGTGTACATTTGATTAACCTATTCCTTTATTCCATGTTAGTGTATGACAGCACCAAATAATATTTTACTTAAGTGAGCTGAATTTGAGTGGCAACTTTATAGAAAGCAACAAACAATTAATGGAAGGTACTGCCCTAAGAATGATGAGTATGTACTGAGCTGTTTTAGTTACATTGTAACATTTATGCACAATAATTTTTACTGCATTAATCAGCGCAAAAACATTTGAGAATGGTTTCAAAAGGGGTGCCAGCTTCACGGAGGTCACTCACAACACTGTGCTGTAACTGCCATCAATAAGCTACTGAAACAGAACAACGAGCTACCGGCACACAAGCTGTTGTGCTGTTGAGTGCCGTGCACGAGCTGTTGTGCTGTACTTCCTGTTTTACTGGGACAGAACAAGAGGGACGACAGAACTTTCTCGGCTATTATATTTGCAAAGCATGCTGCGGGGGTTAATACAGAACCACATGATTGGATATGTGTCAACGAGCAGGTAAGTTTAGTTAAAGCCTGGATTTATGCTGGATTTATTTCATATAGACCAAAATGTTTTGACCCAATAATTAGACACCGATATCAAAAGAGAACATTTTTTTTTTAAAACTTGGATTAGAATGTTTATTTTTGGTGAAGGACTACAAGCAATGAGAGTTAATATTTTGGAAAGAAGGGATCGATCTTGTTAGCCCAGGCCATCAGGCCTCCGGTGATGTCTTTCACAGTGATGTGCTCCAGTTCAGATCCAGACATCTTCTCCAGCAGCTGCACAGCCTTCTGAGAGTCATTTCCCAGTTTACACACCACAAACACTAGCGAAAAAGAAAGGGGGACACAAAAATAAAATTGTTGTTATATCAGTCCCTGTCCTTTACTAGCTGTTTTTACAGCATGAAATGTAATTCTAAAGGGTGTAGGTACGTTTTTCTTGTGGCTCTGGGAGCTGGTGGGAAATATGCTAGTAGTTTTATAATGATAAACCACAGTAGGTAGCCAACACATAACTTGCTTTACTTTAAAGCCATGTCATTAGGTAATCTTATCTGGATGATGAGGATATTTCAAGCTTGGAAAATAACTGTACCTCAACGCCATCACCTCTATCCTCACTGTTCAACCAAGAAAAGCAAGTAATCTGCCAATGCAGCATTATAAAGGCCCAATTAGCCTGAAGGAACTCCGATTACCCTTCCTCTGTTCTTAAAGCATGTGGCTGACACAGATATGACAGGTGATAGGTGGTTATAGGCATTTTGACATACAGAGGCTTTTGTGTACTATGTAAACAAGATAGAATCACTTAACATACATGGCTTAACACTAGCAGTTAGTCTGCAGGGCCGCGCTGAACAAATCAAAGCAGCTTAACAGATCAAATCTTTGCAGTAGAACTATCATTTAGTTGATATCCTTTGGACAGTTCTATCTTTTTGGTCAGTGTTTTTATTGAAAACTACATTGGTATTTTGTTAAAGTACCCCTCAAAATGGAATTTAAATTAATAATCAAATTAATAATTTAAGTAAATGTAAAATAATAATAATAAATTTTTAGCATTTTAATGCCCAATACATTTTAAACATATCTATGCCTTTCCCCTTTTTAAAAATGCCAGGATCTCTAAAAATACACGAATATACAATTTGGAAACACTCCCATGTTCTCCCTACAGCTAGTTAACTGCTAATAAAGAGGCTCGTATTTGTCATAGGCAGACTTGATTTGCATTCTCATACTCTCAGTGATTTATTTAACAGCAGCCAGACCTGTCAAAATATACCATAGCAATCAAAACTATTTTGTTCCTCGCCAACATTAGCCAAGTTAGCTAGCTAGCTAGCTTAACATTTCGGTTCTGCGACCAAGTTTCCGGATATCATGTCATCCTCTAATCTTGGACGTGATGCGTCAAAAGTTGTGGCGCTTACTTACTAACTAAACTCATACACAATGCTCCCTGAATCAGCGAGAAAGTATTGTCTTTTAAATAAAATAATGTGTTATCAAATTTGAGACCAATCAGTATAATCAGAATCAGCCATCTAAGAATCGTTTTTGACTTCAGATTTTAAGTTGGGTTCAGGGGTACTTGAAAATAAACAAAACCATTAAAAGAGAAGCTGCAATACAGGCTATTCGATTGTTAATGCAGAACCATTTCATTTTCAAGCATATTGAACTTGGTTTTAGTGTACTTAAAGCCTGCGCTGACCAGCTGTATTACCTAGAAAAATACAAAATATCTATCAAGATATCAATCAATTAAATAATGAGAATTTTAGGATTTGAAGCGGGAAAAAAAATTGATCGGGACATCGCTAATATCTACCAGCAGTCCACAGGCTCCCTCTATTTATTCCTTTAATCTTCAAAACACAGCTTTAGATTTAATACACCAAACACATTACAGATGTGTCGTATACCAGAAATGAAGGAAAAATTCAAAAGGATTTTTAATTATAGTTGCTCTTCACCCTGTAAATGGCATGTCTGATGGTTAATAAAAATACACACAGAGCAAAAATATTGATGTTACCTGGGACTCGTGCTTCAGTGTTCATCTGCCGTTTCAGCTCACTGATCTTCTCCTTCAGCAGATTAACATGGTCTGTCTTCCGATCCTCTAAACTGGCAAGTGGAATGTCTAACAGTAACAAAAAAAATCTACTTTTATTGGAATAGTGCAACAATTGCTTATGATGTTTTATAATACATTTTATAGTGACAATAGCATTAAACAGAATCTGTATTTCCTGAAATGATGAAAACCATTGGAAAGCATACTGATTGAAATTGGCAGATGGCAAATATCCACCTCCACTTTGGGTCGAGCATCAAGTAGGAGATGAGGCGTACCGCTGTCCACAATGGATTTATACTCCTGCAGTTAATGATATAGGGTTTATGAGTGGACTGGGATAAAGACAGATCGATTCTTTAATTTTCTTGGCTTGGTAACAATACAAAAACACATAATACAAGGTACAAGGTAATAATGCATAAATGCTATATACCTGCACAGAGACCCTCTGTTCTGCAGACAGGAGATTCAATCTTCTACACTGGAAAAACAGATAAACACTAATAATGACCACTACTTTTCCCCAGTCTATAATAAACATTATAATAGGTTGGCATCTTGACATGGTATGGGTTTTTTGGGGGCTGTGTTTGATTAGATGCCGCTCTCAGGTTGCATCTTTAAATAGTAGCACAGTCTGAATCTTTCGTAGAAGTTTCAAAACAGGGTTTTTCTATTCCCTCCCACATGTTTACACCTTTTCAAAGCCAGCATTTGTTGAGAAAACTAAATAAAAAGGATTCATCCTAGCTCTAATTTAAAAAAGCACTACCTGTATGAGTCATAAGCCGTGCCTGAATTAGTTTCCTAGTTACCATACTACTATTTGGAGTGCAGCCAGTTTGTAGTTTTGTCCAAATACTGAGTGGACAATCATATTCCCTGGACAGTTCAATATATTACCCATAATGCATCGTAAATCCAGTGTATAACCATTGCATACTACTAAAAGTACCCCAATGCATAGCAGTTTCTTTTAGCTCGAAACTTACTTGAGGACACTTGGTCTACTTTTGATTTTTTTCGTCCAGGGGTTGTGGGGTTGGGTGTTTTGCATACGTTAGAATCATACATTAAAATAATTATATCAATAGATGAAATTCTCATTCAAACAAAATAATTTACTTAGACCCAAAAGCTTTACCAAACTGACCCCAAAATCACCACAACACACACACAGCCATAGAATATGACAATATATGTAATAATATGAGACCATTTTGGGACTTGGTAAAATAGCTATTTATGGAAACTGTGGCCCCGTTTACACCTGGTACTAACATGCGTCTCGAGTGATCAGATCAGAAGTGGTCAGTGCGTGACGGAATTCTGACCTTATCTGTTGCAGCAGAGCCGCAGAAGCTCTCGTAGTCCTGCAGCTCTGTGACTGTGGGCGTGTCTCCACAGACAGCACAGCCTTCCTGCTTGGCTCTCAGCTTTATGGAGCGAAACTGGACGTCCTGACCATCAAACATCAGCAGCTGCTGCCCAAAAGAAGCTGCATTGGCCAGTCAAAGACAGACGCAATCACATATTGTGTACCACAAGGCAAAGGGACGGTGTAGTGAACATTGGTTCTCTATGTGGTTTAAATGAAGGATACAGGTTTGCCCAGAGGCAATCTTCAGAACCTCTAAAGCTTGAAGACAGCCCATGATTCCAACCACTGCAATGAAGAGGGAAATATGATTTTATATTGCAGAGGATTGGCTTGAGAGCTGAGCACCTATAATAATCTGTGGAGTCATGTGTAGAAAAGTAAACATTTTATATGAGCACTGTTTATTTATACACACACATATTTGCTACACACAAGGCACCAGTTTTCCAAACATAGATCAGGTTTAGTGGTAGAATAAAGGGGGCTTTCAGTGGAGAATCCCCATAGGGTAGGTAAGGCTAGGCACACTAGCAATCGAAAAAATCAGTGTCTACATGAGCTAATTTTGCAGACCTGGGGCCTCATTCATAAAACTTTCAAATATTTCTGAGGGAAGTTATGAACGCACCCTAAAATAATCAGGTTTATTAAAATGAACAACCCCTTTTCTAAATCCCAACGAGTATAAAATCATGCGCACATGCACAAGCCTTAGGTCCCACGCCATCCCATCACCTAAATAAGCATGAAGTTATTCTTGGCACACCCATATTGTATTCATTCATGAGCTCCTATGCATATAAACAGGACCATGATTCTCAATGTATCCATTTGTAGAAACAGCGGCATATCCAATGTGTAAAGCGAATAAGCCGTCTTCATCATGCATCACAGATCACTTGCACATTAATAGAGTGATAAAGATTTCAGTAAACAAAAGCAAATTCATTCTCCAACGATGTCTGTATTGCAACACAAGTGCAGTCGATTGGGCCGATTACATTTGAACAAGTGGCGATCGCCGCAAATTGCCTTCTGATGTTGCCATGTTCCCTGGAGTGTAGGGAAATTTGATGCATCTAGGTAATATTTTCAATAAGATTGGCACAGACGCAGCTCAGATCAGTCCCCCAGGTCTAAACCACAGTAGGTAGCCAACACATAACTTGCTTTACCTTAAAGCCATGTCATTAGGTAATCTTATCTTAATCGTAAATCCAGCACAAATAGAGCTTCTCGTGTCTAATTAAAACGCAGCTTATACAAATGCTTGGTAATGGAACAGAAGGCTAGCTATTTCGGCTGAAAAAAGCCGGTTGGCAAAAACCCCAGAGCTATACCTGGGTATAGGTACAGGGATTGCGTGATTACATTTTATTACATGTATTCAAAGCTACTTACAACTGAGCCTATATCTGTAGCCTGCCGTTGGCACAAGAGCCTTATATTTCTTTTAAAAGCGCAAACGTGTTCTAAACACCAATATGCAGCAAAAAACCCTTTTCGTCAAGCGAAACAAGGGTCATTTAAGCCAAAAGGCTTAAGAAATGTGTGTTTTGATAGACTTAGTTTAGGCGACTAAAAATAGAAAACATGGGATCTTAAACATTCAAACATGGATTTCTTTCCTTTTTTTTTTAATAGGAATATTGTATTCTTTATTGTTTCTAGCTAGAAACCGCGGCACCGGAAATAGGAATCGGACTCGAGCGAAAAAACACGCTTGGTGCACGCATCCGGTGTAAAATGCCACATTGACTAACATGGGAGCGTATTGGAACCGGCGCGCGCCGTGTGCTTACCACGTCTGGTGTAAAATAAGCTTAAGAAATCACGTGTGGGAGCGTTTTTAATTATCGGAGGGTAAGAACCATCGCAACCATCGACCTCAAAAACAACACAAAGGAAACTTGAGTTTGTTAAGCAACAAACACTGACAAAAGGAAAAGAGACATAACAGACAAAATAACAGAATTCATAGCGATGGACATGAGGCCCATTAATGTAATGCTATAAGGCTATTTTTAAGTTGTTGATATATCTATTTTTTATTTTAACCACGGCTTATATATCGCAATGTTTGATGCATTATCTTGGCTTATTATTATTAATACATCGTTGCCACCTACTGAATATATTTTGAAATGCAGTGACGAACATAAAATTATGCTTAATTATGAAACATAAGTATTATTGTTTTTAATGGTGGTTTTGAGAACGAGTATTCAGGTACTCGTTCGGAAACTCCAACGAGTACTCGAAGCCTGTAAAATGCTGTTCGGGCCAGCCCTAAATTAGTTCTTTATTAATTGATTAATAATCGCCCAGTTCCACCCTGAATCGTAAGTAAATAGTCCCTAGAGATTCCTCCCCTACACTTAACACTTGTTTTTCATAGTTAAGTGTTCTATTTTAATAATGACTGGTGAATTCCATGAAAACTCAAATTCCAAGTTAAATGTCAGTCATAAAGATCAAATATGATTGAAATATTGGAAGCATCTCTGTACATGTAATAGGAGCAACACTTTGATTGTATAGTTAGTCAGACTCACCCACTCCCAAGACTCCACCATCGGAGCAGTTTGTGACCGTCTCAGGCGGTGGGGGAACAGGAAACAAACACCTGTAGCAGGGCCCTCCTTTGTAATTGTACACTGTGAGCTATGAGGAAGAAAAAAATAGCCAAGTCCATTTATGTTCATCTGAAAAATCTGAACTTTACTCTATCAATTAAGTGAATATGATTATTTTTCTTTTTCATAAATCATATCCACCACCATTTTGAAGTGTTCAGATGGAAAGTGTGGCTTTTTGTTTTAAATTGGCTCTGAAAGGTAATCTTACCTGGCCTTCCATTCTCAAAGCACTAGCAGACACTAAAGGCTTTCCACTGAGAACGCAGGCATCATTAACAAGGTACCGTGTTGGGACATTATCTGAACAATCAGCCACAATGTCATACATGGAGAACAAGCAGTCAAGGACACAAACGCAAAGGGTCAAAGCAGCACCCAAAAACTATTCTGTGATATTTGTCTACAACAGTGCAGCACAAAAGGATACTGTTGGATGAGCTGTAAGGCATTCTCAGATGAGAGCTGGAGATGATATGGCACGCACTGCACTGTTGAATTTAACCTGTCAGAACACTAAAGTTAACACGTAACACACACTTAACAGGGTTAAGCCTGGTTGCCAAGACATGTTATGTCTTTAGTATAGGACTAAGATGCACCTGCAGAGGGCCTGTGCTGCAGACTGGGCTTTTGGCAGATCCTGAGTCTGCTCCGTGTGCAGTACCTGTCTGTGCAGATTACTTAGCTCCACCTCGTCATAGTCCAGCAGCCCCAATCGCCCTGAATGAAAACAAACATCGAGATGCCTGCTAACTTACACAGCCGCAAAATGATAATGATTTATATTCATTACAATCCCACAAGAAGTGTAAATTATCGCAATGCACAAATATGATTTGATACCGATATCAGAGGTCTGAGCATCAGCCAATAGCGACATCCTCACAGTAACCAAGCCGACTCTCTGCAAGCTTCTGCTATTAAGTTATGCAAAACATCAGATGCGTGACAGCAGCAAGCTTACAGACAAATTGTGTCTTGCGTTCACATCCGAGATTTGTCATAAAATAAATCAGTGGATCGGATCGCAAAAAATGTCAATTCTGGCACTTCAGGCCAGCATTGGCCCTGATCACGATAACTTAGTACATCAGTACATCCTTAGTGCATTACCGCATAATGTGTGTGAACACCTGTCCCTTTTAATCCTGATGGTGCATAATTTGCCTAACAAATACACAGATACAGCCTAGTCAAACAATGGTAAGCGTTTTAAATGTTTGTATTTGGGATGTAATTTTTGTGTGATTTATATTTAAACCATGTGAAAATACACCCATGCGTCCATAAATTGTAACTGTGTGCTAACCAGAGAGCTGAAGTGAATAAATTTAAACCTTGGTGCCAGACTTGTGGCATATATCCTCACTTTTGAGTACTTGCATGTACAAAATGATAAAATACTGGTCATGTTTTGCAGATGTCTACGTGTTTCATATGATTCTGTTTGTGTATGGTTATTTGTACGAGTTTATTATTACTTTGTTAGCCCCCACTCTATTTGTTGGTTGCAAACTTTGAGATTTTTGTCATTCTTGGACACAATGCAAAGTCTGATCTGTTCAAACTGAGGTCGAATTGTCACATCAGTAACACATAAAAGTGGATTGGAACTGAAATAGGAACTGAAAATGTCAGATTCAAGGTGAAATTTGCTGTTCACGCCATCATGAAAGCCAGATCTGTGTCATACAAGATGAATTGGGCCACTTCTGCCTGTAGTGTGAATGCAGCCATAAGACCAGCCATACTGCAGCCTACCTATTCCAGCCGCAGCGAGGTACAGGGCCAGAGGACAACCCAAACCTCCACATCCCACCACCAAAACAGACGCGTTTGAAAGACTCATCTGGCCTGGAAAGAGAAGAGAGGACTTACGCGAGCTTTGTTTTATCAAACGAAACGCCTAAACCGTTTTAAAGCACCGTTTCATTCGACGCTCACCTTTGACACCGAGCTCTGGTAAGAGCAGCTGCCTACTGTATCTCATAATGTCGTCGTTGGTTAAAGACGTGTATCGCAGAGGAGCCAGAGGCGACACTCGGTCTTGCAAGTCCACTAGTAAAGAGTCAGCCTGATGAAATGACAAAAAGAAGAGCGGCTTCCAAATGACAAGCATGCTTTGGGAGACACTTTGCATACAGGAGTAAAAAACCATCCTAGTGCTACATGCTGTACTGGACACGTGAGTGCTAATGCAGACCTTCTGGGTTTGCTCGAGCTTGTGCTTTAAAGCAACGATTTCCGCATCCTTTTCCAAGAGCTGTTTTTTCAGACTTAAAATCTCGCCGTCCATGTTATTCATGTAAACGAAACGAAAGCACACAACCGAAACGTTGCTTAAGCATGCAAGACAGCTCGACGCGCAGTCAGTCTGTCTGTCTGTCTCTGTCTCTGTCTCTCTCTCTCTCTCTCTCTCTTTCACCACCTCCCCCGGTGTATCTACGTCATGAAACACGTGTGTGTGCGCGCGCGCGCGTAGGGCTCCACGTGTTTTTCACTAACCAATCAACGGCCGGGTAATAAACGCTACGTCAAGAACGCGTTAAAACCGCAAATGAAAAAGAGATTGAACTTAAGCGCGTCATTCAATCGTCCCGTTTCTCATAGCGATCCGGTTAAAGGTGGATAACGAGTGCTTAATTTGCGTAATGATTGACCGGTTACAGTTGTACCTCATCTTTGAAAATGCTTTTTTCAAGAGAAATCAAATTTTCACCGGTTTTTTGTTTTTTTCTTTTTCTTTTTAAATGATTTATCCTATGTATAATATATCAAAGTTTTTAGGTTAATATAATACAAATGAGTATATATAATGATTCGGCTGCAGGATCGGGGCACCACCAGTGCAGAGCTTGCTTCTGCACGCACAGTGAGGCGAAGACTTTTGGAGGATGGCCTGGCAATTACATTACCTAATGTAATTGTCAATAAAAGCCTTTGACACTTATGAAATGCTTGTAATTATACTTCAGTATACCATAGTAACATCTGACAAGGAGATCTAAAAACACTGAAGCTGCAAACTTTGTGAAAATTAATATTTGTGTCATTCTCAACTTTTGGCCATGACTTTACACCTCTCTTTTAATACTAGTATACATTTTAACTACTCAGATTGAAGCGTTTAGAGAGGTGTGTGTGTGTGTGTGTGTGTGTGTGGTGTGTGTGTGTGTGGTGTGTGTGTGTGTGTGGTGTGTGTGTGTGTGTGTGTGTGTGTGTGTCAGTCACACACTCCCTCACATGATCCCACGCTGTGGAGTCGCGCAGATCCGCGCTGGAGTAAGAACGGAGCTGATGAGCACTTCGAGACCGAGTTTAAGCATGTGGTTCTTCGCTCTGCTCGGCATCTGTGCAACATTTACGGGCTACATCAGTGCCCAAATACCGTGGACGCAAGAAAAGGTATTTATTCGCCTTTTATACCCTATGGTAATGTGCGTTTTGCGTAGTTCGCCAACTAAATCCGTGCATAACGGCGGACTCTTGGACGGTTCGGCTCGATGATTTGCGCCGATCATATCTGCTGGATGATTTGCGCCGATCAGATGATTTGCGCCGATCATATCTGCTGGATGATTTGCGCCGATCATATCTGCCTGTAGGGTAAATGAATCGGATGTTAAATCGGATCTTAAAGCGACGTGTGACTCAACTTGTTGCAGCAAGTCTTCCTGACGATATAAAATACGACAAAAGCATGACTTCTAGGCTCTAAATTGCCTCCCTGATGCTGAGTGTTATATACGCCTATAAGCCTTAAACTAGCCAACTGATGTGTGAACATTTTTTATAACGAATTGAACATGGCTGCGCTTCTTTTCGCTCCTTGTTGGTCTTGACTAATTTGCTATCTCTAAAACCTCTCGGCAGAGTTGCGCATGCTCGGCCCGTGATTGGTGCTCAGGATCTTCATGACCTGACACTTTTGGGGAGGAAAATGCGTTGTTGTTGTTGTTGTTGTTGTTGTTGTGTGTGAATAGATTGTATGTTCGTCGCTTGTGTGCTTTGCACTCCAGTTCCCGCTGCCCGGTCTGGCTGCCTCTGCCTTGTTGCTATGGCAACGCGCTCCCCTTCATCGATCCATCACGTCACGATATTTATAGATCTGGCTTCTGTTAACCCTTCCTCCCATTTCCGCGAGCATCCGTTTGCGTGACCTATAGGTCGCAAATGCAATTCACGGTTTATGTGCTCTCGGTAAGATGTCTTAAAACGACTGTTCGTGTGAAATAAACTTTTGCTTTTGGAACTCTAGGAGGTATGCTGCACGTTGCTGGTGCCCTTTTGTAATTAAACTTCTCACACTGGCCTAAGCAGACATGACTCTGGTGTGTTTTGAGCACTGGCCTTCAAATGAGGGGGATTTTCCGTCATGAGTTTTCTGTTTACATGCTTACTGTGCTTACTGCCTTAGCAGAAACATGACAGATCGAATGGACTTTGAGACAGACCAAACCAATAACGGAGGCTGACCTTCTAGCCGATCACTGCCTTTGCAAATCTCATGTTTGGCTCAGGTGCAGTATAGTGTAGTTTAGCGCGGCATTATGTTTTAGCTACATTTTAATTCGGCTGCTTTCACAATCATACAGCAGTGAATCACAACGTGATACTGCTCTTCTGTGAATTACCTCCAGATGCAGCTTCCCTTTTCTGGATGTTTTCTAAAAGTTCTCTGTCGCCTAGTGTGGTTTACTAGACCACATAATTACTCGCCCTGGCATATGCAGTGTATCATTTTCCGTACAAACAAGGCTCTGTTACAACACTGCACTTAAGTGCCACCATCACATGTCATGTCCGACTACTTAGAATTCAGTTATTTAGTCCTCCATGTCCAAACACAAAGTGGGGAAATTAACAGGACGTGCAGTGCGTCATCAATGAGGAATATGTTTTATCAGTAGATTTTCAACAAGGCGGTTTTCAAGCCACTGACTGGAAATGGTTCATTTAGAGCAAAGGGTCACTATGTTGCGCAACATTTGCTTAAGCGTTGTTTAATATCAAAACCCTGTTTGTTTACCCTCCATTATAATTTGGTCTAGATTTTTGTCCCAGTGTTTTAAGACCATCTTTACTTCTTTACCATTTTACTTGTTTTGATGTTTGTACTACAAGATTTATGGAAGCCCAAAGAATAATAAACAGTGGAGGAATACAGTTATTACTGTTATGATAAACTGAGTAAATGAGAACAGGTTTTAGTTATAATGTGAATAAAAATCGAAATCGCCAAGCAGCATATGCTCATTTCCTATAATGACATGTTGAACATGTTGGCTCAAATAAGCCATTTGCTCCTGGTGAGTCACATAACAACAGAGGTGTGATTAGACTTAATTCAGTGTTGGGAGTCACCTTCAGCCATCACGCACCAGTCAGATTCACTATCCTCAATTCCACTGTAGTTGTTCTTTATTTACTGGAGAACTAATGATGGCTAGAAAAAAAACTTGGACTTTAAGTGTTCAAGAGAACGGTAAAAGGGTCAAAGCAAATAAATCACCATTCTAATTAATTAGTAGTGGTTTTAAGGCTTTGATCTAGGACATTAAATCATAATAAATGACACAATTTATTATGGAGGAGTCACTGCTGTTGATTGAACATGACTAAGGAACAACCAAATTAATCGGGTAATTTGAGACGCACCACAACTGTATCTGACAGTGCCGGCAGAACGTTACCAAGTCACAAATGTTCACTTCTATTGTTTTCATCTTTAAATGAAATGGGTTAAGAGAGTATGGATATAGTCTGGCTAGGGGATAATTGGTTCAGACTGAAGATCAGATGTTGGCTGGATGTGTGTAAAATACTTCTACAAATGTGCTTGCAAATACTGTTTTTTGCAAACATAGCCAAGACATAAACCGAGTTAGTAATGCTTTCTTGGTCAGTAGAACAATGCCTGTGAATTGATGAGGTTCTTAGTAAATCAAGGGGAGGACACATTTTCTATGCTCCGACTCATTTCCTGCTCCCAAGTAACTCCTTAACATGTATGACAGATCAGATAAAATAAAGTATGCCAAAAGAGAAATTATTTTATTACAACTAGCTCTTGGCTCACTGACCCCTGCCCCACCAGTATTTTCCAAAAGTGACCCTTGGGCTCATCATTTTGAGTATCAGTGATTTATGTTGTGTCAGATCTATGCTTAGTGAAGTCCAGTCAGTATAGAACTATACTGTGAGTTTGTGGCAAGCGGATATGTATCCCCAATGACAACTCGAAACCATTTTAATATGAGGGTGTGAAATGCAAACAATATTGTATGATGAAACTGGGAAAACCAGATCTTTAGCATCTAACCAAAGCAGAGAGCGAGATGATTCGTAAAACTGCGATCATGGCTTTGAGCCTCTTTTTTCTCTCCCTCCAGCTTTACCACAAGGCAAACACTCTGAGTTCTGATGATCTAATCAGTGTTTTGGCATACACAAACATTGAGCGCATGTGGAGGAAGGACCTGAAGCCCATGCTGGTGGTGCGTTATCCAGGCTCTGCAGGAAGCAAAGCAGTGCAGCAGGTCTGTGTGTATATCTGTCTGTGTATCAGTCAAAGTTAATGAGGCTAGTTACCTGAAATAACTTGATCATATTTGCATATCTGTATGTTCTCGTTCTCTCCCCCCAGCAAATTAAATCTACCCTGGGCTCGCTGAATGCAGGCTGGGAGGTGACTAAGGATCACTTCCAAAGCTGGACGCCTTATGGCCAGATGCCTTTCACGAACATAATCGCCACTCTCGACCCCAGTGCCAAGCGGCGGCTAGTGCTGGCCTGTCACTACGACTCCAAATACTTCCCTCCTCAATGGCATGGACGGGAATTCCTGGGAGCCACAGACTCTGCTGTGCCCTGCTCCATGCTGCTAGAGCTGGCCAGAGCACTAGACAAGGAGCTAAAGACTTTGAAGGTAAGGAAACTTGCACTTAAGAGTTGTGGTAGTGTGCATGCAGTGTTTTATTTACAAGATGGACTGTTCCAGTTCAAGAATACCTTGGATACAATATCTGGTTATTTTGCAAGAGAGAGCAGTTCATATTTCAAGGAGTTTTTATAGGACCTGAGCATGACCATGAGACTGAAGGTGGGTATGCAGCAGGAAATATCATCTGCAGAAAAGAAGGAAGAGAGAAAATGGAAAAGAAAGTTGACGGCAAAGCGCACGACGAACAATTTCTGTATATAGGATCTAATATCCCGCACATACCCACTAGAGTTTTATCAAATTGGAGACATGCAATTTGAATGTAGGTTAATGTAGTTTCGTATATTCACCACTAGATAGCAGCAGGTGTATATTGTGATCTCTTTGGCTCTCTCAGGACTCCGGGTCAGACCTAACTCTGCAGCTGCTCTTCTTTGATGGAGAGGAGGCTCTGTTTCAGTGGACCTCTACTGACTCTCTGTACGGTTCCCGCCATCTGGCAAACAAAATGGAGAATTCTGCACACCCTCTGGGAGCTACGGACACCAATCGACTTGATGGCATTGTAAGTTTACTCACAAAAGCACCCACGCTAAACTTGTATGCAGGGGTTGAATTATTGCTGTGCAGTGTTAGTTCACTGGGATTAACGATTAAATTTAATGGAATCACTCACATATACAATGTTAATTATGGTTTGCAGCTAGAGCATAAAACTAGGCAGAATAATTGACAATACAGACACTATCTGAGCTTCTCATCAGGCTTTGATATGGAGTCTTCCCATGAGGCAATGCTGCAGACAGTGGGAGAGCACATGACATCATGTCTTTTCTCAAAGACTGGGGGGAAAGTGGAGCCTTTGAAAGCTTATCTTAAAAGCGATATATGCCAGCACTGTTCAGGACAGATATACTCTATCATGTCTCATAAAGTCTGTCTTTGTCTTGCCTTTGTTTCTTTTCTTTGTTCTTCCTTTCTGTCCCTACTTTTTCTTCCTTTCTAAAACAGGATCTGTTTGTTCTGTTGGACTTGATTGGTGGTCCCATGCCCCGCTTTGGTAACCAGTTCTCCAACACTGCCAGGTGGCTCTCCAAACTACAGAATATTGGTGAGCTTTTATCATTCCATCTTAATGCTCTCATTGCTCTGTCTGTCCATATCTAGACCAGATATTATTTGGGTGGGGGACCCTTATCTTTGTTTTGTGTTTGCAACTGACTGTGTGGTCAGAAGACACTCTGATCTACAGCAACTGTTCTGGTACTGTGTGCTTGCTTCCAGAGCGGCGCCTGCATGCACTGGGCCAGTTGGAGGATCATCCTAATGAGGTGCAGTACTTTTGGCCTGGCATGCCTGTGGGTCCTGTGCAGGATGACCACATGCCCTTCCTCAGCAGAGGTAATATTGTAGTGCAAGGTTCTGTCAACTGTATTGCTTTATTATAGAAGAATACAGGTCATCATTAGAATGTCAACCCGATCTCATGCAGAATTCCTAATGATCGAGTGCATGTTTGATTTCATAAAAATTAAATCAAAAGAAAAACGGCAACTGCTAACCATCTCCATGTTCTCACAGGGGTCCAGATCCTCCATCTTATCCCCACCCCATTCCCCTCTGTGTGGCACACCTTTGATGACAACGAGGAGAACTTGGACCGAGCCACGATCCATAACCTCAACAAGATTTTGCAGGTCTTTGTGCTTGAGTACCTTAACATGAAAAGCCAGAATCCACTCACACATGCACCCTAATGTTCCTTTGCCTCCTGCCTAATGCATCAGTATCAACCTCACCAACTATGAAGTCTTCTTACCACAACGCTCCACATAACTTAGTGTTCTAGTCACCATGATGTTAGAATTACAGCATCAGTTGTCTATTTTATGTGGATTGCATTAAAAGCTCCTTGTGTATTGTACCACAGGACCAAATATGATTGCTGAGATCATTTTTATCAGTATAATTTTTAAGTCTTCACATTTTGACTGATGTACTGTGAGATTTTTTTTTTTAAATCTGTTACCTTTTATATGTTACACTTCTAAGACTTTGGCAAGAATATATGCTAAGTCTATATTCTAGCCTGATTTGGGCTTAATATTATTTACATTACATTTATATTCATTCAATTGGCAGATGTGTTCATCCAAAGCAACTTCCAATTGAATGAATATAAATGTAATGTAAATAATATTAAGCCCAAATCAGGCTAGAATATAG
>JAOUQW010000002.1:10483792-10496076 GCA_028565825.1 Olivaichthys viedmensis | reverse complement strand
TAGAGACTATTGTGCGTGAAAATCCCAGGAGATCAGCAGTTTTAAAAATACTCAAACCAGCTCGTCTGGCACCAACAGTCATGACACGGTCAAAATCACTGAGATCACATTTATTCCCCATTCTGATGGTTGATGTGGACATTACCTGAAGCTGCTGATCCGTATCTGCATGATTTTATGCATTGCGCTGCTGCCACACGTTTGGCTGATTAGAAAATTGCATGAATGAGAAGGTGTACATGTTCCTAATAAAGTGCTCGGTGAGTGTATATGACACCTGAAGATCCTGATTTGTCATGTGATAAGCAACTCGCATTGAGTCAGGTGATATCAGAGCAATGCCTGCCTATTTACCTCTTGATCCTCTCTGTCATCACAACTGTGTGCATTGTGTTTAGTTCATGCACAAAGGGATCAAAACTTTGCCAGTGGCCCCAGTTCCTGTAGGGTTGAGCACAAACACAATATTTAGTGCAAGATTTGGAAAAAGTGTGCAAACAGCCCAGCTGATTAACTCTTTTGCAATTTTAGCTTGTGAGCTGCCTTTGCAGGCCAGGTGGATCATCTTATAGCGCTTTTCCAACTGAACAGTACGGCACAGCTCGATTGGGCTGATTGAGTGATCCCTCATTTTGTCGCTGCTTCCACCGTATCTAAGTACCCTTGCTGAATTTGGTTACCCCTCTTGCCCAGCTACCATGTGAGCCTAGCAAGGACGTACGGGTGGAGCTAAAAATAGTACAGACCATTGATCGGTCATCACGGAATCGTCCTGATAATGTGTCTGGCTGGAATCACTTGGAACAACAATCTTCAGTAGTGTAGTGACCGTCTGCCAACGTTTCTTTCTCTTTTTATATGTCCTTTTTTTCTTTACTGGCGGATTTAAGAAGCAACGTCACAATTTTATCGTGCAATTTAATGTTTCAGATTCGCTTTTTTATTTACCCACAGTAATGTTTTTTGGTTGCTATCAAGCTTGATTTTACATTTCTTACTCGTGATCCAAGTAAAATACAGCATCTTGATGTTAGGCTGGATCTCAAATGTCTTCCTATTCTCTTTGTTTGCGCCCTAAATAGGGTATAACATAATGGCTCTGTACACCCTACCTAGTGCCTTACATGCATAGTGTAGAACGGCATTTGCAGTCAAACTCTATATTTTCACTAGGGCTGGCTCGAATAATTTGAATACTAAATATTCGTGCGTTAGGTTGGTATTCGTTTCTCTATTTAGTATTCGGAAGCTTCGTCTTTCTTAAGCCACAAAAATTGTAGCCTAAACTACAATAAATTTCATCAGCAAAGGCCTTTAGATAGAACAGTTATTGTTACTATATTGAAAATCTTACACCGGCTTGCATTGGTTTAGTAAATATAATGTGCAAATATCTGTACTGACCGCCAGATCTTTATAAACATGCATTACCACTGTTTATGATCACATAAAGTTTGTTTATCCAATAGGATTTTAATTTCTACGCTCTGTATCAGTTAGAACTCTCACAAAGTTAGAATTTTAATTGATGCCAGAGCGTGTGCTGCTACAGTAGGACTACAGGCTGAAAAATAATTTAAAATAGCCCATGTGTTGTTTAGATTATGGACATACTTAATCGCGTGCTTACCGCGTCTGGTGTAAAATGGGTTTAAGAAATCACACATGTACTTTTTGCGGTAGGAGGTTGGTATACCATGGAGGCACGGGGGGGTTGTTTTATTATCATGCATTTTTTCTTCTATGAACTCGTCTGTCGATTTATGAAGGTTTGAAGCTTCCATCTGCCTTCCTCTGCATTTTTTTTGTGTGCATCCCTCATGCCATATGACTCCTTGTCTCTTACATTTATCATTAAAACATGTTCATTCTGTTGTCAATAGATACTCTAGTGTGGCTACATGTAGGGACTTTAAGGAAAAGCTTCTTCATAAAGCTGTGGTTGCTTTATAACCATACAGAAAGAGCTCTGCCCGTTTTTCTCTTTTACCCAAGTCCTGTGTTGTGGTTTTCACTGACTCTCATTACTATTACAGCCCACTGTAACGAATTTGTGTACATCCGCCTAGAATTAACCCAGTTCATCACTGCATCAGAGACCTTGCTACATCTTGTGAACCCATAATTATGTTCTGCGTAGTAAGAAACCTGCTGCACCCCCCCCGTCTTCTTGTGAAAGATCTAGTCTGACAATGGCACATAGCGACTTTTGGAGAAAAACAGGTTTCCACAGCCAACAATGCCAAAAAGTATAAACCATTAGATTCAAATGCACTTCTGTTATCCTGCCTGCCTTCAACAGTTATTTGGACCAGATAAAAAATCTAATTAATCATGAATATATGGAAATAAGTCATTTTCTACAATTAGATATGTATATTTGGGTCTGTTCCAAGATGCATTCCATATTGGTCTTGCTCTAGAGTGTTTGGGTTTGTGTTTAGAGGTTGTTTGGTGCTATATTAAGGGCTTTGATGGTTTAGGGAAAACCTGCATACCTTATGCGTGAGAGAAGAATTTCCCCATTACAAGCCGTTTTTCTACAAGTTGCATGTAGAAGCTATGCTGAAACTAGGGTGGTACAAGATATCTGAATATTCGTCCTGCTTTCTCCCCCGCCCCACACACACACACACACACACACACAACAAAAAAGACGTGTATAGCGCAAAAAAATAAGCCTTTATCCGGTGCGGTGTGTGTGAATCATAGACCGTATATATGTTATACACGGTCAATGGTGTGGATGCGCAGTGAGCTAGACGGTATAAAGCACACTGACACTTGACACTCGCTACAGCTGGTGCACACTATCACATTCCACATTCTAACTTCTAGACTTCCCAACATCCCTGTGAGGCGGCGCGTTACTTACCGATATGTTTGGTTAAGTTAACTTTCTCCCTATCGTACAACCACACAGCTGGCTGCCTAAAGATTACCTTACGCTTACCTTTCAAAGCACAAGCACTCAGACAAACTGCTGTATGTGATCTTGCAAACGCCTCGGTTTGTACAAGCATGGAGGAAAAATTCTCTTTGTTTTGCAGCACCAAAAAAATGTACACATTTACCATGACACGGCTAAAAATACTGCAGTTAGCAGTAAGACACACAGCCATGATGCGTTGACGAGGGCGGTACCACGCCTTTTTGTTTTAAATTGAGATACGTTTTTTGCAAAACTGCATCCAGAAAAATAAACTGTCTGTTGAATAGCTTTTAGACTTGCGGCTAATCTACAGTGAGCGTGTCTTGATGACACAGAGCACGAACCGCACGGAGAACAAAGAGCAACTCGCTCATCACCTGCAGGCAGCCACACACCTCTTTGCCGTTGGTGCACGCTTTCCCGCAATTCTGCTTGGCACGCATCTCATTTGATTACTATTAAATAATACTCAGAAACGGCGAATTGACTATTAGAGTCTCTCGAATATTCGAAAATATGGACTCATCTCTAGTACAGAGTAGAGCCGGAGTGGAAGGTTGGGGCGTGCCGGAGTTCCAAACAACCTCTGATTACATATCTGTAATATTGTCCTCTGTTTACTGCATTGTTCAAACTTACCAATAGTGACAAAGCCTTAGTATAGTTTTCAGTGGTTGTGAAAATGTGGCAGATGCTGAGGGCTCAACTTCTTGACTTTTTAATGAGTTAAGGCTCTGTAGTGAATGATGAGTGTTTACATTCAGGCAATTTAAAGGTGCTAAATCTCTGGCATTACACTGTTCTGCTCCAAAAAGACATTGACTTGTCAAAGATCATAATAGTATTTTGAAAAATCTTTCAAATCAAGACAGAGCCTATCGAAGAACTATGATTTTACAATGCAGTATTTGTAATGCAAGACTCATCAGGCCTCAGCTTATTGACCCCCGATTAATTCCTGCCCCCCAGTTGATCCTCTCAGATGACTAATGCAAAAGTTACATGCGAACTGTAGCAAACCTGTCAGATCAGTTTCTTTTCCCTGTGGCACCTTCTGCTCACCACCACCACCTCCCCCTTCAGCATCTGTCACATGTCAAGTCAACATGTGGGTCAGCTTGAGCACCTTTTGGCCATCAGTCCTGTCATTCCTGTAACCTGCAGCTTTGCCCCACTGAAGTGACATGTCCACCTACTGATCTCGTTCTTCAGATTATCCTCACTGCCATTGAGCTAGTTTGTGCCTGAAGTGAAAGAGACCGGTTCTTGTCAACATTGTTTTCTCATTTAACGGTTTGGTTGTTCTCTCTCTCCCTGCTCAAGTGCTAATTGTGTTTGAGATAATCTTAGAAACATGATTGTTCATGAATGTTTAAGGTAAGCCAAACTTTAAGATATGAACGTAATTAGTTAAGGAATAAATTACCTCATGATATATCATCATAAATTATATTTATGGCCATTATAAATGGAAGGTCTCTCTCTACTCCTGGAAGGGATAAACATCTTTAATCATTAGGTGACACTGGTCTGTCCTTATGTAACTGTACTTTCTGCACAAGGCTTTGTTTTTACTTTGTGAAATCATGCATTAGGGTGAAAGACTCAACACGTTGAAAGGGGCTTTTTTTTAATTACAGCCTTCACACAGGGACTGAGGGAGCGCCTTTGTATAATTCTGGAATTCCCACAGCAGGACATCTCTGGAGAACAATGGACATTCCTACAATCCCCACAGGTTTGCCCAAAAGTCTAAATAAAAAAAGGAACAGTGGCTGCCGCTGTGTTTTCCACTCTTCGCCCATGGAGGGCATGGCCAACACAAGGTGTGTGTGTGTGTGTGTGTGTGTGTGTGTGTGTGTGTGGGATAGGTTCATTCTTCCATTGGGAGGCTGTTCATTCTGTGAAAAGTGGGAGGGCTTTCTTTCTCATGTAATCAAACCTCTGAGAACCAAAGCCTGCTCTTCCTTTTTCATAGGGCCTTTCTACGGTTGAGAGCCAGCCTGCAAGAAGAGACTCCAGCATAAAGGGGAGGGCTAGAGAGTGTTAAGTCCAGATAGTACAGCGGTCAGGTGGGGGGTAGTGGTAGTAAGAGGTTTGTGCTGCTTCCTGTTGGAACAGATGTTAAGGTCACACGATATCTTCAGAGCATTGCACTAAATGGTGTAGGGTTTACAATTTAGCACATGAAAGTCTGTTTCTGGTACAGAAAAAATACCAAAAACAAAACCTGGCTAATCTAATTGTGCAATTACCCAATTTAGTCTGAAATATGACACTGTAACAAGCCTTACTCTGTTTGGGCCAAAGAAACAATGACTGGGAAAAGCATAGGAGGTAAAGTGAATTTTCAACCATTGGGAGATTTTTTTTGCATGATATGTCTGTATCTGAAAGAACTACTGGCCCTGGACTTTATTTTAACCCTTTAACCTTCACTAGTAAAAAAAAAAAAAAAAAGGTTTTTGAGGCTTCTGAGGAACTGGCCTGTTTTCAATACACATTTCTTTACATGCCCATTAAGGATTAAAAACATAAGAGACTGGCAATCTCATTTGATGGAGCCTTGATTGCAGACATCTATTTTCACAGGTGGTATGCCACAAAGTACTGTTGTTTATTATTAAGGCACAAAAAGATGCCACATTTTATGCACTTCCAGCGAGATATTCCTTTTGGGCACAGGTTGCAGCGACCACGTTGTGCACCAAAGGTGGGCCAGTGACCAATATTGTCAAAGCGAACATCAGTGGTGGGTGTGATGCCCCTCTTGCGTTTATGTGGAGCCTTTTCTGGTGGAGGAGTAGACAATGGACGACCAACTCTGGAAGGTGTCTTCAGACACATGGGTTTTTCTTTCAGTGCATGGCAATCCCGCTTGTACATTAGCCAACCATTAGTGACTGAAAGATCCAGTATGTATCCGAACAGTGATAAGTGCCATCGCCTGGACTTCATAGGAGTCTTGTGAAGATGTACAAGCATATCTGAAAGGTCTACTCCTCTCATGTGCTCAATGTATTCTTTGATCATTGATGGACAAGGAACAGCAATCTTTCTCTTGTCTTCCTTGCTGTACCGTTTGACTACTCCCAAAGGCTCTACACCACATGAATTACTGAGAAGAGTCACAGATTTGTTATCATGCCACTTCACTAGCACTGCTCCATCAGAGGCGCGGTAATCAAAAGATCCACGTTCTTCTTGTGCCAACTGTTTGTCTATCTTCAATTGGGCAGCAGCTCCATCAGTCTCCATCCTCTTACAGTTCCCAGACATTTCATCCCCCAGAGTATTCTCCAGTGTCAACAGTCTAACGCTTGTGAAAAACTTGTCAAAATAAACAACTGTATTGCCTGGCTCACTCGCTGTTCTACAGAGAGTAGCCACAATCTTCTCTCCCATAAGCATTGTCTTCTCTGCCTCAGACAGTGGAATATTAAAGAAGGTGGTCTTTCCCTGATGAAGGGACAATTAGAGTATAAGAGATTAAGAAAATTTTATTTTATAAGCACATAAATGACACCTTTGTTATTGTTTTCAGCTAACTCTCACCATTAATATGACAGCGGTCTAATTCTCTATATATTTTAGGTGTCCCTAGTTGATGTTTGGCTAGTGTTATTGATGTTACACGACTGCAGTGAAATGCCTCTGGCTGCTTCTCTTTTTGAAAAACGTTTCACTTGTCCCTTTTGTTCACTTCACACTACAGTGACACTTTATCTTCCTTTATTGTGTTCACCTCATAATCGAAAACACATACACTCCATGTGTTTATGGCGGAAGTTTCGCGCTTTGGTTCCATAGGTGTTTTGACTAGAGCAGGTAGACTTCCTATTATTCTCAGTAAATTCACCTGGTGAATTTTAAGTTTTGTTTTTTTTTTGTCTGGCGGATACATTAGGTAAGAAGGATCTTTACATGGTTTGCCATTTGATCTGCCGGTTGGAAAACCTTAATTCCAGATTCTTTAAGGGAGCTCATGAAAAATGTTGGAATCCCTTAATAGCTGTCAAGAGTCTCAATTCTCAGTATTGTGGCTCGAAGGCACGTTATTTTTCCAGGCCAACGTCAAATAATGCAGAGCCACTTGAGCGGCAGTCGTGAAGCAGGGCTTTCATTAGCGAGCCTTGTGAGAGCTGTTAATTTCAGTGTTGCGGAGCGACATCTCACTGTAATGAAGGAAAACCACACAAAGTGCTGGATCAAGCCCTGTAATCACTTAAGCACATTCCAGCGCCTCTCTCCTCTTCCTCTCATCAGCAGGCTCTGAAAAGATCTGTAGAAGAATGGCATTGCTCTCCAGGAAATGCTGTGTTAGTAATATCTTATTCTAAAAGAAGACACTTTTTCCCCCTCCATTCTGTTCCTTTCAGTTAGCACAGCTTGTCAGTAAGACTTACTGTTTGTGTTGGGCTGTGTTCATTCACCCTGATCTGCGCTCTCACACTTGTGACTGAACTTTGAAGTAAAATGCGTCTGATCCTCCACTGTTCCTAATGTAGTTAAACTCCAAATGGATTGAGGCGCACATGGGGGCCACATTTTTGCTCCAGTGCTCCTTTTCTTTAACAATTAGGCTTATTATTATTTTTAAATGTAGTGCATTCTAATAGTGGCTGTATTCTGCTGTAAATATCAGTAACCAGACTTCTTCGTGCAATGCTGATGATGCTAACATAGAGCCTTGTAAAGGTGTGATTGTAGAAATTAACCTTGAATTTTGAAAATAATTGGCTGTTGAAATCTATCAACATATCATGTCAAGGCACAATGTGCATTATAGTAATATAAGCTTTCCAGAATATTACTGTGTTAGGAAAGTGCTTTGTGTTGCATTTCCAAAGCTGGATTGAGATGCATGAGGTGCTGAATGATGAGCTGTGTGGTTGTGTCTGGGCTAACAGGCCATTGAGCACTAGCAGGGCATGGGGCCAGTCCTCTGCAGCTGGCCCTCTCTGTACTGCCTTTGACTGGGCACACACCCCTCCCCCATTGCCCTATAGAGCCATCCTTCACTGACACACTGGTGGAGGGGCTCAGTAAGTGGGCTGCATTGTGTATGTCGGTTGGCATAGGAGTGTGTTGTTGCACAGGCTGTCGGTTGATTCAGAATCAAATGCAAGCTTCTGTGCAAGCTAAACAGCTTTATTTCATTGAGCCTGTTCATTTACATTCTGTAAAGGCATCATCCAAGCTTTTGTTGCAACAGTTTCAGGTATTGGAGTCAAACTGCCGAAGCATAACTTCTTTCGTTTTTTAATGATCACAGTTAAGTATATACACGTTCCCTAACTTTACCTGGACAGAAACAAAGATCTGAGGAACCTTTACAGGATGCTTAATCCAGTTGTTCCTTAGCGCTTGTTTCGTTTGCACTGTGGGAATTGCATGTACAGTTGACCGTTCACCATCACATAAAGCACTACATATTGTTTAATCAACCCACACATATGGACACATACAGGCAGGTGCAACGGACATGGTGTTTATGATGGCTTTATCTGGGAGGTCCAACCACAATACAAACACATGAACCCACGCTTCCAGAGAAAACCAACAGTTTCCTCCTTGTTTAAGCACAATGGAGAAATGGACACATTTATTTCTCCATTCTTTTCACAATCCTTTGATCGTGTTTAAAAAGCTGCAATGTGGGCTCATGATAATAATATGGACATTCTCGCTAGATGTGGCTAGATGGGAAGGGGAAAATAGTTGACGGTTTGAATGTCTCACATTCTTTCTCCTTTCTCACCCCTTTCCTCACTCTTCATTGTCAAGGTCTTGATGACAGTCTCCAGCAGTATGTGCCCAACTTTGAGAGAGAGAAGATCAGTGGAGAGCAGCTGCTGAAGATCTCCCACCAGGACCTGGAGGAGCTCGGAGTGGCTCGCATTGGCCACCAGGAGCTGGTGCTGGAAGCTGTGGACCTGCTGTGTGCTCTGGTCAGTACTAAGGACACAGATGTAATCGAGTTGAGCACAAAGTTCTTCTATTCAATATGGTTTTCATTCCTGATGTACACAATTCTATTGATATGTCTTGCTTCCTTTCTAAACCAAACCCCATATCTCATTGTTAGTCTTTAAAATCTTGCCATGAAGCGTTTGGTGTTTTGCATAGCAGTAAGAGCATTGCCCTAAGCCTGTAAACTCTCTGGTTAAAGGAGCATTCTGGCATAAAACTAGCATTTGAGATGTTACTTGTCATGTTGTGTAGTATTCTGTAGCACATTATTATATTTCTCAGCCTCCCCATTTTGGCAAAATGTATTTACATTTGCAGAATTTAGCAGACACCCTTATCCAGAGCGACTTACAGAAGTGCTTTGTAGTCTCCATCGAAAAGCATGTCCTCATGCTAGCACAAATAGGCCAAGGTTTGAGAAATCTATCAAGCTAAAACAAGAGAGGAGTTAGTATGGGTGTTAGTACAGGGTGTTGATGCATGTCTTCCTTGTGTCTTGAGGGATGGCGGGTCATGTCGAGCCGTGCTTTTGGCTCGAAGGGAACGTGGCACAGAGCGGGGTTTGATCAGTGTTTTAAGGTAGGTGGGGGCGGGTCCGTATTTTGGCTTTGTAGGCAAGCATCAGTGGTTTTAAATCTGATGTGGCTCCAGAAAGCCAGTGGTGGGAACGCAGCAATAGGGCGATGTGGGAGAGTTTTGGGAGATTAAAAACAAGGCGTGCAGCTGCATTCTGGATCAGTTGTAGGGGTCTGATGGCGCGCAGAGGAAGACGGCCTCCGTGGTGAGAAAAGGTTGGATTTTCCTGATGTTGTAAAGGAGAAACCTACATGAAATCTACATGAGCGAGTCAGGTTAGCAACGTGAGCAGAAAATTATAGCTGGTTGCCAAGAACTATACCAAGGTTTTGTGCGTTGTCAGATGGTGTGATCAGAGAGTTCTCCAAGGAGATAGAAGACAGAGGGCAGAGGTGGCGTATGGATAAAGAATGTGAGGAGAGGACTGCATTGGTGGCTGAAGAAAAAGAAGAACAGAAAAGCAGTCAGGGTGTGGTTGAGCTGTTAGGATGCTGGAAGCTGAGGAGGAACAGAGTGGAGGTTGTTGCGAGTGGTCAAGATTTTGTATCATTGACGTGTTTATATCCATCAATGGTCTATCACTACAATAGCCAGCAAGCATTGCTTAAATATGTAATAGAATTATTGGAAATCCACTCTGAAATCCTGCCACTTGCACTACTAGCATTAGTGGTACAGCTCAATCTTAGCCTAGGGTATTGGTCATGGAAAAGAAGTGCACTTATACCAGCAAGGTAGATATGAAGAGGCAAAAGCTAAAGATTTTGGTTTTTCACCATTTCCCAGAAAAAGAATTACAACATTGCAAAAGCGCTTAGCAACTATATGTATCAGAAGTTCCCTGTCTTCTCAGTCTCAAGAAAAGTAAAGTAGCTACTAGCTAGCTAAGGTTACTGTGTCTAGCACTTGCTAACCTTTGCTTTTAGCTTGCTGTCACCCCAGTGTGTGTTATCGTTTTTTATATCCTTCTATAAATATGAATTGTGTAGTTTTGTTTCTTGACTCAGTTTAATTTGGGAAGAACTTGCGTATTATTACATGCTTTTCTGCAAGTCAAGCCTAGTTTATGCTTCGTCCCCAAAGTGATTTTTAGAAGCTTGTTTGGAAGGAACCATAATTCAGCCTTTAGAGGCATCTAGCAAGGAATGTTTTTATTTTTAATTTTTTATTATTGTTATTAAATGGCTCGTCCATAAAGTGGTTAAAGTCCTTCAGAATTTTTGGCCACCTTCAAGATGCGTCATCAGGAGGGGGTTTTCCCCAGTATTAAAGCCAGGAAAGAGTCGCTCTAGAGACTACAGCATCAACACTGTAAGAGGCGAGTAGGCATTTTTACAACAGAAGTATCGATGGATAAATTTTGGTACATGTCCCACCAGGCTGCCTACAAATCAGAATTGGTTAGAGAGTCTAGCATGGTCTGTGGGCAAGCGTTAAGGAGGTTAGCCACTGAAACATTGATATATTATGACGATGAAAGGACAGGAGAAAGCTAAACAGAAAATCCAGTTTTGAGCAAATGTCTTTTCTTTCTTTCTTTCTTTCTTTTTCTTTTTCTTTTCATTGGATAGAGGACTTTTGCAGATCTGTTCAAAAATGTTTTTCATAAAAATACAATGAGGTTATATTTTGTCAGGTTTTTGTGTTCTCTCTCCTGTGTACACAGGTGGTAGACGGACACATGAATATGGCACAGTATCCTTTAGAATGTAGGATTAGAAAAGATTGTTCTTTCTTATTGAAGGCACTTCTCCAACCTCTATCTCATCCAAAGCCTCTTGGGGGGTGAAAGTGTACGAGAAGATCTTAACTAGAGCCGCTCTTTGCTCAGTCAGCAGTCTATCATCACAGTGTAATTACCTTAACACGATTTACAGCTAACAGAACTGACTTAAATGAAAGAAAGTGTGCAAGACAAAGATGGGTAGAGGTAGGCTAAAGGTGGGTGGGGAGGTAAACTAAATAGTTCTAAGCTGTGCTCCGCAACATTGTCAACCCCCTGTTTGGGCAGATGGAATTGTTTTACATTTTACCACTTCCTGCATCATAAAAAGCAGATTTCAGCTCAGGTCTCAGAAGTTTTAGTGAGATACTTGTGCTGCTGAAGGTTTACTCTTTAATTGTTTTCTGAAGCTCTCTTCAGTTTGCACTAGGCCTAAAACACTGAATCATTGTTTGTTCTTTGCATACTTGGCTGCCATGTACCCGATAATTTGAAAAAGGATGATTCATTATTTCGTCATGTGTTGATTGAAACACCAACTGAGAAATATGGAGCTATTTTCACACACAATTCAAACACCTGATATCTACAAATGCACACTAATGTGTCACACTGGTATAAATCTGCTGCATGGGTTTGAGTTTTATATTTTTATTTGCTTGGCGTTTCATGACTTTTTATGTTACGATGTAAATACCTGGCTACATTGCTTTGTATTTCATGCCACTTTATTTTTTAGGATCCGAAGACCAGAGCTCGCGTATCTCACTTTAAAAATCCAAAACAAGATGACGTATTCCAGATTTACTAATCGATAATTCCAAACGAGCTAATTCGGTTCTTCGAATGCACCTGCGAACTTGATTAGTATAGTCGGATTAAGTTGTCTGAGATAATTGCACGCTCTAGTGTTGTTTGGAAAGGCTATATACACTCACTGAGCACTTTATTATTGAACATGTACACCTTCTCATTCATGCAATTATCTAATCAGACAATCGTCTGACAGCAGCGCAATGCATAAAATCATGCAGATACGGACCAGCAGCTTCAGGTAATGTCCACATCAACCATCAGAAT
>JAOUQW010000002.1:10463318-10475834 GCA_028565825.1 Olivaichthys viedmensis | reverse complement strand
GCCTCTCCAAAATAAGGACCGTTTCACTTCAGATGAATCTGTAAGAAGATTCTTAAATCCCTAACTCCATGATGGTTTTGAAGGTGACAGTAGACCTGTTGTGCGTGCAGCTTATTACGGAGTTAGGGATTTAAGAATCTTCTTACAGATTCATCTGAAGTGAAACGGTCCTTATTGTGGAGAGGCAATACATTCAGGGCACTAAATCCATGACTGCAGGTTGGTCCTCTGTAACTGGTGGTTGTGGGGAAGAAAATGACTTTTATCTTCTCCTTGAATAGGAGATTATATTATATTTTTATATTATATTATAAAATATATTAGTGGCAACGTCAATTTGTTTTCAGTGCATCACTAAGTGTAGGGCTGCATCTATCCCATTTTTTTTATTTTTGATATGGTACTGATACCAGAGCTCTGGGCACCGGCTGATTCCAAATACTGATTCGATACTGACATCCTCTTATTAACCGAAATGACTCTCTGCAAGCCTCTGTTGCAATTTTATGCTTAAAATCACAGGTGTAATGGCGGCACGTCCTGTGTAGATGTGCACGGTCTGTGTTTTCAGTCAACACACACGATCACGGCATAAAATCTGTCAGTGGCTCAGATCGGAAAACATGTCAACCTTTACAGCATTTCGGGCCAGTATCAGCTCTAATACCGATACACAGTTTGTTGTCTCCCAAAAACACATGATATTGCACACGTAACAATGATAAACTGTTATATATCCGTAACATGTAAATTTAACATCTTATTTTTGAATACTTGTCTACATTCTCCCTGTAAGATCCCATGACAAGATATGCAAGCTGCCTCACAGATGCTAAGCTTGTGCAGACATTTTGCAAATCAGTGAGTTAAAATATTTAATCCATAATACTGGAATTGCCCAGCACAGAAATGGGGGGAAAAATCTACTTTTTAGTAGATGTGTCGGTTGTATATTACACAGAACACCAGCGCATTCTAACCCTCTACAAATCGTGCAATGTTTGAGGCCTAGGTAGAATTTGGTGTTCCCTTGGGTCAGGAGAGGGCCATGTTAAAATATACCCCTGATAGGATGGTATAACCCAGTCAAGAATTTAATATGGTGGGAAGAATTCATTAGGTTGCATGATCTTTTAGTGGGTAATAAGCATGACCATTCATTGTGAATTGCAGCAGTAAAGTACACATTACACTAAAAGTACACAGCCCTGCCTCATCTCCTATGACCTAGAACAAGTAAAGGCACCGTATATCTCCCCCAACAAAAATCTGATCTAATTACCAACTAATGTGCTTTGACTAACAATGGGGCAATGCAGAAATCTCAAAACACAGTTAGTCTTACTGGGCAGCTGTACAAATGGCATTATGTTCAGTTGATGTGCCAGCACAGCTTAATTTCTCTATCTGATTCCTTATTGCAGTCATAGACAAAGGCTCTCCTGTTTCATGTCAGAAGCTTACTAGATAGCCATCTGATATCTATTAGCTGTTGTCTGATGACATCCATGACTCCGTTCCTTCTGTGTGTCCATGTCTGATCATTGGACTAGTGCCCACAAATGGGAACCGAGTCGGAATATTTGTCTAAATATGTATCTTAATATTATATTTTAACACTATCAAGTTGTCTGTGAAATCTGGCAGATGATCAACACTTGGAGAAATTGATTTGTGTGTATTGATATGCGAAAAGTAATGCTGAACTGTTTTAGGGCAGTTTAAAAATACTGTGATGGTCTCACCAAGATAAACTGTTGTTAAAACGCATTTTTTCTCACTGTGGTTATTAAAATACTTCTAGTAACTATGCATATCATGCTACATTCTTTCCTAAACCTCAGAACTACTTTTTTTTTATTCTTTTTTTTTATGATTAATGGAAACCCTCAGGTTTGGTGCCAAAAGGAAAAACTATTTTAATGCCAACTATTAACTATTAACTATTTTAAGTACTACTGTGTGTTGTTATATTTAGAACAAAACAATTTCAAGTATCTTCTTCCAAAGGAATCTCCCTCAAATACAAACAAATGCATTCTTTTGGTAGTCGCTCTATTATTTTGCTCAAAACTAATGCCAGTACATGGACTGTTGCTTCATACAAACGCACATCTAGTCATTTAAAACTCAGACAATGTAGTTCTGCTGCTCATGATAGAAATCTGCGCTGGTACACTCTCTCCAGATCTTTTCTTATTAGCTGTAAGGTCTGAATCATGACCGTGGTATGACTCTGTGGTTGAGTGTGTAGCTACTACCAGCTGACAGACAGGTGCTCACTGGACATATGCCACTTCAGGCATTTTGTGGTCAGATAGGGGAGGCCTTAGTGCATGTGGGGGGTTGCGTTCACAGCCCCTAGCCTTTGCTGTGTTGTCTCAGCTGTGAGGAGAAACTCACAAGGGGTGTAAAAACATCTTTTAAGCTTATGCATCTTATACACAATAGGCATTCACATTCCTCTGTCATGGACTATTTGAGCAAGGTTAATTTGAACTATTTAGAAATGTACCTACTGTAGTGTACAGACTCTTAAAGATGACTGCACTTCTCTCTGATGATTCACTAGATCACGGTCCCTTCTATTTTCTTTACACTATAGTTGTCTCCTTACGTATTATGCAATTATGTTGTCTTACAGCTGACATGAATGTGTAATTCATGAGTCAAAGCTGTTGTTTATTTGTGGCTGGAGCTCATTTTTCACTGCTATATCTAGATTGCTAATTATACAAACATTACGCTGACCCTGATTTTGCTTTTGGCTCAGAGGCTCTTCTTGGGCTTTAACGCTTTCTTCTTTTTCTCTGCAGGATTGCACTGTTTATGACATGGAGGAGAAAATTCTAGAAGTTGTAAGTATTTGATAGCATCATGCTTATATATGCTCACAATTTGTATTTGTTTTTATTTGATTATTTGTGATTTTATAAATCACAGGTGGCATACTGTGAGAGGTGGAAAAAAAACCAGAGTACTTTTTACTGAATCAGTACTGTCCAATTAAGATTGATAAAGTAGCCCAGCATTGTCATTGCTTGAAAAGGCAAAGCGTAATTCTCTGCTGGAAGATCATCTGAGCGTCTCCGTGTGTTCCTGTTTAAATGCCGCTGCCAGTGTTGGAGGCTGCTGCTGAAAGAGCCTGACCTAATGTGGCCCTTGCCGTCCATCACTGCTTCCTGTTAATGACATTCTCCATACCCACTTCCCCTGATGCTAGACTTCCTCCCTCTCAGCCGCTTTGCTGAACTCCAACAACCCCACTTATTATGGCCCCTTTCCCCCCCTCACACGCATGGTGACGTGACATATTCTTAGCAGTTATGCAAGCGTTGGTTAGCTATAAAGCTCTGGAATTTTCTGCTATTCCCTGAAAAGAGCGCCAATGTTTGAAATTAGTTTGTTGACCATCACAGTTTCACTCTCTTGTATCCACTCAGCACTGTGTGCGTGTTTGTAATCGTTTATTACTCATGTATTACTTTTGTGAGAATTCATTAGATTAGGGAAACCATCCATGATTAATTGAAAGAGATGGTGACAGAGTTGTATGTGAGGAATTCACTTGTGAAAAAAAACTGTGTTTTATTTGTTTGTGATGTGTCAGGATTCTCCCATCACACTGTTGCTAAACACTGTCCTCCTGTCGTTTGCAGTCCAAGGTGCTAAATGGTATCTGTGACCAGACTGTGAGAACAACCTCCGATCCTCTGATGAACCAGTTGACATGCCTGGAGGAAGTGCAGCTGACTAACATCAAGCCAGGAGAAGGCCTGGTGAGCACTTACCACCCTCCTGTTTTTGTGTTAGACAAACAAGAAAATTGCTCACATCCCCTACTTAAATCACTTGGGCCTCAACAGCCATGATTCTGTCCGTCATGATTGTTGTGTTTCTGTGGCTAGCAAGTAAAGAACACAGAGAAAGCACCAAGATTCTTGTTTACCTTTGAGAATTTATATAATTCCACGGTGCCTTATGTCAGCTTTCTGTCTCTCTCTCTCTCTCTCTCTCTCTCTCCTCAGGGGATGTACATAAAATCCACCTACGATGGGCTTCATGTCATCACTGGCACCACTGAACACGTAAGACTTTGATTCAGCTCTGAGCTGCCTTCTGGTGCCGGGGCTGAGATATATTTAACCTTTCCGGACACAGTGTGTTCCATCAGCACGTTGAAAGTAGACAGAACTTCTCCTGCTTGGCAGCTTAGAACAGTTCTGCATTACACACATAGTTGCTCTAAACCCAGAACACAGAAAGAGGTTCTACAGAAACTAAACTGAACTTTACATTGTGATTCATGAAATCAAAGGCTTATTTAGCATCTGAAATCATTTAATGCATCCATTGTCGGTGGTAATCACACATATGCTACAGATGGGGTAGATGAAGATTAGGTTTGAAAAATGCTGGAATATTGCTTTCATGTTCATAGATTGCCATAAGTCGCACAATATATCCAAATGGAATTACCAAAACAATCAGATAAAATTTTACCCCTTACAACAGCAGCACAAACACTGATTTCACTATGTGGCTGTAATAAGAGGAATTAATTTTTTCATAAAAAGCCATAAAACTTTAATACTATTAGCTTTCATACTCCATTCCCCATCAGTTGCACTCACACACTGCGATAACGGGTCTCTTTCTCTTTGTCCCTTTAGCTTTCATAATTAAACTGGTTATTAGAACCATATGTTTATTTATATGCATATATTTGACCGTTTTTTTTGTGGGTTGGGGTCCTCTTTCTCAGTTTTACATTATTTCTCTCCAAATCCTGTCATTATGGCAACATCGATGTTGTGCGCAAACACTTGTTGGCATGTGCCAAACAGAAGAGGGAGGGAAAAGATAATGGTGGGGTGTGAGAAAACCTCCCCCTCTTGGGTGGTTGAGGCCATGTTTATGGGGAATGCATAAGCATACCCATATAACCACAGTTCCTTCAGGCTGAGAGAGAAGAATGCATTTAGATAAGCCAAGAAGATGCGTAGAGATTTCTCTCTTCCCTGTCAGTTTTGAATTGCGGACAAAGTTTTCACACAACTTCGGCCATTGTCACAATCTGCAGCGCCTCTCCAAAATACATTCCCACGTCTGTGTAATGAATCATCCGTCTTTAATCATCCTATGATTAATTACAGTTAATGAATCATGCTGGCATTTGCCAGGCTGGTGTTGCTCAATCACCCTCGTTTGCCGTGAGAATCTCAAAATTTAGCCTTCTTTATGGCAATATAATCTCTTTGTTTCATTTCAACCTTACAGTTCATACGGATAATTCAGCCAAGAACCAAGTCTGAAAAGCGATATGCTTTAACTGCATATGTCTCGTGTTTATGACCTCTGGATGCATTTTAACAGAGCTGTGTAGATGTATGTGGGTATGTGTGTGTATCGTATTCTAATATCTTCTCTTCTCTCACGTTTTCTGCTCCTAGTCTCCAGCAGACTTGTCTCACAAGATCCACGCTGGTGATGAGGTGATCCAGGTGAACCAGCAGACAGTGGTAAGGGTCTCTCTGCTCTCACCACCTTTCGCACTGCCACGGTTTTCCAAACATCCACTCGGACGCTGCCAGGCTCTAAGACATGGCTGTGAGACTGAGTGTATTTCTGTGTGTTTTCTGTTGCAGGTGGGCTGGCAGCTGAAGAACCTGGTGGCTAAGCTGAGGGAGGACCCTAAAGGAGTGGCGTTGCTCCTGAAGAAAAGGCCGGCGGGCACATCCGGCTTCACACCTGCACCTCTCAAAAACATGCGCTGGAAACCGCCTCAGGCACAGGTCAGTCCTTTTTTCATTCACTCTCGCTCTGTCTCTCGCGCCAGTTTCCATCCACCTGTTTACATGCAATTGTTACTATAAGTTTTGAATCTGCATATCAGAAAATTTTAATGGAAATGGCAGAAATATCAGAGAATTAAACACCTAGGTGTATATATACACACATGCACATGGTGGAAGTGGAAAAGTTGCTGTAGCCATAGAGAGAAGAATATATTTTTAAAAATATAGGGTGAATGTGATGGATGACGTAGCAAATATGCATTCCAGTCTCTACATGACTGGTTTTACTAGCAGATTTTTGTTTGTCATCTTGTTGGTCCTCTTCAGGATATTCACTTAACAATAGTTGGTGGACACACGATTTGCAGTTTTTGCAGACATTTTGCAAATTTACTTAAAACATGGAAAACATGGGTAGAAACAGAAGGAAGATCGATTTCTATCTTTCTATCTCTCATATGCACATCTTTCTCTCTCTCTCTCTCTCTCTCTCTCTCTCTCACACAAACACTCTATTTCTGTCGATCATTCCTACAGGGTTATTTCATTACTGTAACATAGTGCTCATCATCTACAGTGCACATTGTACTAAAGTGCTAAATCGGGGGACAAGTTTTGTGGTTGTTTGCCACCCTTTTGGTCTAAGGTGATGTTTATCAAAATGTTCCTTCATCACTACTACAAACCGAGAGTGTTGTGCAAAGGGACTAAGATAACTTTTTCAGTTAATGAGTATTACATCATCATTTAATGCTGGAGTCTTAGGCTTCACCATTGAGCCACACTTTGTGTGATTGTTTAATTTTAGATAGATTGATGGATGGATGGATGGATGGATGGATGGGTGGGTGGATGGATAGATAGATGATTTTGTATCGACCAAGAGTACAACTAGTTTCTGTTTGCTACCAAGCAGAACACAACCAGGGTGATGTCATTGGGTGGTGTTGACTGTGACAGACACACTAAAGATATCACCGCCCATAACCCAGATATCATCTGTCTCTACATTCCTCAAGCTCCACAACTGTAAAGAGGTGCACACCTTTTGATTGTGGTGGGAATGCTGTACATACTCCCTGTGCTCCATGTTAACATGGGTTTAGTCCCTCTCTTTTTTTTTTTTTCTTCTTTTTTTTTTTTTAAAACCTGCCATTGAGTTAAATGTTTGTAATTCCATTTATAAGCTTTGTATGGTATGGACCCACCCTCCTGAGACAGGAACAGGCATACCTGTCTTTTGTCTAAACATGATCCTGGTCTCTACAGTTCTACATTAGACTGTGTGTTCAGAGATTTATGTAAAGATAATCCCATTCAGAACTTGCATTTGTTGAAAAATCTAGGCCTTTGGAGCTGTCCAGGCCTGACTCTATTTCTATAATGGACCCAGTGGAAACAAAGAGCTGCTGTAATCCAGCACACAGGTTGGCAATGAGATATACCTCCTCAGGTGTCTCCACACGCTGCTGAGGCACCATCAGGGCAAGCCTACACAATCCTGAAGCACCCCAAATAACAGAGCCTCCGATTACACACATGCCTCTCTGAACATGTTGGCGTCACCTTTTGATAAAGGTGTCAGGATTTCAGGTGGTAGATATCATATTTCAGTAAGACTGCGTTGTACACAGTGTGCAGACAGATCACACATGATGATTTCGAGAGAGGTGATTCTTGTTTTTATCTGTGGTCTTGTTAGTCAAGATGCCGTCGCATCATTTGTATCATAGAGATAACGTGCTGTTCACCAGTTTCTTTTTCTAATTTGAATCCCATTTGCAGTGGATCTGCTCCTGTCATAAAGCACTACACTCTGGCAATGCTTCTTTTCAAACCACATGCCTTATAGCACTATGTGTAACACTATGAAGAGAAAATGAGAACTTGGGCCTAAGTCCTGCCTGTAGACATAAACACTGCAATGCTTCAACCAGGGGCCCCCCTAATAGGCACTGTAAGGTTAAGAAACGAATGCAGATGAAAGTACATGAAAAGGATTTTTGGGAAAGGCACCACCAGATTTGCAGTAATTGTATGAGTAAAACGATACTTTTTGAATGTACCAGTCAGTCTTCCTACAGTACAAATATTGTCTATTTGTTAGTATGTGGCCTCGATGTGATAAACCCAACTCTTGATCACTGCCTCATGTCCTGTAGAGCTCCTCGTTCCCCAGTAAAAGCCAGTCACCTGACAGCAGCACTGGATCCAACAGCAGGAAGCCGAAACCAGCCATCTTGGACTTGTACATCCCCCCACCTCCATCAGTGCCTTACACGCCACGGTGAGAGAAACAGAGAGCGAGATTAAGAGACTTAGCCACATTCCTGTGGGTTAATGAGTGTGGACTTACTGTCCCCTTCCTTCATCACTAAAGTGTTAAACCTCACTCCGCATTCCCTTCTGCTTTGCTTCCTTTCTGTTGTAGCTTACTTAACCCAGCCGGCACTTTTACTGAGTAAGCGAAAAAGCCCCTCTCATCTTCCATCTTCCTCCATTACTTCTGTCCATAGCTTTTAAACTCAAATGTCCCATTTTTGTATTAAGCAGTACATTATGTTTCAGCTTTTCCTTTGTCTCTTTTTAAATGAAACATGCAAGGGACTAATAAACCACTTGTGATTAGTTTTATGATACTATACATCTTCTCAAGTTAGCTTCTACTGATGAAAAAAGAACCACAATATCTTGAATCAGTAAATAAACATTGTCTTCCACCATAGGGAAGTGAGGACCAGCTCTTTCAGCAACATTAACAGCAGACCTAAAGGCTCCCAGTCACCCAACTCCTTCCTGGATAAGGAGAGCCGCAGACGCTTCACCATCACAGACTACAACAAGCTGGCCGTCTACCCTGTGGAGGCCAACGTGGTGCAAACTCGCCTTAGGGAGAGAAACTCTTCATGTGGTTAGCATCAGAGCATTTACAACACATTTGAGGCATCATTTACATCCTATCTGAAAGAGCCCACCATATTGCTAATTCTAGGCCTGGTCAGTTCCTGGATTTAGCCATGTGTTTAACCATTGTTTCCCTGTTCATCTATTGCAGGTAGACCACGGCCTCTCTCCATGCCAGCAGACACGTGTCTGAGTGTGACGGACCCTTACGCCAGGCCCTGGACACAAGGACGTAAAGGTATGTGGTGTCCATAAAATATTAAACGGCATGGGCATAATTATCAGGAAAAAAAGGGTTCCATCTAGGGTTCTACATGTTGTTAAAGTGGAAAAGTAGCTGTATCCACAAAGAGAAGATGCAATATAGGGTGAAGAGGATGACTTGTAAGATAATAAAGAGTTACTTTATTTGGATATTTGAGGATCTAACCATTTCTATTTCACTCAGCTTTAGTTTGTCTCATATGAAGACAGACAGTGTTATAGTTTTGTAATAATGGTATTGTCGTCCATCAGTTATTTTAATGGTTAATTGTGATTTTTGGAATTCTGTGAACCTTTGTTCAATTGAAATGTCAGTTAATGTTGATGTATGTTTTCCTTGCAAGCATCCTCTGTTTTTATCCATTGCTAATTTTTTCTCGTCGTGTAGGTGAAGATCTCTTGTACAGATACCTCAGCAATGAGCGCATACCCACTATAGCTGAGGAGGCGCCTGCCATGGGGCGCTCTTACAAATCTACAGAAGAGCGATGTGTACGAGGCGTAGACCACGTGCGGAACAGCCAGTTTCTTGTCAACGTGGACCTCCACAACAGCGCCACCATCCCCTATCAGGAGGACTTTGCCAAAAAGACCCCCATGACGTCCACTCCAAAAAGGCCCCCTGCGGAGCCCTCGCTACTGGTCAGTTGGATTACCAGGCTAAAGCTACTGACTCATTAATGTCACCTTGCCCTGTTCAACTGTCCCGCCCTGCTTCTTACTTCTTTTATCTCCTTCCTACCCTGATTCTGCTTCCTTTTCTAACTGCTTTTGTGCTTCTAACTGCTTTTTCACTATTTGACCTGCCTTATAGAATTAAAGAAAATGGCCATACTTACTCTTAAATATTCTTATGAATGTTTGGAAACAGGAAATTGCGAAACAAAGGGCTCATATATTAGTTATACAGCATTGTGTATGAATATTTTAATTTGTACACGAAGCCATTTGTAATATATAGCTACCTCAAAAATGTCCATAAAATGCTGCATATATGAGCATCGCATAGATGTGTATTGAATTTACAACCTTCATTAAAGCCAAACTCTTTACTTTATTCGGCTTATTGTGACTGTACATAATGAACCGTAAATATGTTTCCAAACAGTCTCTGAGTGAACTGAACTAACCCTTGTCATTAAACAGTGGTGTCCCTAATCCCTAATTTCATAACATTTCAAATGAAAGGAAGATGAAGTGTCATACTTTTTATAAGCATCACTTGCCGCACACACATTTGGACATACTTGGGCAGTCAGTGGGTAGACTGGCAAAGGAATTTGTGACATTTCTTAAATCTCTTCAGGATTGGTTAGTCTGGTTTCTTTTATGATGTATTCCTTTTGTGGAATTATTATAAGTTATTTTAAATGTGCACACCTTCTCTCACCATTTGATTTTTCATTTTCCAAGGTGTTTTTTATTTTTTGTGTGTTTTTTATTTTTTCTTTTTTTAATTGTCTTCTCCAAAGTGGAGAACATTTTCTCAAATGTTTTTTCTTTTAATTCTAAAAGCTTTTCTCCATACCTACCCTTGTCTTTTGAAATAGGGGCATTTTCTTTTTTACTTAGCCATTGTTGCCTTTTAATGCTGGCCTTTAAAAATACAAAAAAAGAGTAGAGTGCAATATCACAGTGTGCATAATTTTTATTGAAATGCCATGTCTGCAGAGAAAAAGTATAAATTTTTCAGTCTTCTGGGCTTTTCTCAATCATGGGCATTTCTCAAATGTTGATTTTAATGTAAATTCTTTAAACGTGTTAATCACAGTTTATTAGGAGTTAAAACAAGGATCTGTTTTTCCTATTCGATTTTGAGAAGCGCTATGACGCAGGTAGCTAGTTAGTAAAAGCTTTCACGCTAGCGAGGTAGATTACCTAACACTCAGTAGTGTCAGGTGGCTACATTGGCTAGTAAGCTGAAATACTTTCCATAGTTAAGACACTCCTGCATCACTATTTTGTTTTCAGGCAAAGTAACTGGCATACATTTTAGCCAATCATTGGCAGCAACTGGAAAATGTTCACAAAATTGAGTAACGCCTGCATAATGAGAAACTCCCACTTTTGTTCTGTAGATACCTTACTCATCGGTTTTGTTTAATGTTTTAGGGCAAATGCATGCGTTTCCCTTTATTTTTGCTCACTTCTTGCTAGAAGTGATATTTGAAAATTTCTACCAGTGTCTCTATTCATACAAGTAAACTGCCCATCACTAGGTCACAGACTGAACCTGCACTATTCTGTTTGATTGTGCACAACTTGGTCATAGATCGTACTTTTGGAAACACTGTCAAAACATGGAAAAAAACTGGGTCGTTTAGCCAGTTTTCCAGACAGTTTTAGCCTAGTATCAGACTAAGGTACAGTCTACTGTCAGTGGGGGTTGTCCATTAAAGATTTCAGGGCTAACACTAGGCTTATTTAATGTCCAGAAAATTGACCTATTAATACTGAAAAGTAGAGTATTGAAGTGGTTGAATCAAACTGCTTATGCATTGGGTGTCTACATTTATACAGGATTCTTAACAATGTTGGTCATCTGTGTTTTTGTCGTTGAGTCTACTTTAGGTTCATCAGTGTGACTAGCTCAGCCCAAAAGTTACAGAGCAGGGGTTAAACAGTATTAAGAAAGAATTATAAGATATTTATATTCCATTTGGGGATTATTTGTACTTGGTTTTTGTACTTTCTAAGTGGTGTGTATTATTAAAAGAGCCATTTCACATCTGTTTTGTATTGTCTTCATTTAATTATACTTCAGTGATACTGGTTTACTCCACTTCTTTGCTGCAGTTTTGGTGATTGGCACTTTGGATTAACCTTAAATTAGCAATATAGGTCAGAAGTTGGGTATAAAGTTAAAGGCAGCTTTTACTGAAGCAAGAGGGCCATGTTAAATAAGTTAACTCATGATTTCAGTTATGTGAGTGGCTGGAAAAATATTTTGTCCAAAAATAATTTTCACTAGTTTTGCATACTCAAAGTTCCTAAACCGTTAGTGGTGTCATCAATTTAATAGGTGGAAGAGTGGACTTCACTAAAGAAATCAATGTGAAATGATTGAAAAATAAAATTCAGGTTCATGTTTTATGTATGTGTACTTAATGTGTTGAATTATGCTCACATAAGTGATTGTGAATAGGATTCCTCACTTTAACACCAGCACACACAGGGACAATATGCAGTAAAGATAGGATGTTATTATGTATGGGACTGCTGTTGTGCTTTATAGTGAAGTTTACAAGGCACGTCGTTAATCAAGACCAGTGATTCTGACTCTTGTACGTGAAAACAAAGCCATGACTAGCAGTTGTTGTCTTTCACTTATGCAAGAGCTCAGCGTGTTTCATTTTCTGGAAACTTGCCAAAAGAGATGAGAATATTACAATGTAAATATATAGATATAAACACAGAAGTGGTGAGGGGCCTTTTAAAGACTGAGTGATGGATGATTCTTTCAATTCTTTGTCTCCATTCTCTTTTTGTCTCCAGTCCCGTCCCTCTCTCTGCCCCCCCCCCCCCCCCCCCCCCCCCCCCCCCCTCCCCC
>JAOUQW010000002.1:10414050-10426500 GCA_028565825.1 Olivaichthys viedmensis | reverse complement strand
GTCAGCCATGATACAGCACCCCTGGAGCAGGGAGGGTTAAGGGCCTTGCTCAAGGGCCCAACAGTGGCAGCTTGGCACAGCTGAGATTTGAACCCATGACCTTCTGATCAGTAGCCCAGTGCCCTAACCACTGAGCCACCACTGCCCCCATTTTCAATCAACACAAAGCAGGCTTCACATTGTACATTATAATCCTGTATTCCTTCATATGTAGGAATCACCTAATATAAAAACCTAATCATAAGACTGCTCTTTTAATGGGCACGTCCATGGAATTTAAACGCCTTTCAATCACAAATAAATAAAACAAATAAAATATGCCACCACAGTCTGCAACCAAATAGACAATTAAAACATATGAACAGGAAGCTCATGATTTGCAGCAAAGTCACTAATATTGCAGTCGATTATGTTTAATTAATTAAAGAGGCAAGAAATCATGATCACAATCAAAAAACGATTAACTGCACAGCCCTAAGGGACATCAAGATGTACACTTACACACCTTTTAGAGACCTTTCAGAGTGAATGTGTAAAAGGCATTTAAATAGGTTCACCCTAGAAGTCAGGATGAGAAGTCAGAATACAACACTGAAGGGAAAAATAGCTCTAAAACAGACCTACTTCAGCCCAAAATCTGAACTTTGGAACATTCTGGTTCTCTGAAAAACCCATAAAGCACCATTCATGTCTATTCAGCAGTGGGTGTACATTCTACATATATGCTGTCAGTCTTTACCCGTGCTAACATGTGGATGGCTACCGTTTCTCCAAGCTTGTTAAGGAGAATATGAACAGTAAAATAAGCAGCGTTGATTGAACTCTGCTCATTTCAGTCCCATTTAGCTGCCTGATCAAACACACTGGCAATTTTATGATGCAGCATGGCTTCATAGTACAATTGCTTCACACAGGTGCACACACACACAGGACAACTGGGTGGAAATTGCGATTGCCATGGATTGAATGATTTTCAGGATCCAGCTCTGTGAAAGCGCAACATTGCCATCTAGCAGCGAAGAAAAAGAGACGCAGATGCACGAACTGCTGTGCAGAGCTTTATCTGAATGTTCAGTACACAGAAGAAGAAGAGCGAGCTGGAGAGAAAGCTGTAGGCTAGACCACTTTTCGTTAGGATAATATGCATTAAGGCTGGATGAGTCTACAACTGTGGTGTATGTTGCCTATATTAAATAATATCGATTATTGCAATATTGATATCATATTGTCATATTGGCCAGCCATAATAGGACCACGTTTGCATAGAAAGTGATGGTAAACAGCCTGAAAGGAACTAAAACAGATGCTAATGTCCTAACACTAACTCAGTCCCTACTGTGTCAGCGGATTGTGTGTAAATTAAGTGGGGAGTGTGTCACTGTGTGTTAATCCGCACGTATACAAAGTGAGGAGTACACGTTACACTTTTAAATTGACACCTTCAGTGTTCATTTAAGTCCAGATGGACATGAGTGAACTAAACACTGAAGTGTAGTGATTATATAATAGGCTATAATATACTGTATACTGTCAGCTCCAGAATTATTGGCACCCTTGGTAAAGATGGGTGTAAAAGGTTATGCACAAAATGTATTTAGTTGGGTTTTTTTTGTCGTACCCTGGAGCATCTGGAGAGACTCCGTATTGAGGAGTGGTCTCAGATTCCTTGCCCTGTGTTCTCCAGTACAAGGGTGCCAATAATTGTGACATGTCGGTTTTGTTAGTAAAATATATTTTTGAACAAGGTTTTCTTTACTTTCTTAGAATGAATTTACTTCAATTAAGGGTTAGATTTCTTTCATATTTTCAGTGTGGGATTAAGCTAATTAACCACAAACACATTTTTTTTCATAACCTTTTTTTACCCATCTTTACCAAGGGTGCCAATAATTCTGGAGCCGAATGTATATTTAACTGTATAATGGTTTCCATTAATGACTATTTTACGGCAATTCAATCCACCGAACTGACTTTTTCTGTTCTTCCTGAAGTTGTCTCCCAGCATCTGTAATAACAAGTCTCGTTAAAAAGGAAAACATTATATCAAAAAGAAACCCACTTATGATCAGGCCCACAAAGAGAGAACGTTAGAGATCTCGACTCGCGCAGCCCCCTCGCGGCTCCTCACACACACACACACACACACCTACTGGTGGAGATGAAACAGAGAAAAAAAATCACCATCAAACATCTACACAGACGCAAAAAGAGAGAGCGATGACCTTTGATCACGCGGCCGTTTGATGTCTTCGCACGAAATTTGCATCAGGAGAGCCGGAGGGGGCCGCACCAGCGATCCGAGGGGCTAAAACCATCCTGTCAGGCAAACATCACAACCCAGAATTCACTTTAGCCCAGGAGGTCCAAATAATACAAATGAGTTTGACCTGCTAATATGAAAGATTAAAAATACCAGCTTTTATGTTGAACATTATATCCTGTGAAAATGCATTAACAAAAATCTCACCGCCCTCTTTTACTCCTCCACCTTTCCTGCTTTAAAACCATTTAGCAAGCTTTTTCAAAAATGGCGACCACAAAGAAATGAAAAAAGGAGAAAGTTCAAGAACACTGGCGAAAATGTAAACGGAGTTCAGAGGCGAGCGTTTTCGCCAAGTGAAGTTATCGTAATAGACATCAATGGTCCGCGTTAGCACTTCTAAAGGGTTAAAAATGGTCAGATTATATTGTAACACTATATTTACACTAGCGTTCAAATGTGTGGAATCACCCGTCATATTTTATGAACAGTCATTATTCCATTCATTCTTATACAATGTAGTTCATATTGTATATATGCATGTATATATATTGTACTAATATCTCTAATATAAATCAGACACCAAAAGCTTATTTTTTTAGAGATTTTGTTTTGGTATTTATAGTATTTTGGGGGGGAAAAGTTATTTAAAAGTCATTTAAAAAGTTAAAAGATGAAAATGTAATGATAAAGGAGAAATGGCTCTACATAGATAATTCCATTTAAGCTTCACCTTCAAGATTTGATCGCCGCTTTCCGAAAAAAGAGGCGTTCTGGGTATTAATGTAAATATTAACATCTCTCTTGATGCTATAAAACTTTCATAGTCATTTTGGAGTCATCGTTCTGGACACATGATGTTTTACAGATTTCTACAAATGATTTGAAACCTAAAGTGCATAAACACTAGAATCATTTTACAATCATATTATAGATGGATCAGAAACTAAATGTAGTTTATATCACTGAAAACATTGATGAGAAACTTTTGAGCGCTAGTGTAGCTCTGACAGTCAACACCCCACTGTACAAAAGCAGGCTGGACAAGTCTAAGGTAAATACTTGTGGTTGAAGGAGGGGGCCTCATTCCTGTCTTTTGCCTAGGGATCCAAAATCACTAAATCCGCCCCTGATCCAATGAGTTGAATAACATTTCTGAATAACATACCACTACATTTGTATAATTAACAGTCCTTTTACCGTTTCATGTCTCTCGTATAATTCCGCCGACAGTCGCCGTTATTCACCGTAGCCCGGTAATATCAACATTACAAAAGAAGCTCTATTTACCTGCCAGTGTTTACATTGATATGTGTTTCTGCTGGACAATTTTTCTTAGAGGCTGCCGTCCATTCTGAAGTGATCATGACTATGCCCTATTCCCTCCGTAGGGGTCGAAAGTGCCATTTGGAACGCACCTCAGCGTCATCTTTCAAAACCGAAGCCGGTGTTTTATTTGATTTAGTTGAATTATAGAAAATGACGAACTATAAGCTGTTACCTGAGGTAGCGATAAGAAATATGGAACCTGTATCAAAGAGCTTGTTTCCCACAGCACTAGACTACTTTCAGCTATTTGTAATCATTTTAGTTAGTTGACTTCTACTAAATGTAATGTACTATGTTTCGCACTTAAACTTGATCTCCGCTTGACAATTTAGCTTAATAACAACGCAAAAAATCTCGGGAACAAAGTGTCCATCGGTTGTTCCCTTCGAAATGGACCGTTTTTAAGGGCCCTTTGGGGTAAATGCTTTTCCTCACTTCAGTTTTGGAACGACCCAACAAATGCTATGAGTGATGTGAGTCACCCTGACAATCCTGTAATAGTAATTCACAGTCAGAGCTGTGTCAGGGGTGCCGGGTCGGATTTAGCGGGAATCTTGTACGCACACGTCATACGCCAGCTCATATACGTCAATTGTCATCACGCTCCAGCTTTAGGCATGAAAGAGGCATGGCTTTTTTCTTGCTGAACAGGTAAGGCATTTATCTGTTCTTTAATTAGGTTGAAAGCTAGTGAATGGTAGTCAGCCAATTTATCCTTGTTGTGGAATTTATATCGTTACCCAGTTGTAAAGTTGTTTAGCTAGAGAACTCATGATAGCTGGCTAGTAACTAACATGTTGGTGAGTTTCTCTGGATTTTTATGTTTCAAACTTGGTTATATTGGGTGAAAGTGAGCGATTTAAGCCCTCGGTGTGTCTATATTTAACCGATTTGTGTCTTTTTATCCTCTGGTCTGTGTTTTAGCTAGCGTGCTAACACAATCCGGCTCTTTTGACAGGCTGGAGAACAAAATACACAGATTAGATAACAAAATACACAGGGAACACAGATAGGGTAATAAAACTACACACACCTGACTGTACAGAATATATCTGATCATGTGGACAATTATCATAAACTTTCCACCTCTTCTTTGGGGTGAAGAAATAGTGAATAAGGTGGGCAACAGTGGTTTACTGTTGTAACGAATAGGCTGAGACAGCTGGACACAAACGCAAAACACTTTATTAAAATCGGCAGGCAGAATCGTGGTCAGGCAGGCAGGGTTCAAGTTCATCAGCAAACAGAGCAATGTAGTGAAGACAGAGTCGAGGGACAAAAGCGATATTCAGTATTCTAGAAACAATACGGGAAATAAGGCTTGGTAATACGCAGAGGTAAACTGGGTGCTACAGCTGGAAAATATACAGTAACTCACTGTTACAGTAAAAGCGGTTTACTCAGTCGATTTCATTTGCCCACATGTTCTAATCATCACACCTTTTCTCCTCTATTGCTATACACATTAGAAAAAATGATCTACATTGTTTGACTTATTTATTTCCTTATTTCAGGTTTTAGCCTTTCATAGAAGTCTTCCGAAAATGAAGTCAGCGCTCGTCTGTGTTGTATGGCCCGATTCAGGATTGGTGTTCTAGCAATCCATTGTTTGATATTTCTGCATGTATAGTGATGTTGGCACCCCTCTGACCCAAAACATTTATTGTTACTCTTATCTCTTTGTCTCTATAACAAATGTAATTTTTTAGGGGTGTGATTATAGTTCAATCTATTTTTTGTTACTCCTATTCATTTGATATGCAAAACTGTTATCCATTTGGTTTTGAACTTGAGTCTAATCAGTTTTGAAACAAAGTATGAAAACATTTGCAAATTGAGCTGCAGAAATACATGGTTTTGCTGGTGGTAGTAATCAAGTGAGAAATGCATGCAGGAATTTTGAAAACCGTGTTCACAAAATACATTTTGTGTCAAAGCAATGAAAAACTTATTTACAGTTTGGTCTACATAGAGCGCTGTTGTGCCTACTGTGTGAAGAGTTTTGAAAAAGTGAACTTGGTACTGAAAAATGCTTGTTAGCAATTGTAAGAAACTGTAATGTGTCTACAGGCTATATCAGGACTATATCAAAACTATATCAGTATGCTTATCAGAAGGATGTTTTTTGAATCTTCACAGATGTCAGGGGTGGCTAAATGCAGCCAGTTTTCTAAACACTTATGTTTCTCATGACTCTGTCTAGATTAGTGATCACCAACCCTGTTACTGGAGTTCTAATTTCCTAGAGAATTCAGTTCCATTAGTGCTGGAGCTAAATTCTGTAGGAAGGTAGAGCTCCAGGAAGAGGGTTGGTGATCACTGGTCTACAGAGGTTGGACAAAATAACAGAATCACCTCATGAAAAAAGACCTTGACTTTGATGTGACTAAATCACAATTACAAACACAGCTGCACAGGGGACTTGTATTAGGTTGATTGCCAACTAACAGCATGTATCAGCTATAAAAGAGGTCTGACAGTTAGTACTTTGATATGTGAGATTTCAAAGCAACATGAGGCAACTAACGGAGTTCCAAAGAGGCCAAATAGTGGATGCCCAAACTTCAGGTACATCAGTCATAAAACCTGGAAAATTATTTAATGTTTTAAGAGGAACAGTCTCAAAAGTCATGGCAGCGCATGTCAAACGGTATCAGCAAAGAGGAACAGTGGTCACAAGTTATGGGGTGTCATTGCTGCCTTTATTGACGCTCTCTTTCGGCATGAAGATATGCTTGCGGAACATGCAGTTGCGGAATGAGGACGTGCTCATAGGGGATGAAGATATGCATACATTTGTATTAGGCCAATAACAAAGCATTTAACAGAATGCAATCCCATATGGAGTTAATCCAGCCTGCAGGAATGCAAACCTAGAAATAGTGAGAGAGCTCTTTGTGAAATTAATAGGTGGTACTGTTTTCAGATATCTTACTTTATGTATGAAAAATTTGTCCATCGGTAAAATAACATTTATTTTATTTTAAATGTATTTTATTTTATATACACAATTACATTTTTACAAGCATTTAGTTTGTTAAACAAACAAAAAAATTTTCCAGACGGGCTGAGGCTACTAGGCGTCGGTTTCCATAACAACTGCAGTAAACTTCTTTTTCCCATTTCGGATTAGCATTTCTTCAGTCCGCATGTGCATGTTCCGCAAGCAATTCTGCATTCCGCATGTGCATGTTCCGCAAACACTTCTGCAGTCCGCATGTGCATGTTCCACAAACACTTCTGCATGTTCCGCAAACACTTCTTCGGTCCGCATGTGCATGTTCCGCAAACACTTCTTCGGTCCGCATGTGCATGTTCCGCAAGCATATCTTCATGCCGAAAGAGGATGTCAATAAAAACAGCAATGACACCCCATACAAGTTGAAGCACCTCTATGACCCAGTCTCAACAAAAACTATGTTGTGAGCGTCACAAAGCTGGAATTCATGGCAGGGCTGCCATTCAGAAATCTTTTGTAACCATGGCCAATGCACGAAGATGCACAACTAGGTGTAAGGAGCACAAAACCTGGACCCCTGAGCAATGGAAAAAAAGTAATATGGTCTGATGAGTCAACTTTCACCATATTTGTTAAGTACGGTGGGAGATCCATAATGGTATGGGCAGTCATCTTGTGGAAATGATTAGGACTAATGATTGATTTGCATGGTCGTATAACAGCCAACAAATATGAGGCAATTTTACAGGACCAGGTACATCCTATGATGCAAACACTCTTTCCTGATGATGTTCCCATATTGCAGGATAATAATAACCTCATACATACTGCTAAAATTATTCAAGAGTAGTTTGATGAACAGGGAAGTTCTGGAATGCAGACTGTGAAGTAGATATTCACCTCTTTCATCCCTCAAAGAACTAGAAGATTTTCTTCTTGAAGAATGGTCCAACATCCCACCACAAACCATTCAGGACCTGTATGACCGCATTCCCAGAAGGATTAAAACTGTTCTGGAGGCAAAGGGTGGCCCTACTTCTTATTAGGTCCTTGATATTAATGTATTGTTACGGCTTTCAATCATTTTTTCCACCCTTTGTCAGTGAACCATACACTAAGCTTTAGGACTGTCAATGTTCTTTAGCGGGATGGTGGTAAGAGGCAATGGGCAATAAATTCTGGGAAGAGATGGGAAGAAGGCCAGTGAAACAAACCTGCAGTTAATATTGTAGGAGGGCGTATCATAGTTCTAAAGACTTTGTTTGCCTCGAGTCTTCTTATGTATTTATGCACATTTTAAATAAATGAAAAGAATAACTGAAAATGCCAACAAATGCTCACTGATGAAATGAATTAAATGTTCAACAGCCATTGGAATAATACAGATTTTAAAGTTCATTGGATTTTTTTTATTCAAGGAAAAATGGCAAAAAGCAAAATGAATAGAATTTTTAGACTTCTCATGTCAAATATGGAATCTAAGAATTTTATCGTAGTTGCTTGGCTGCCAGATAAAAGCCACAGCGGAGATGTACATCATGTTCTGCCCCCAGTGACCTGCCGGTCAGAGCTATTTTTACTTTTTCCATGGATGTGAATATCTATAGCCAAGATATGGAATATTGCAACAGATGCTGTCACCATGGGGAGGCGATACAGGCATTTGTTGCAATGGCACTCCTTCTGCCTTCTGTTGCACTGTCATGCAGGCCTAATAGCTCAAGGCAAAGTCTTGGGCACGAAGCGCTTTCTCTTTGGCAGCATCTGAGGATGGCACACTTGCCTGTATGGGCCAAACAGAGCCTGATCAGCAAGCCTTCTATGAGTCAAAGGGGAATACACAGGACACTGTGTCCAGATCAGTGCTGAAAAAAAGAGGAGAGACCTTATACTAAAGCAGCTGTATTTTTTTTACCACTGTTGTTCTGAGAAGGTCAAACTTACACTTTAGGCATTCTGCTACTGTACATAAATGGAAAATAAGTGCTTTCCATACTTGTATCGCTTTGAGATGTGAAAAGGCCATGGGATGTATTAATTGTGTGTGATTTGTGTGATCACTGTTGCTGAGGCTAACCTTTCTCTATTCATCCTCACCACAACAGATAGAACAGTCTGTAGACATTCATCATCTTACATCATCTTTGTTTCTTGTACCTCACCCCATGCAACTCTTTTGAGGTTAATATACTGTAACTGTCTTTAGAAAGGGAGACTATTCTTGTCCAAGGCTGGACAGAGCTGGGCAAAGAACAGAAGTCATGTGGGCATGCCATCTGGATCAGTGGTTGTGTTGAAGGTGTTTCATTTTCATGGTCATGGTCCAGTGCTGTACAGTATTAAAAGGGATTCTACACGTTACAGGTTTTATTAATCTACAGTACAATAAAGATGTTCTTTATTTATGTAAAGTCACACAAATGTATCATTTTAAAACAGAATGTTGGTTGAAAGTGGATTATAGCACACTGTGCAGCATAGACTTTTCAAATGAATATGGTTACATGGTGACATCATACAGACATAAAATTAGTGATCACATAAAACATACAGAAATTACTTGACTGATATATTCAATGAATTATTAATAAAATTTGAGGTTTGAACATTTTCAATGAAAAAATAAGGTATGCTATTGGTATTGTCTTTATAAAGCACTGTTAATGTTTTGCACATTGTATTGCACCATGTCAGGGTGTATTATGTAACTATGAAGTAGCAAGAAGTCCATTATTACGTTCTTTAAGGTTTATATGGTCTCAGGAGGAGACAATTTATTTAACACACGTCACACGTTGGAGGTGCTGTGTCCTTAAGACACAATAGTTCCTAACCTACTCTGGCTTTCCTTTTTGTACGTACACTTCAAATGGTGCATTTCAGCATCTGTATTTGAATGCATGCATGTATAGCAGAAACATACAGTAACTTCGTGTCTTTGTGAGCCTCTCATGAACCTATCATCACCTGTGCTAGACATCTAGACAGAGCTGCGTCTCTTCGAGAGCAGTCTGAACGGGGAGAGGCTCCTCACATCAGTGGACACAGTGCTAATGGCCGAGCAGCGCTGGGAGCTACAAACGCAGCCTGTGGAGCCTGGCTCGAAGAAGTTACTCTGCTCCATCAGTGCGTCGCTGAAGGACAGGTCCTGCGGAAGCATCACCATCTTCTCCCGGCTCTTGTACCACAGGCAAGAGCAGACGGTCTGGAAGTGGAGTACCTCAGCGTATACGCTCTTTAGTCCTTGCCTCTTGGCATCCTGCTCCTGCGTTGGTAAGGTTTGGAGGTTGGTGTGGCAAGGAGGTTGCACTTTCTGCTTGTCTTTGGAGAGCAGAGCTCGTTGCTCTGCATCCCTCCTCTCGTCCTCTGCGTTCATGGTCATGAATCGCAGTACCACCAGGTTGAGGAAGGCACCGATCACCGTCAGGCCCATCAGAATGTAGACGAAGCTGAAGGCCACGTAATGGGGGTCATTGTGGAGCGCATTGTCCTTCTGCAAGGCCACGTAGTCCCCAAAACCGATGGTGGTCAAAGTGATGAAGCAATAGTAGAAGGCGTGGAAGTAGCTCCAGCCTTCATAGTGCGAGAAGGCGGCTGCCCCCACACAAAGGGTGCCAACACAAGAGAAGAAGCCGATGGTCACCATGTTGGCCATGGAGACCTCTGGCCGTCTCAGGCCCACACATTTCTTGGCTTTGTGCAGCAGGAAGCGGACAAAGGTGTTGATGCGTTCACCCAGGCTCTGGAACATCACCAGAGTGAGTGGGATGCCCAGGAGCGCGTAGCCCATGCAGAACGCTTTCCCTGCATCTGTGCTGGGGGCAGCATGGCCATAACCTAGTGACAAAGTAAAGACCATCGAAGAAACTCTTATTCATTTTCATATCAAAGGCAATTTATGATGTGAACATCACATACCAGAGAAGAAGACTAAATGTGTTTAATTTCTTTATTTAAGCTGACATTAACAAAAAATATGTAAAAAAATATGAAAGAAATTAAGATGAAAATACCGCATGGGAATAAAATGATGACTAATTCATTTAGCACTTATTAGACTAAAATGTGACAAAAATACCATACATGTAGGGTCTCCCATGAAGTAATAGGGAAGTCAACGATTTTAAATTTAACCAGAAAAGACATCCAGACAGAAAACAAAACACAGGTTGAAAAACAATTGTTCACTTCAATGCATTTATTAATTATTTTCACTACAGAGTAGAACACCTTCCAATCATATTTGATCAAGTACTAACAATTACTTGCGGCAGATGTCCTGGGTTTCAGAGCATTATTCATATTAAAATAATAATAAGAAATTATAAATCATTATAAAATTGAAGTGAATGCTGATTGTTTTGGTAAATACCCTATTACCTTTAGGTAATATGGCATCTGTAGAGCAATGTGTTTTCCAGTTTATGTACAGGCCTCAGAGATTATTACATTAGATATATAAATATTCTTCTAGCAAACTAGGCCAGATCAGGTCCAATAAATTCTCAACACTTACCACCATACTCATAGTTTTATTTTCTGCCAGGGCATTGAGCTGAGCTAGTTAACAGCTTAAAAATGGTAAATATACAAAACAGTACTATGTAGGATTTAATTTTTCCAGACATCACTGCATATTGTCAACTTAGGAATTAAAAGTGAATGAAATAAACAGACTACTTAAATGTTTATTTCTGACCAGTGGCATTGGGCTGGTGTGTACCCATGGCATTTATCTTCTACTCACTCTGTTTAAACACTGAGTAAATATTAGTACTATCATCCATTACACTTAGCTTTCTCAATATCATCACAGATGCTATAAATTTTCCAGAGTGGAGGCGAGCAGTACAGCCTTTGATTTGAGATATGTGGTCCATTTGTGTACTTTCTTCAGTGTTCCATGGTGTATTTCAAAGCGTGAAAGACCTCAGAGCAAACATTTGTAATGCAAACACTCTTCATCAGCAGAAGAAATCGTAACTGCTGTAAAAATCCCTCACTTGGCATCATAATGAGCCTGAATTAAAGTGTTACATTTAATATACACAACAGCTTGCTCCATTCTCCATTTAATAGCATTATGTCTAATAGTTAAATTTAATTGGAGATTTTATAGAATTAAATTTTACTAGAATTATAGGATTGGCTGTTACTAAATGTAGTAATTACTAATATAAAAATGTAGACTTCTGCTTGCTATCACCAAACCATGTATTTATCCTGTTAAACTTCTAGCATTTGGTGCCAATAGAATTTTCTACAATGACCCATTTAAACAGGCTACTTTAGTATTTATTAGACATTTAGTCAATGAGCCCTCTTTTTTGTTTGCTTTACTACAATTATCATGATCAAGCATTGGAAAGGTAGGAACTGCTGAGGTTATTTTCTATTTTCTCTTCCCCTTTTTTATGATCCTTCTCATTTTTCTTCTTACCAGTCATCATAGAGGATGAATGCCCTTTTTACTTTTTGACAATAATTATGTGTTATATATATCCTGGAAAAATGAAAAACATCTATGCCATATAGTTTGTTATGTCTCTTGAAAGACAACATTGAGAAATTAGAATGTGGCGCTGCCTTGATTCTAGCTTCTTTGCTGTGATTTTAACTTTTGTTTAACCACTACCGCATAAAATATGAAACATTGTTTTTTAGATCAACCAAATCATCACTCTGGTTTTATTATTTCTAAGATTTTCCTCATATATGGTCCTAGAACAATTTTAAACTAGTTGTTCCAAGAATGTACTGGTTTACTAATGAAGTTTAGAATGAAGACAGTAGCATTTAAAAGCTTCTTTGAATGCAGACTAGCTGTAAAGGCAGTAGTAGAACGAAGCCAAAAGACGGTGAAGCAAATAAATGGTGAAAATGTGCCAGGCTACATTTTTAG
>JAOUQW010000002.1:10401951-10412324 GCA_028565825.1 Olivaichthys viedmensis | reverse complement strand
ATACACACACATATATATATATATATATACACACACACATATATATATATATACACACACATATATATATATACACACACACACACATATGTATATATATATATATATATATATATATTCGCATTATGAAAAGACAATTATTAAAAATGTACTAGTTTTCTTTGTCAGTGCAGTGTAGATTCCGTGGAGATGATGTCTTTGCGAACCTTAACATTTCTTAGCACTTATAAGAATGTAGAAAACAATATAGGAAATTAAATACGAATTAATTTATAAATATATATGTGCTTTAAAAAATAATAATAAGAAGAAATAAATAGCTTAATGGCACCCGAAATGCCTTTTCTTTGTAACTAAACATAATTCCCAGTTGCAGCAAATGCACCAGTGTTGACCCAGTATATATTTAAACATTATATGGTTTCCAGGCGTTAGAAGTTGTTGTCTAGCAACATAATTAGCGATGTGGTCGATAAGTCAATAAACCCCCTGCACAACAATCCACACTGCCCAGTTCCTCAGTTTACAGCGGAACAAGAGGAGTAATAAATTAGTCACTGATTTACCACAGCGGAAACTGCAACTTTTTTTCTTCTTAAATTAAAATGTGTTGGGGTTTTTTAAACAGCCATTGGTTGGATTATGGTTCATTCCTTTCTTTAAAAATGTTTTATCAAGCACTGCCTGGATTGTGGTTCTTTATTTTATAAACTGTCTTTGGTCCACATCAAACGTTGAGCAACAGACCTTCATATGATAGCAATGTGTGTTAAAGGTTGTGTGAGTGGCATGTTGAACTCAAATTCAAACCCATGCCATTATGGCCTTTCAGAATTAAAAAATATGATACAATACAAATCATTCCAAAACAATCTCACACATATAACAACTTAAACCTAACTTATGGTGTAGTGCTTCATTAACAGATTTATCAGAAAGCTTTATGTAGTGTAAAGAAGAGCTTAAAAAGGGCAAACCAAAAACAACAGTTACTTGTTTTAAATTCAAAAGTTGTCCTCCATTTTGTTCCTTTCCATTCCACAACATATTTGGAGCTGATAATTAATGCATTTCATCTCTTCAGCATTCAACAACATTAGCCAATATAATCTCACAGGGTAATGTGTTCTCTATAAACTCTGGCAATCAGCACTATTTTACATAAGAAAAAAAAGAAAAAACAGAAATAACAACAAAAACCACACAAAGGATGGGCATTTTTAAGTTATTCTGTTTTAAAAGGCACAATTATGGCACAATTAGTATAAATATGATCTTGGCTGAATGCCTCTTGGCTGAAGGTCTAAAGCCCATCATAAGGGGTGTTCAACCCATTTACTATTCAAGTAAAAACAGCTGTATTTATGGTGAACATGCACTGGTAAGTAGATTGTGAGATGTAGTTCAGTGGGTTAGGGCTCCAAACTGGGATGTGAGCTTCTCCTCTAACCACTATCATTGTGCCCATGAGCAAGGATCTTAAAACGAAATTGCTCCACTTAACACCTTATCCAAGCATAAAAACCTTAAAAAATATAAGCCTGTCCAATAAACCTACCATGATTAAATAACAGTAAGAAAGGCTAAATAACAGGTACTTGGACACCGAGAAGTAAAGTGAGACCATTGGTGAGCTAGCAGGATGTTTTGTTTTGGTTGAGGTTATTCAGAGATGTTATCAGTCTCTACAAGGCTTCAAACTCATCTATTCTCTGCTTGGTGTTGCCCATCCGGATCTGACGCAGAGTCTTGTACTTGTCCCTCCCAGCACGCATGTTCTCCGTGTGCAGAATGTCATTCTGAGTCTTCTTGGAGTCATCCCGCGCATCTGCAAGCTCAGAGCTCAGGGCCTGCAGAATATTTTGTCCAAGGTTATTTACTGTACAGATTGGGTTAGCCCAAGGTAGTGTAAGACAATTTGCCACTCAAAAGGTCATGCACACGTGCGTGTCTGTGTGAGTGTAAATATATTTTTACCATGAGCTGTCTCTGCACGCGCTCGTTTTTCTCAGTCTCAGTGAGACGGTCCTCTTCGTTGCGGTTGTTACGAATGCCCTCAACCAAGAACTCGGCGCTGTAGCTTCTCGTGTTCTCATCGTGGTCGTCATGCTCGACCTCCTCCACTTGGACGTCCTCCGCTATGACCATGCCCGGAGCCACCATCATCAACTGCATCTCCTCACGAGTCTTAAATAGATCCTCTTGCGCCTCCTTAGCCTAAGAGCCACAAAGGAATGAGATTCACGCTGCAGTTAAGCTCATGCAAATAGATTACATTCAAAACAAGCATATCACTGTCTGATTATTAAAAACAAGATCTTATTAGATCACACACAAATTTAAACAGTTGAATTATCTTCGTTTTAAAAACAAAGGAGGCTCTAACATGCTGATAAAAAAAAGGTGTTAAATACCCTGTTCTGCCATTGGTCAGCCTCTTGCTCCTTCACTTTCTTGACCTCCTCCAGCAGGGTGATCTTTGCAGTGTACTCAGCAAGTTCTGCAGCCTTCAGGGACAGAATGAACATAAGGTCATGGTGCTTCAGAGATAGACAAGTCAGACTCCATAGTAGTCTGAAAGAGTGATGGGCAGCTGGAGTCTCAAAATGCTAATGTGAAATGTAGTGTGAGGATCTAAGCAAAGGGGAATACCCCTTTATTAATCTCCACCAGCTATTTTTATCTGCACAACCCTGACTGCTTTTAGTTTGAGGAATCCCCAGTGCTCACCAGATGCTCCTGGTTCTTCATCTGGTCCTCAGCCTGCCTGGCCAGCTCCTCTTTAGCCAGCAGAGCTGCCTGTCTCTCAGCCTCCAGACGAACAGCCTCTTGCTCTACCTTTCGCCTCTCCTCCTCCAGCAGCATGGCCCTGTCCATCTGCATCTGCAAGTCTGCGCAATGCGCACAAGCCACCAATAGGGGGCAGTAGTTAATACATAACAGATCAGTAAGAAATTACTGTAGTCAGAAAGAGTACAATTCTCTGGTATAGGTTGTAAAAACACCAAATGAGCCAAACCAAAGCATCATGTACCTTTCTCGGCTTTTTTGGCCTTATCCTCAAACTGGGAGAGCCTCAACATCATTTCTCGTTTCTCTCTCTCCATCTGCTCCTTCTCTCTCTCAATACCTTCTCTCTTTTTCTTCTCAGTTTCAAGCAGCGCTCTGAAAAATGCAATTGTCCATAATTAGAATATAAAAATCTAACAACTGCATAACAACAAGGACAATAAGGACACTCAGCTCATGCTAAGGCACATAAAACAAAGCATTTCAGCACAACAATAATATTGTTCCATACACAAAACCCAGCATAGCGAAATTACACGTCCCACGATCTCAGTGAAAGACGTCTAGCGCTATTATGCTCCGTTTTTCCCTAATGCTCATTGCTGCTGCTCTATGTGTTGTGAAGTTTTGAGGGAAGTACACAACCGGACCTCTCCATCTGCTTCTGGTGTTTCTCCTCTCTGGCCTGTGCCTTCATCTGCTGCACCTCAATGGTGTCGGGCTTCCTGCGCTGCATGTACAGCTCGTGGTTTCCCATGCACAGAAGCAGGATGCGCTTGTTAATGCGCAGGCGTGGAGCATAGAACACAAAGTCCTGAGAGAACAAGAGAAGGAGGAAGCTTAGGATGACAGATTTATATGCACTGCAAAGGTCAGGGAATCTGTTTCACTATCTGCTATATACACACTGGAATTAAACTTGTATTTGGAAACTGTAGGCTAATTGCCTTTCTGGGCTCTTCAGAGTTATTTTGGGCAAGACTGTATAGTCATTATTAATCAATAATCATAGATTAATTGGAGTCAGCCATTATATGTTAGGATTATATAAAGATGAAACACTATCGAAAACACAGGCTGCTATAGGAGAGGCCAATTTAAGATTATATGACACCTGATGCCACAGTCTACAAGCATATAAACAAATACATTTGTATTGACAACTAGTAAAGGTGAGGCTTTACTTATGACAAATCAGTGAGTCATATTTCTATTTATAGACCCTAAATGTGACATTACATCAAGTGAGGTGTGTTTCGGACATTGTTAACCCCTTTAAGTCTTAGTTTATTATTCAGTTATTCATCTTCAAGCATATTATTCAGCAACTACTATGATTTATTCAGTAATTATGGTGAAACTAAAAGCAAAAGATATGTAGTTACAAGAGTGAGGAATGTAAGTTTGGACTCATCAACGGCTCCTGGGACTTTAAGGGGTTAAACATAAAAGTGCATATGAATCATCACTTATATGATGTATGCAAAAAATTAAAAGACGTAACACTTACTGGGGCCTTTTTGTCGATCGGCTTGATGACAAACTTCTTGTCATTGAATGATATGTTCCTGATTTCACTCCAAGGGAATCCGATCTTTGGTGTCAATCTATGCGACAAAAGAAAAGATGTGATATCACTCGTAAGCTTCATCATAGGTGTAGTGGAAACATCAGGCCTTAGGTGCAATGACCTCTTAATAACAAGAGCCATGCGGTCATATTTACTTGCTTCCCAGACCCCCAGAGTTTGTCTGAGTTACTCCAGGGGTCACTGACTGAACAGACAATAACTGCTGTCACACTGACCTTAATACCTGCTCTACACTAATATTCCAAAGCCAAGTGCTGTTGATGACCAGGTGGTTAATGGTTAATGCTCACATGACAATCGAATGCTTACTTGTCGTCTCTCTCGTAGATGTTAAGTCCAAGCGCATCCACACCCAGCCACAGCTCTGTTCCTTTCTTGTTCTTGATATCAAAGTAGTTGACTCCATACATCTCTAAATCTTGTGCGATTTTTAAGTACTCCAGCATAGCATCCTCCCTGGGGACCAAAAATAGACATTTATGAATCATTAGACATTATAGAATTTTTTTTTTTTTTAAGTTGGCAAATTTACACTATGTTTGCCTCCGAGACTCACTTTAGCATGCCACTGTGCTCCTCATGCCAAACCTGGATCCTATCCTCCCACTGATCTTTGGAGAGTTTGTGCTGCTCGAACACTCTGTGGAGACGTAATAATGAAGCTGGATTTTCAGAGTGAACCAGTAACAGAGTCATAAACACGTCTAAATGCAAACGGTACTCCATCTAATGTTTTTCTTTGAGTTAAAAAAAAAAAAAAAAAGGATCTGAGAAATCTTAAAGAATCAGATCATAAGTAACATATTGGTTACACAGATACTATTACAAAGTGAAAATAAAAGCTGAGAAGTTAGCCTAGTTTAGGTTTTCCTAGCTGACCTTTGGGGTAGCAGGCGCTCTGATGTGAGGTAGTCAGACTTGTGGGTCTCCTTGGAGAAATCTCCAAACTTGGCCTGCACAGAGTAGGAGGCCAACAGCACCGCTGTCTCCGGGGGGCAGTAGACATTGTCACTCAAGATGTCATCTTTCACCTGAAGGAAGAATAGCTTGCGTGTGATGTCCTGGATCAGCTCAGTGTCCACATCCTCGGGGTAGTACTTAGCCCGGAACATAAACTGTAGGGGGCTCTCTCGCTTCACATCCTGAGATAAAACCTGAGGCAACACAAAAGAGACAGTCATCGATGTGACATAAGATAGTGATAGTCTTTGTGGTCTATAGTGGTTTATATGGGTGTGTAATAGCACACAGAATATAGATTTATTAAAACTATGCTACTTTAAATACCATTAAAAAAAAATTATAGAACAAAAATATTTGGACCTGTGCATATGCTTGAAGAGCCGGTTTCCTGGGCACACAGTAAGCATAGAGACCACAATGCATTTTCAATGGACACTCACCATTGACTTTGTAATTTAGTCAAAGACAAGGCTTAATCTGTGTCTGGGAAACCAGCCAGGATAGCGCACTAGTCAAGTCACATGATCATGTAACTGGAGATGTGAATGGATGTTGTAGGCTTAGGCTTTGTTTTACGTTTAGGTGTTTTCTCTTCAGATCTGTGACAAGCTAAGCATAATATGCAATAAAGTGATGGTAATACAATATACATAATCTCTGGACATCAAACACAGGCAATAGTAAAAGTAAATATACCTTTTTCTCCAGTTTTAGCCAGGTAGAGTATCCTTTGTTGTCCATATACTGCAGGCCAAAGTACCACACCTCACGCAGGCCCACTGTCTTGACCACCTGACGTAGAGGAACATTTTACACTGTAATGAACCAGTCATAATTGCCAATAGCTCAATAACAAACACACGGAAAATTAGCCTGGATATCAATATCCCAGTCTGTTTGGCACGTCATGAAAAATTACTTCAGCACTAGTCACACTAGCATCAGGTGTAAAGGGTGAGGCCTTAGTTGAAGGGCTGGTGGGAGTGGTTTTAGTTATTGCGAAATATCCAGACGGGTGTTCTCCTCTATACTGCTATTTATCGACAAACTAATCAATACAGTCAAGGAACTTTTCAACAGATCATCCACAGCGATCAACTACCCTCACCCTTCAGTAGCTTCATTTTATCAGTTACATGGAGTTGCTGGAGTCCCCCACCTAAAGGCCTTTTATCATGTGACACATCATGCCATAAGCTAGACGTTGCCAGGAGTTACTGGACAATATTTATGCGAATGATTTACTCCCTAAGACGGCCCCATGACACATGTAAGGCAGCCACAATATGTAACCATGTATTCTTCGTCCTGCATCTTTCACTTTTGTTAATATTCTTTTGGTCTTATTCAGAACACAGACTTCCTTTCTGTCTCCATTGCACTTTTACTTGAGAGGTTGCTCAACTGTTCAGCAGTAATTAAAATACTGACAAATAACCTCAACAATTAGTTTTTTGGCATGGACAAAATCAGATAGGTGGTCATTCCACACATGCCTTTCGACTAATGTCAATGAGTTTGCGAATATCTTCCTCTGTGTGTCGGCCTGACGCAGGGCCAATTGAAGCTCACCTGCTCAAAGAGTTGTTTGCCTGTGGTGACGGACTGGATGGCAAATTCCAGCTCGGCGTCCATTGTAGTGACGCGGACGTTGACCTGCGGGAGAGCAAACATATTAGAAGGGTCCTAACCAAGTGAAGCATAGAGAGAGCACTCTGTGCCAACCGGTTAAAAGGAATGCCACTGCACCGGGACGTGCTTTGATAAATTCTGCAGTTGAAGTATTTCTACATTGTAGATGAATTTATGTAAATGACATGAGAGGACATGGAGCCAGTTGGTCTAGATTTATGATAGTTGATACAAACAGTCAAAAGGTAATGATTTTGTGTTTCTAGGAAAAAATAATGTCACCTGCTCAGCATGGCCGATACTAAAATGACCAACTACCAACATACCAACCAGAATGAACTGTGTCATGACATTAACTGTGCAACTGGGTCAAACACAAATCCATGTAATATGTATGTATAAAATTCAACAAAGGAACTTTATTCTTTGTGTGGGGGCTCATGGTAATATGCTATTTGGTTGTTAACTGCCATCACAGTGGTAGTGACCGAAAAAGCTGACACTCTAACTTGTGTTGCACAAGGGTTCAAAGAGGGGTGTATCTTTACAGCGCTGAAGTAAGTTTATAAAGACATTGTGTAACCTTGGCAAGGTTCTGTCAAGGTTCACTGGGTTGTTGTAAAAGTCTTGAACAGCATATTTCTATTTAAAATGAACTTCAAGTTATGGGCGGCCATAAGCATAAGCCATGTGGTAAATAGGTAATAAAGTACAAATGTGTCCAGAACCATGTCAGATAATTAAATATGGTTGCTGTGAGAATACATATAGCCTAAATATGTGGACAAAGGGCACATTCTTCTTAGTAATCTCAATGTCAGATAGCATTTAGAATCTTAAAAGCATTCCCTTACTGCTGGATTTTCTTCTACTATGAAAGTCCTATGTGAGTGCCACTGTTTAATCAGCATCTCCCTGAGAAACAGTAAACTATTTATCAGAGCTGCAAATTTTATCTGGCCACAAGGCTGGCCCAGTCCACAACAGGGGTCAGTATGACCGCTGTAAGTTGGCCTTCTCCTTCTCCTGGAGTTCTGAATTCTTTTCTCACAAGGCACAAATCACTATGTACACACTACTCCGCTCAAATCATTTCCACAGAGTGTTTGCTACCAACACAGGGACTTTTGTTCCTGTTCGTGATTGTGTTTTGGGTGATAGAGTATCTTTGGAATCCGAAACCCAAACCTCTCCAGCTCAGTAGTAATGCCTCCAAAGAAAACAGGAAGGAATTATAGCAGCATTCATTCTTCTTTTTTGAACAAGCTATTCAAGTTGATCAAACTAAAACATTTCGGTGCATATCACAAAATCATCAAGATCAACACTTGATTAAAATATAATGAGAGGTTAATGGTAAGGTGACATCATATCCGGACATTCAAACACTGTGCCGCAGGCAATCTGTGCTTAGGTAATTTTTTACTTTGCTATATTTGTTACTCTTGAATACGGCGTCATGACTTTAACTCATCAACGTCTGAGTCTAGTTAATCTTTAAATCTACATGTAGTCACTTTTTCAGGCATGTTAAACATGTACTTCATCAGTTAGTATCTGCTTAGGACTTAAAATCAGTACGATTTCAAATTGCTACTCCGTATGCAACATAACTGACTTTTCTTAGTGAAAAGTGGCATTAACATTACTGAGATACTGACAAGGAAATGGTCATAAAGCTGCTCTTGATCTCACTTTTACAGCTTGAAGACACCGACAACCATGCCACACAAAAAAAAAAAAACTATTCTCTTATTCTCATTCTGAAATGCGGAATACATCTCTCCTGAGCGCACTGTATTTCGTTTTTTTCACTTTATGAAATGTTTCCATTACATTCAAAAGCCAGTCAACCAGGCCGGCCATGTATGACGCATTTTCGTTGGAAGTGTCACAAGTGGAGTGTTGTCGGCCTTTTTTTTTACACGCCAATTTACCGACTTATTCATACACTGTTTCATATGAATAAAAAAAAAAAAGGTTTTCAGGTATTGATCTAGATCCTAATTAGGATTACCAACATGAAATAGTCCTTTGCTGGGGTAATACGTAATTTATGAAGAAAAGTCAAAGGCTTCGTTACGGTGTGTAGTACACCTAGGCCGACACCTGTAGGGTTAAATCAGAAACTTCCGCATAACTCAGTCATTTGACTTCTAAGGTTAGTGTACCGACAGCTCGTTGACTCTATATGAATAAATAGCGTTTGATTCGTTGTGGTAAATAGACATTTGGAACCTCGTGCCACTATCCCACCAAACAGTCCTCATACTAATGTGTAATTAAATCAAAAAATAGCCTAAAAGCTTTCCTTGTAGTACACGATTGCCGCCAGCTGTTGGCCTAATTACCTAACTGTTTTATCTCGAGCTTTAAAAAAGTAATAGGCATAAGCAGGTTGTAGAAAGAAGAAAGAAAAGAAAAGAAAAGAAGAAAAAAAAAACAGTATCTTACTGGTTTAGGCATGGTCGGTCCTGTCGTGTGTGTGTGTGTGTGCTTTCAGAAATAATAAAAGGTGAGTTCGCACAGAACCGGCTTTAGCTGTTCGTCCTTGAGCGTGTGCGGGCGCGCGCGGGCGGAGCGGGCGGAGCGGAGTGACTGAGCTCGGGAGGCGAGGAGCGCTCGGGTTGAGGTTCACTTCTGACTCATTGTCAATAGATGGTGTCAGAGCCTCGCCCCGATAATGGCCACGATAAAGCCTGCGCGCGTTCCAAGTTAAAAAAAAAAGGTGCCAAGGCTCCACTTTAACACGTAATTAGCGAGTTCAGCAGCACCTTGAGAGACGCGACCTTTGTTCCCCTGACGGAGAGAAGAGCGTGCGGGCCGACCTGCGAGCAACTGGCATATTTTAAAAAAATAAATAAATAAATAAAAAGCTTCATAAGGGCTATGACGGTACTGGGCCAAATGGGCGGAGACCGACAGGTGCACAGAGAAGAAGTTGCTAAGCTAGTTCCTGCGAATGGTGTCCTACTGAACATTGCTGAAGGCACACAGCGATAGAGTGACACACAAAGGTTTTATTGTGTACAGGGCCACGAGAGTGCTATTTACATCCATTTTACGTGTACAGTTTTTCTAGGTGTGTATCGTGTCGAAATGTGTTCACACGGAAACCCACCCTTTATACATGCTGGGCGTGGTAGTATCGTACCAGTTGTTCGAATGGTCGCAGGCTACAGCGTGTGCACACCGAGACATGCGCTCTGCGTTTCACTAATGGTCTGTAGTGATGACATTCTCCCAAAGTGCCTTTCAAACTGATGTTTTGCTGCTACCGTTGCAAATTTAGTCTCAAGACAGTCAAGTGTGGTGTATTTTTGTAGTTAACATGATGAATAATCAACATAAACATGTGAAAAATCAGTATACTCAGGGGACATGACCCCATCATTTT
>JAOUQW010000002.1:10361679-10389903 GCA_028565825.1 Olivaichthys viedmensis | reverse complement strand
GACTGTGTGATCTGAATGCGATTAGACTGTGTGATCTGAATTAGACTGTGTGATCTGAATGCGATTAGACTGTGTGAAATGAATTAGACTGTGTGATCTGAATGCGATCAGACTGTGTGATTTGAATGCGATTAGGCTGTGTGATCTGAATGCGATTTCACAGTGTGATCTGAAATCTGAATGCGATTAGATTGTGTGATCTGAATGCGGTTGTTCAGTGGGTTAACAGAATGTAAACACGCACATGTAGGTTACTCACTGGCTGATGGAAGTCGTTGATGGTTCATCAGATAGCTAATGGCGGGTATTTTAATAGTTGTAGTGGTTACTGCGCTGTGTGGTCATGTGATAGCAGCTGACACCGAAATACTGCAATGTAGGTGCATTCTGCTTTATCATAGTCCAAATTAAAATAAAATAAAATCTTTAATGACCATACCAAGATAGAGGATTGCCATAAGAATGTCAAATATTCTATATTATCAATTTTGACATGAATCCAAATAAATACACGTACACACACAGGAGCACACAGAACAGCCTGATATATTTGTATACACATATTTATACATTCCAAGATATTGTAATAATAATAATATTAATGTTATAGTTCAGTGATGATGATTGTGCACAAGCATCTGCATCCTACCAGCATAATGAAGATGCTGCCCAGGATCAAGATGAAGCAGACTGTGATGCCTTACCAGGTAGCTCTATTCAATTAAATCTGACCTTAATACAACTGTAAAACTGGGAGATGATGTTTATTCTATCTTTGCAACATGGCTTGTATAGGAATCTTCCCTAAGCTTGGGTCTTCTCTTATTGCAGATGACGATGTTATAGACAGCGGTCCACTTCCGACTGCCTTCAACAAAGCTTGTTTAAAGAATGTCTTTACAGGCATTCTTGTTCTCATCTATCTTCTGCTAATGACAGTGGCTGTATTTCTGGCCTACCAAACCATTTCTGACTTCTTAGACAAGCTCAATCATCCTGTGATGTCTGTGTCATACAAAGAGGTTGAGGAGTTTGCTCCCCCAGGTGGGTTCTGTACACACAGCACTGCTTTTGTGGTTCAGTGCCTTGGTTCTATAGTACGGTTGTAAAGTATGTGTGAATGTTCTTTCTTCTTCTGCAGGAATTGCACTGTACCCAGGGAACGCTCACTTATTAAGCTGTCGGCACCACTACCATGATCACATTCCACCTGGTTTATCAACAGGCCAGATGGAGGACAGTGACTGTGTAGTACAGGAGGTTATTTATAATGACCCATACACCAACCACACAAAAGTAAGTGTCCTCAGTATTTATGTGTTATTTGCCAGTAATTGTACTAATTGTCTCTTATGTGATAGTTATTTTTTAATTCAGTCATGGACCATTGCACTGTATAATTTATCTGGAGATTCTCTGTTCTAACAGACCTTTAATGACATATTGGCTGGATATGTTGTGCAGTGTCTTGCAGCTGTCTCTTAGACATGTCTTATCCTGTTTGATGAGTATGTTAGTGCAGTCTCAAGTGACCGGTGATGTATTGGGAGCTCCAAAGCTTTTGCAAATGCCTCTCTGGCGGAACCTTTAAAGGTTCTATATAGAACCCTACAACTGACCATTTCCCTACCAGAAAGAGTTCCAAGTATGACCCTTTTAGGAAGCTAAGAACCCTTAACTATCCAAAGAACCCTTGAAGAACTGACTTTTGTGCTGCAATGCTGTAGGGAAGCTCAGCCATGTACAGTGTTAGTTTTTTTTTTGCCCTAACGCACCCAACCAGCTCATGAAGGTCTTAATAATTAGCTGATCAGGTGTGTTGGGATTAAGAAAAACGTCAAACTCTGCAGGGTAGGAGTGCAGAATTGCTCTTTTTTACAAAACAACTTCTGGTGTTGTCTTCCGTCTGAAAGGTGGCCCCGGTTCACCTCAGCAAAGGCTCGTTTAATTACCTGATGAACTAGGTGTGTGCATGACACCATGGAGATTTTATTAATGACATGTTATGTAATATAAATGATGTGCTGCAGAAGCGAGCCCTGGTGGTTGAAGGTCCAACAGATGTCAGGAACCGGGAGCTCATATTTCTTCAGTTCAGTCAGAACGAAACCGAAGAGGACTTCAGCGCCATCAGTTACATGCTTTTTGCCCAGTTCAGTGATATGGCTAAAAGGTAAAGATAATTTCAGAAGTGTGTGCCAATATTACCTTGTCTGATCCCTTCTTTGTTCAGTAATGGTTAAGAAAATAGTAGTAATATGTACTACAACTGTCCTCCGGTCACCAGCTCAGATAAAGCTGCATTCATGAAGGACTGTGAAAGAAACTACTCAATGTGGACTTTTTCTGGTGGATTTCGTACCTGGGTCAAAATGTCTCTGGTCCGGACATCTGGGAGAGGAAATGAATCTGTCGAATTCAGGCAAGAGGTACGCCGATGTCTTCTTTGAATGTTCCTTCAATGCTAAATTCCCGTATTCTAATAATAGTGTTATATAGTGGTCTAATCTATACGTTCTTTTGCAGTCCAGTGTGGTGAAGTACAATGACAGGAGGCCTCCACAAGAGCAAACTAACGAGCTGTTCTTTGTTGTGTTTCAATGGCGAGATCCATTTATACAACAAGTCAAAGATGTAAGTAGATTAGATTAGATTAGATATACTTTATTGTCCCCTCAGGGAAATTGTTCTTGGACTCCACAAGTAGGAGGTTTATATTATATTAATACAAGTAGCTATTAATACCTTTTCAGTAATGTCAGTTGTCCCAATTAAAGGTTGTAGGGAACTATTCAGTTCATAACAGTTCAAACTTAACTAAAGTCATCCCGCTAAAAAGGAAAGGTAGAAAATGCATATCTAATCAATTGAATCTTCTTTTTGCCAACAGATAGTCACAGCGAACCCCTGGAACACCATAGCCATTCTGTGTGGGGTCTTGATGGCTCTTTTTAAAGCTGCAAACTTTGCTAAACTCAGCATTAAGTGGATGATCAAAATTCGCAAAAGACACTTAAGAGCAAAAATTAGGGAAATGAACCAAATCAGCTGACTGACAGTTGAGTCGTCCATCGTCACACTTTCACTATTCACTGTCACCACTTTCAATGTTCAAATGGATTTTAACTTTAAAGAGAACTTCTTTTTTTATATCTTTATAACAAATTTCAATATAATAATGAATTGTTTTTGTTGAATCAGTCTTTTTTTTACTTGACATTTCAGAATGACTACTGACATTATTTTGAATATTAATACTAATGATGTTCTTTGCACAAAGACTGGATGAGAGCGTATCAAACTGGCTTTGACAATGTAGAGACCCTTCTACCCTTCTTGTCATTTCACAGAAATATTAATGTTAGATGCAGTGTTATCTCTTTCAGTTGTGTATGCAGCAGATCCTACAGGGATTTAGGATTTGATTTGTAAAAGGAAGGAAACATCTTGTCTAGCTGCTGCAGTGTGTAATTCTTTTTATGCTTCACTGTTCAGTGTTATTTGTGACCAACTCCGGTTGCAACTTATTTTTGAAATGTGTTCAGAGAGCTGTCTACTTTAATCAGCCGAAAGGGATAAGCATGTATAGCCTTTTCATTTATTAAGTTTTTACAACACTGTACAACACGTTTCGTCACTGTACCTTATGTGATTCCGATTCCATTTTTAAACGGCAAACTTTTTTTGGCTGACATGTTTTGAAAAGTGTGTTTTGTTGTGGTTTTCAATTTAGACTGCTTCTTTGATTGCAAGGAAATAGACTATCTTGAATTTACCCGTTTTTTTTTTAAATATATAAAGGCAATATGGATTTGTGCACAAATGGCTGCTGTCTTCCTTCGGCAGAAATGGAAAAGGAAGGAAAAGTTCCTAACATATTAGCTGTTCTTTATGGTTTTGCTTATGCACAAGTTTCCATCTGAGTCAGATTATTAGATCACAAATTGGTATTAAAGCAATTACATTAAACTGTGTTTGTTGTGCGCTCCTTTTTAAATACAGGTTTGATGTGCAAAACTGTTTGCGTTGCTTGAGGACTCTTATTTTGAAAGCTGTCTGGTGGCCATTTTAAACAAAGAATCGCAATTTGTAAACTGAACATCTCTGCGCAGGTGAGAGCTTTGATCATGGGCAAGCAAGTTTTCAAAATAAACCAATGGAAAGTCAGACGAAGTGTAAACTCCGCTTAAATTAAGAGGTAGAGGTTATTGTTATTTTTATTTTTATTTATTTATTTTTTATTATAAATAATCCTCTCTGCCGCGTGCGTTTCTGGTTGGCCAAGTTCCAGAGTGTTTGCTAAGTGAGCTAGCTGTGTTCGCTATTTGGCTAGCTTTTAGCATTGGCCAAAGCCCACGCATTTTCCAACACTTTCTGTGAGATTTCACATGCTCATGTTGTATGGGCAGTATCTCCTATCTTTCTGATAATGCTGTTTTGGATTTTATTTAGATATTTATTTATTTTAATTTAATGTAGTGTCGTCTTCGATTGAGATAAACTAGATAGCCTTGGCGTGCTTTTGTGTAGCATTAGCTTCACTGCTATACAGTGGCGTTGTGATAAACTCACTCTGGCTGCATGTTGCTCATGTGAAAATTCATTCGAGCTCCTTCAGTAACATCAGATTTGAACGTGCGCATTAAACTTATTATACCTTAATTATCATAATTATACCTTTTTATTATTACGCTTTTTACACGCCGCGTCTCCTCGAGGGAGTGGTATGATACGTTAGCTATAATGCCTACACTACGCTTTTATCACTATGGATCCTGTAGGTTATAACCGCAGAGGGGTCTGAGGAATACATCTTTCAGACCGCAAAACACAGGGTTGCATTAGGCGCATTTCCCTTATATATAGAGCTTTAAAATAATAATAATAATAATAATCATCTTATTTGATTCCAAGCCTTTACACTGATCTCAGGCCCACTGTCCCCAGTGTAGCAATGAGGATGGTGACTCGTGGGATGTTTACACAGGGTTAAAGCCACATGAGTCAATCATTACAACCCCCCCTCTGTGCATATTAATACAAGCCAGTTAACATAAGTCACATTTGCAATAGACTAGATGTTCTACACCCTGGAATAAGAAATAGGAATGAGGGTAAAAACAAATATCTGTTGCACGTTTGGCAGAATTATATCCAGTGTTTCTGATGTATTACAATCTGAGAACAGTTACAATTTGCAACTTTTTCTATTCGTCATACGCCACTGATGTCAAAGCTCTGAGCATCGACCCATACCCAATACAGATACGATGCTGACGTCCTCTTAGTAACTTGAGCCAAGTTTCTGCAGTGGCAGTGTGCTTTCAGACGAGCTGTCCTACAATCACGTGCAAGATCCGTGTCGTGTCAGGCAACAACACATAAAATACGTTTGTGGATCCAATCGGAAAATATATCAAATTCAATGCTTATTCAGTGTTTCATGCCAGTGCAGTCCCGATACAGACAGTCAATATCAGATCGGTACATCCCTAATAAAATTTAAATTAGATAGGTTGTACGTTTGATGCCAAAGCATCATGGGGAAATGAAAACTGCAGTTATCTAAGAGCCCATGTGGTACCCCAAGGTTTGGGTATTTTTATTTACGCTGTAACAGGCACCGTGTGACCTGCTGTTTGAACACTCTCCAGGGCATCAAACTTGCCTCGACACGGTAGTGCTATGGCTCTGTGGCCTGCTGAAGGCTGCATTTAGCCCAGTGAGCAGCGTACACTCACTCTCATGACATTTAGACTGGCAGTGGAGCTTGAGACACTGACCTCGTGAAGGTTTGCCAGCCTCATGCACAGCTAGTGCGTGTATTCTAATGTAAGGGTTGGCTGACCCCTTATACATGTGTTGATGTATAATTAGGTTGATAAATAAGCCAGCGTATTCGCTGTGCAAGCACACGAATCAGAAAGGTCTCTTCTTTGAATTTGCTCAGTGCCATGTTCACTTGGAGCTAATCCTATTTAGGGTTAATTATTCAATACTAATTCAAATGGGGCTACCAGTTCATTACATGAACACTTTCTGAATGCAAATATTGGGAATGTAGTACAACCTACATGAAGAACCTAATAATGACTGCAGTTAGTTAAAAGTTAACAGCTCGGGCAATATTACATGTTGTCGACTACTTTTTTCTCCCCAGATATGCAGCTCGTATCTGTTATGGGCTAAATCATACTATCCTCACCATCATGGGGAAAACCCAGACCTGCATTTTGTGTGAAATTGTCTACAACTCCAAACAGGTGAAGCTGGCTTCTCATATGTGCATCCTCTTTTCCATCCCTCTAGACAATACATAACTCTGCTATGATAAAGCAAATGTAGTGAACTAGCTATAATTGCCTTTCTAACTTTTAAGTGCCAGTCTCATAAGCTATTTTCTGTGGTCCAATATCACAACTATGTTTTGCATCATGAGCCAGTTTTTAACACTATTTTTCCTACGTTATCTAGGCCTTTATTTTAATTAAAGCACCTGTTCAGGGACCATCGAGCAGCTGCAACTGCAGCTTCATTAAGTTCTAACTTTTTAATGGTGTCTCCTGTGTTCACCAATAGGAGATGGATGAGCATATGAGAAGTATGCTGCATCATCGGGAACTGGAGAATCTTAAAGGCCGGTAAGTGACTGTGCATTCTTATACTTATGAGTTTTACACAATAACCCATATATTTTCACACTTCTTCCATACAACAGTACTGATTAAGGGTCAGTTTTTGCCCTGTATGTTTCAATTACATTTACAGTGAATTCCAGAAATATAGGCACCCTTCAAGAGATTTGGCAAAAAAAAAAAAAAATTATTAAAGAAAGCATTACACACAACTCAAATTTTCAGTTTAAACTATTGGAGAAACCACTTAACTTTCCTATTTAAAAAAAATAATTCTCGCCCTTTTTTTTTTTAATGAATAGTATTTTCTCTCAAAAACATAAGTGGAAAAATTATTGACACCCCTAAATAAATACAAATTAATTCAAATGAATTAATCATAAAAATATATATAATTTATAATTGCTCTTAGTCTCCAGGAACTTTTTGTCTGTTTCCCTGGGGTATAATTATTAGGTTGCACACATGTAAGATCTTTGTCATCCACCACCATGATGAAAACCACAAGTCAGGTTAGTTCAGCGTGTTAGCCGAGTCTCACTGCTTGGGTTTTTAATAAGTCTTAAAGAGCAACTCCAGCGAATGTCATGAAAAATTTAACAAAAACATGATCTTGAACTGTATTATCTCTTATCTTGATCATTTCTGACTTTAAACAAAAGTAATGTTTCGTTACTAGCGTATTTTACAAAAAGAATACGTGACGCACCGTGACGTCAACTAGTACTGGGGGCGGAGCTCATTCACACGTTAAAATGCATCTTTGTGCTGGTCAACCTGACACGAACACACTCTTCATTCTCACGTCATTCTCACATGTGTTATTAATTTTTGCTCATTTTCATGAAGGGTGCCAATAATTCTGGAGTTGTATTTAAGATGCCATAGCCTACTCTTCCTGTGTGTACCATGAATATTGCACTTGGTTCATTCCTTTTCTATCATTGTGGCATTTGATCAAATGCTTGTTGTAGTTGGGGGTGCCTGACTGTAGTTGGTCATGTGTCATCTCCAGTCTTCAAAAGGACAAGCTGAGGGAGCTGCCATAGCATGAGCATATATATAGGCACTTTGGAATCAACAGGCAAGGCTAGCATAGAGCAACTGTGTCTCTCATGTGACAGTTATGTAGACCACTGGAATGTGAAAAGTGAGAATGGGATGGAGGAAAAGCAAGTAACCTCCTGTTTAAAAGAATATGACACTGCGATTAAAGCACAAACACCACTTTTTTATTGTTTCTTTACAAGTGTACACATCACCATGCTGAAATTTACCACATGTGACTGTATGAAATATTCCAAGGAAAACAAGAAAGAGTGTCCAAATCTCAGTCTTAATAGTGCAGTAAATAACATTCTTTAGGTTGATAAATCCTGAGTCCGGTTTGTTTTAAATGGCACTCTGCCCTGACCCAGTTTTTGTGAGATAGGGCAACTGTAAGACAACTCTCTATCAGCTCACGAGCCTGGCATTCGGCAGTGTAGCTCTGGTAGGGAGTGGGGGTTTTGCTGCAGACAGCTGCCTGCAGCTCATATTACAGCAAATGTTGAAGAGACCCACTCTAATGCAGCTCTGTCGAACTGGGAAATGAGAGAGGGAGGGAGGAAGGGAGGGAGTGAGTGAGGGAGGGAGGGAGTGTGCGGGAGTGCAAGGACTAAAGTGGGCTGCTTGCTTAGCGTTTACCGCAGAGCGCAGCAGATACCATCGTGACAGCGTGCTAGGGCTCGGCTGCAACAGAGAGGGTACTGGCCTCTCGCGAGCTCCAGGCTCTATTTCTGGTGGTGAAAACATCATGCCAAAGGCCCGCTGCCTGCCGGAGGCACCTTCCCATGCTGTGCTGCTCCAGGCATGAAACGAAGCCCTGAAAACCCTCCACAAGATCAGGAAGATCCAGCTGTGTTTCTTTGTTTTTGTTAAATTTTATTTTTAACACATGAGAATAAGTCAGTTTGCCTCCTGATCATTTCAAAAGTGAATTTTTTGTTTCATTGGATTTTTATTATTTATTTTAATTATTTTTGTATTGGAGTAAGATCTCTCCATTTCTTCTGAAGCATAAGGGCATGCTTCCTTCCCAAGATTTGTGGGAAGCAAAAGTCAAGGCCTAATTTGACCTCCGCCCACTTGGCATCCACTTTTCCAAGCAAGTTAGCCATGCCTGAGGGTAGCATTCAGCGGCCTCTGTCCCCTCTCCTTCCCAGGGACTGCGGACACGAGTGCCGGACATGCGGGGTGACCGTGGTAAGCCTGACGGAGTATGCAGATCACATCTCCAGCACCACGCACAAGCTGCGCGTGGAGGCCCATGACCGCCAGTCATCCAAAGCAGACCAGGATGAGGAGTACTTCGACAAAGAGATGGTGGAGCTCATCGAAAAACGAAAAGAGTTCATCAGGTGAGGTTTTCTTTATATATAACCTGTTACCTACAATTAGTTAAGCATGCTCAATGCATTCAGAACTGTGTGTGTTGTATGTGCATTAAGAACAGTAAATGTTTTAGGCTGTTCTCTGAGGTGTTCCGTAAGCTTCAGTGTCTCCTCATAATGTAGATTATGTATTGAAATGTACTAACCGCTCTTGGTCAGGATCAGTAGTCCTAATTAACTCAAAATATTAATTTAGCACTCTAAGTACAGGCAGTTTTGTCTGTATATTCATGTCTTACATTTATTTAGCTCTATATTAACTTCAACTGCAGGCTGGAGTTATGTATCATGAAGCCTAAAAGAGCCATGAATGCTCACTCACACGCTCTTGCCCTCTTCAAACTATTCCCTCTATTGATTATGAGCCAACAGTCCCTGAATAACCAAACACATTAAGCTGACATGTCATAATTCTCAAAACGCTAAACAATTTTGGGATATTTTTTGAGCTTTCTGCACTTGTCACCTGATGACAGTCCAGCATGGTCTCTAAACTAAATGGTCAGGTTTGAATAGAGAATTGTTTTATGTTGTCGGTGTAATGAGACTTTATGAAATTTTAGAGCAACCTCCAGCAGTGAAGCAACAGTTGTGCATTCACATTTCTGCTGTGTCATTGAATAGCTGCAATGCAGAAGAACACCGTAGCCAATAAAGCAAAATGTTGCAGTGTTCCATTTTTGTGACCTTTGCCAAACAAAACACATGGTAGAGAAGACTGTTCTTAACATATTTCGGTGCTTGAATTTAAAGTAACATTTGCTGAAACCAGCAAAAATTTGCTGAAGACATACTATTAAAAATGTTTTAAGGGTAGTAGTTCAAATGGTAAGTGATCAATATTGAATTGCTCATGTTGTAGTGTTACTGTGGGAGTGGCACAAGCAGTGTGATTGTCAAGTAAGAGTTGCCTTGCAGCTGTCATCCTGTCACATGCAAATTCATAGCTTACAATGGAGCCCTCTTGTAGTCTTGCCATCTAAGGGCAGCGTAAGAAGCATTCCCTTTCACTACATTTTACTAGTCCTTGTCTCACATTTCCATCTGTAGAACATAAACACACATGATGAACTGTTTCTATTTTTGCTTGCTTTGTGTGATTTTTAACCTATAGATTTTCTTTCCATGTGATGGTTTTGTGATTTATTAATAGGTGTACTCATTAATGTGTCTGTATTCCCATTAATGTTGGACTCCCTCAGACAAGAGGAAGCGGCTTTGAGGAGGACCAGAGAGGAACAAAAGACAATGAGGAAGAGGCAAGAGATTAAGGAACAGTGGCACGATCAGAGACAGTGGCTCCACCAGCAAAGTGGTTGTTGGGGCCAGAGATTCTTCCCCCAGTCACCCAGAAGTGGGTTGACTACCAACTCGCAAGAACCACGTGGAGACCCCAATCTTGACCGTGACAACTGGAACAAACAGCAGAATAGGAGTGCCACATGGCATGCTGAAGGGCCCCCAGACTTACAGAGATGGGAATCCTTACATGGGCGAGGTGGTAGCCTGCACAATCGTGGAAACTACTGGGGAGGAAGACCGGGCACCTATGGTGGTTGCCCTCCACAGCAGAGAAACCAGTCATCCTGGCCCAACAAAGAAGACGACAAAGGGAACTATGAGAGAAGCAATGCCTTCCACTGGCAACGCTCAAAGGTTTTTGGCAGCAACATGCAGCAGACTAATCATTGCACTGCATCATCTAAGATACATCACCACCAGAAACCACACCACAACATTGAGAGCCAGAAAAAGGGCTACCAAAGACAGGAAGGGTGTAGTGGAGAGAATGATCATGGCAAGGGCAAAGAAAAGTTGGACAAGACCTACCGCTGGGCACCATATCCTCCAGCTTCACTTGGAGATGCTTTATCTCAAATTGATACCCAGCCTGCTTCAGAGAAGGTCCATTTTGGCTCTCCTGAACACAGTAGGGAGAGAGGTTTGAATGCAAGCACCCAGGGCTTGGAGGGGCGGTCCCGGACAGATCTTGGGAGCACCCTTCTTGGGTCCTCTGAACCCCGGCATGAAAATGAGAAGAAGTGCAGAAAGCAAAGCACTCGTCCCACTAAGAGCACTGAAAGCAGTGGGAAAACTCAGAGACCCAGTCACACATCTTCGTCCTCTTCTTCCTTGTCTTCACCCACTCAGAGAATAGGGAGGCTTACCAAGCATTCCGAAAAAAGGAGCGCTGCTAACTCCGATTCAGTGATTAATCTCAGTCGACCATCAAGTCAAGAGTCTGTCAACTCTAAAGCTTCAAAGCATTCTCACTCAGGCTCCCAGTCCTCACTAGCTGTTTCCATTGGCCAAGAGCAGGAACATCTGCTTTCTGAAATGCTGCGCAAAGCAAAGGAGACCCTTTTGAACAAACAGACCTCAGTAGAAAAGTCTGCCTCGGAGGACCGCCTCAAAGAGGCTGAGCTGCATATCCAGGAAGACCAGCTGGTGGAAGGTTCAGAGCTGAACAGAGCAAATGAACTATGTAAAAGTAAGTGTAAATCAGAGGAGCACGATAGAAGAAGGAAAGAACGGCAATCCCGCAGAACTGAGGTTGCTGTGCAGTCTGGCTGCTCGTCAAATGACACCAGCCTGTCTCTGCAGTCTCTGCAGGTCAGCACCTCCACCATGGACCGGGAGGATGACGAGGAGTGTGCCGAAAGGGATGAAGATCTTGTCCGAGATCTGGGGATACAAGCTGTGGATGAAGGCATAGTCTCTGACAGTGAGGGCATCCGCACCAGCCACCCTCTTTCCGTGGCTGGCTGCTCGGTGCCTCCTCTGAGCAAGCTGGCTCTCCCTGCCAGTCTCAAGCGGGACCTGAACCGGCACATCGGCACCAAAGGCAAGGGAGTTGCCCATGAGCCCAACCTGAACATTGCACGGCGTATCAGGAACGTAAGTGGTACGCGTGAGAGCGAGAAGGACAATGGCCTCAAGCCCACACTGCGGCAACTCATCAGCTCCTCTGCCTCCAGGAGGAATGTCAACTGGGACCAGGTATATCAGGAGGTCCACCGCAAGAAACAGGAGCAGGGCAAGGGCTTGCCAAGGTAAAATGAGTTTGCTTTGCTTTTTTGTTTGCCTTTCAGTATAAATCACATCACAAAAAACATTGAACACCACAAATCTAATGTTAATCACATGCTAATTACATGGTTCTGTCTTTGGTCAGGTTTGGCATAGAGATGGTACCCAGTGAGCCAGAGGGCCCAAGCCACATGGAGGAAGATGATGTCCCGCTCTGTGAGGGCTTCCAGTGGGACTCTCTGGCAGACATTAGCCCAGGATCTGTACCATCACGCAAACGCAGCATGTCGGAAAGCAGCGTGGTCACCAATAGTACCACTGCGTCCTGTCCGTTCCTCAAAGCTGCAGAACCAGCTTTTGTCAGGACCCTACAAGACCGCTCCAAGCCAAGGCCTCAGTCCATTCACTCACCCATGGAGGAGGATTTTGAGGATCAGAGAGATGGTGAGGGCCTAGCCCAGGCCAAAGAACACACAGAGCTAATGGAGGCACAAAAGTCTCTCCGGGACCCAGAGCCGGTGGATGAGGAGAGTAGTTGTATGTCAGGCGCTGAGCTGAATGACTTGCATAGTGGAGGGAAGAAACGCAGAGCGGTGGGGGTGAGTGATGCAGCTATTTCATGTGGCAATGCTTAAAGGCTGACATTATATAATTAAGTTCTGCCTCAATCATCACAATTACAGCCCTAATCATTAGGTCTATAGAGTTGAACCTGTTATGTTCCAGCAATAGTCTACATAGCAACTGAATAGGTCTGCCATGAAGAGAAAATGGATATCATTGATTGATTAATAATGGCAGTCAATTTCTAATCTCATCAGATTGAACAGATCGTTATTTCTGGAGGTCATAAAAATGTTATACCTACTGCACCTTGAACAGACAATAGAAGTATCAGTTCAGTATGCTGTAAATGTAAAAAAAATATATATATATATATATAGTGTAATCTGATGTAAAATTTCTTTCCTTCAGGATGTAGTATCCCCAGAAATTCCTAATTCAGAGAGGAAAAACAAGAGGCTGAAAATCAAGCCTAAGAAAGGCAAGTGTGTGATTATTTCAGGCTGAAGTCTTGAAGTATTTTTTCTGTACTGTGTTATAAGGTGTTGTCTTTCTTTATGCTGGGTAGAACGGTCTCAGTTGGACGAGTTGCTGGCTGTCTCTCTGCGTGAGGAGGAACTGAACAGCTCTCTGCAGGCGGTGGATAACAGTTTGATCCAGGCCCGAGCTGCCCTGCAGGCCGCCTATATGGAAGTGCAGCGTCTGCTAATGGTCAAACAGCAGGTTAGACCTCATGAAAGGGCAACACCAATATTTATGTTCATTAAGATAAATTATTTCTAATTGCGATAGTCTAATTTATAATCATGGAACTACTCCCTAGGTAACCACAGAGATGAGTTCCCTGAGGACCAAGCGTATAGAAATTCTACAAGGGTTGCAAGGTACAAAATTCTATATTTGTCCAAAATTGGAACAAGAGTGAGAATTGGGAAAATTAAGGTGGACTTAGGAAACACATTTTCTGCTTTATTTTTCAGATGGCTCTGAGTCGCCACCAAGAACAATAAGCTGTGACGAGAACCTGACCACTACACCAATCCTGCCATTGCCCTTTTTGGCCTTGCCTGAACATACTACTAAGCCCAGTAATCCAGCTACTTCTTCTCCCATCCTCTTACCATCGCCTGCCTCCAGCCCGCCTGTTGTTGCCATCAAACAGGAGCGCTTGTCACCTGTGGCCCTCACCCCAGCACGAGAGCCTACAGAAAACCCACTCCCTTGCCCCCACAGTACCACACCAGAGCAATCAGCAGTCGCAGCCACTGAGACAGGTGAGGAGCTTGTGATTTTAGGTAGTCTTTAGTCTCTTAACCGTTTTTTGCTCTTTTTTATTTTTTATTTTAACTATGTGTTGTCTCATAATTAGAACATATCTTTGCTGCTATTGCATTGCTGGCCAGTAATGACCCTTTTTCTCTGCTGCTGTTTGCCACAGATGCTACCTTCAAGTGCAACCTTACAGTAAAAATGTGTCAGAAGGATATAGAATGTGCCCTGGATCACACGTTACAGCTGTCTTCTGCCCATCAAGCTCATTGGGGCCCTCAGGAGCAGATACTAGACCCTCCCTCACCCCCGAACTCTGGTAGCCCCTCACTTAACCTCATCTCCCCCAAGTCCTCCCCACCTCGCAACAATCAGGAAGCTAAAGCTGGAAAACGTGTAAGGAAGCTGAAGAAGAAGAGGGTCCTGAGGAATGCCCAGGGAAGCAAGCAGCCTGACATCAGTGACTCTGAGCTAGATACCAACCAACCCATCCGGCCTATTCGCAAGCTGCGACCCCGCCGGCGCGCCAGTGGCTCCTGCTCCTCCCCCCCTGCGGCCACTGACGAGAAAGAGGAGAGCATGGAGGTAGCAGGTGCAGCGGATCCTCCAGAGACAATGGGACCAACACTGGCTCCAACTGGGAAGGAGACTCAGGACTCTGACTCCTCAGAGCTGGAGATGGTGGAGCTCCCCCAAGCCGTACCTACTGAAGTGGTTCATTTGGACTCCTCTGACCCAGACGAGGAAGAAACGAGCACTCCTCAAGTCTCCAAGGAGTCTGCTACTGAGAAGACACAAGCCCAAAAGCTTGCATGCAATGAGGTCACCTCCACCAGTGAAATTGACACCAGCAGTGTAGTTACAAGCTGTGAAAGGTAGGCTGAGATGTAAAGCAATCTGCTGATGATTGTAAGTAGCACAGTAGTAACCTTCATGGGTTTTTATATTTGTCTGTTACATGAATTGTCAGTCACCTCTTCTACTGTCCACAGGTGTGGAATTTTATTGTTTCTGAAATGTCTTATGGTTTTGTGTCTGTAGTGTAAAGAAGGCGGCTCTGGCAGTTGTGAAGGGGTCCAAGGCATCTTCTGGTAGGTATTTCTTGTTGAGGTAGACGTAACATATGGGCAACATTGTATAGATTAGAAATACAGTTTCCTTGAATAATGGCTGCTTCTTCTTCTTATTATTATTATTATTATTAAATTATTTAATAGTTTTTAATTCATACAGAGGTTTTTAACATTTTAAATAGTCGAGACCTTTGTGTTGGATATTATTTATTGCAACAGTGTAGTACAGTAGGTGAATGAGGTAATTATGTAAGAGGGTTGGGTGAATTGTCCAAAGCACTTAAATATATTTGATTTATGCATTCAGTTGTTTTTGGTTCTCGGAGTGCAACCGTGGTGTCTCTTAAGAAGGCTCACACAGCCCAAATTAGAATGATAACGACTAAAATAGTTCACCAACTGCCTAAATTACTTTTTAAGGGCAAGGTATTCTTAGAGAGCTGCTTCAGAGAACAACCCCTCTGATAACAGCCCATGATGAACTGTAGAGTCACATTGCAGAACAGATGCTGTTGAGGTTTTCGATTACAAGTAAGATTTTTACGTGTATGTTTAAAACTTGATTGATTCAAGCAGGGCATTCCTATTTAAAGCAAACCTTTTGCAATCTTGATGAGTAAAGTGAAAGGTTGTGTATGGCATTTGGGTTAAAGTTATACTTTTAAAAGTTGTCAGCTGAGTCAACAGCTTTGTGCGTGTGTTGCAAATGGGTTTCACAGAGGACATACTTACTGATCCATGGTGTGTCTGTATACTTGATCAGATGTGTCATCAGATGCAGGTGAAGAAGAGATGCCCACCGAGGGGTCATTTGAAGGCCATAAGGAGGCGGTTAATGGCATGCAGATCCATAACGGCCTGCTATACACCTGCTCAGGAGACCGCACCGTACGAGCCTTTAACCTGACGGTAAGCCCATGACGCAGCCGAGCAAAAACCGCACGCACTGAGCCAACTCACTCAGCGTTTCTCATTCTGTGTCATTAGCTCTAACCTCAGGACGTAAAAATTAATTTCTCTAGTTCAGAGGCCTTATAGGTTCTATAGATGGGTCATTACTGTGTTCTCTTATGTCTCACAGAGTCGTAAATGTGTGGCAGTGTTTGAGGGGCACAGCAGTAAGGTGAACTGCTTGGTGGTGTCATCTGGTCCTGGTTTGCCAAAGCGACTTTACTCCGCATCCAGCGACCAAACAATCCGCTGCTATAACATCAAGGTGTGTCCCTCTGCCTCTACTTCACCAGGCCTTCACTTATTATCGATCTAACTTTACTGGTAGTGTTCGGACTTTGCATCATTTAATCCTGCAGCCTTCAAACGGCATTTTACCGGGATGCATGCATTCACATTTACCATGAAAGTTCCATTACAAAGGATGACATTGACATTTAACAAATCCCACATACAATGGATTTGTTGGAATTTATGCTTCATGCACTTGTTGAGCTTTGTTTATCACCTGCTTACACCACATTCTCTGAGTCTGCTGGTGATTGGCTTTTGAATGACCACAAATGCCGTTACTGTCATTCATCGGACAAAGAATTTCATCCTCAGCACCAACGGCCATAAGCTCTTTCTCCTGTTGTTGTTTTTGTTGGTTTTAGGCTTTCCCTCCTGTTTTTGCTTCACTGTGCTAATGTTTTAAATCACTCGACCTCAAAAAGTGTCAGTGTCGTTGGATAAATAGTCATCAAGATGTCATCCTCTTTCCCAATAATGTATTTGGCTTTTTTCATTTCCATTGTACTAGGTCTCGTCTCAATTGGCACATTAATATTCTCGAGATTTTGACTTTGGCTTGCTTTTACACTTAAACCCCTTCCCAATGAATTACCATTAAATTCTTGCTTAAAGGAGCATGTGTGAAAGGGCCGAACCCACTTCTCTTTACTCGGCTCACTTGCTATTTTGTGTGACTTGCATCACCATTTGTTTAGTCTGAGCATGTCCTCAGTCATGATCAAAGTCTCAGAACAAAGACTGCATTGTTGACCATGCTGTTGTGTTTCTCTCAGACGCGAGAGTGTGTGCAGCAGCTCAGTCTCCCTGACCGTGTGCTTTGCCTCCATAACCGGTGGAAAGTGCTCTATGCAGGGCTGGCCAACGGCTCCGTGGTCACCTTCAACCTCAAGGTAAACCTCACTCATTCTCACCGCACAGGGTTGTGGACATTAGCTCTCACATGCTTTAGCTTGCACTGTTTTATACATTTTAGTGTAGATGAATTTATTATTTTACCATTTAACAGTCTATTTTAATGAATGCGTAGTGTTTTATTTTGGAGCACTGAGGGTGCAGTGTGTGCTTTGCTCCAGCTGTTGGGTCACAGAGACGCATCTTGTGTTGTTTTTATACATTTTAATGTAGATTCATGTATCATTTTACCATTTGAACATATTGAATAAGTGTGTAGAGTAGAGTGTAGATCTTGGTAAACACTTAGTGTGTGTCATGAAATACCAGGACCACAAAGATAGGATCCAATTGCAGATGACTTATTGAAAACAAACAAGGGGCATTCCAGATCGTCGTCAAAAACCAGGCGTACATATCCAAAAGTCCGTGTAGAGGTAGCCGGAGCGAAAGTAGCTAAAGGAAAATCCCAACAACGTAATCCAGGTAACGGGCAGAGTTCAGCAACGAAAACCAGACAGAAAAACGCTTAGAATTGTCGCTCATAACGAGGAAGGCAAAACTTTGCAAAGTGTACGTTTTGTATGTGTGTGTATAAATACTGTATCTGTGACCTGGTGACCCAGAAGTGCTAGTACTCGGGGGATTGGGACCTCTGGTGGTGTGGGGTGGTAGTGCACATGGAGTCGGGGTTGACCGTGACAGTGTGTTTGTTTACTATGTGCTCTTCTTCGGCTGTTTGGCCACGTTGAGCCCGGTTTGTGTGATCTTCTCCTGCAGAACAATAAGCAGCTGGACGTGTTTGAGTGCCACGGGCCGCGGGCTGTGAGCTGCTTGGCTACGGCGCAGGAGGGGGCGCGACGTGTGTTACTTGTTGGCTCCTATGATGCCACCATCAGTGTGAGGGACGCCAAGAGTGGCCTGCTGCTGCGTACCCTAGAGGGCCACACAAAAACAGTGCTCTGCATGAAGGTAGGTGTTTTACCCTTTTTTTTTCTTTTTTAAAGGTGACACTAATACTTTTTAATGGCTATTTTGTGTTAATACCTGGAAATTTGTTTTGTTTTGGGAAAAAATGACAAATGAGGGTCACATGTTTTCTGCGGGTGGGTATACATACTCTTTTCTTGTCTACTTTAGGGTAGTGGTGCAGTGTTAATTTGATGTATTTTATGCTTCTTCTACTGTGTTTGACGATATGCCCAGCAACCAGTTGCCCCCTGTAGCTCATACACACGGACCCGCCTGTCCAGGCATGCTGCAGTTAAATTCATTTTAAGACCCATACATGCAACTTTTTTCTGTTCTCTGTATTTCCGGTTCATAGGTGGTAAATGATCTAGTCTTCAGTGGATCCAGTGACCAGTCTGTCCATGCACACAATATACACGTAAGTCTTTTTGTTTGTTTGTTTTTGTATCATTTTGGATGCCTCTTGGTGATGAAATATGCCTGACAGATGTGCTGGAAAGGTATGTGTCTTCATAATGCTTTGTGCAACCTGTAGACGGGGGAACTTGTGAGGATCTACAAGGGCCATAGTCACGCTGTCACTGTGGTGGCCATACTGGGGAAAGTGATGGTCACAGCATGCCTGGACAAGCTGGTCCGTGTGTATGAGCTACAGGTAAGAGTCTCACAAAATCTGTTGGGCTTATGGTGTATGATTTTGATTGAATGGATATGTTGAGTTTTGTGGCTTGTTGTTTTGATGAGAATTGTTTGTGTGTTTGGTGTTGCCGACAGTCTCACGACAGGTTACAGGTGTATGGAGGACATTCAGACATGGTGATGTGTATGGTCATTCACAAGAGCATGGTCAGTACAACTTGGAATACCCTACACCAATCTCGTTCCACTTTTTCTTCTATGCACTTTATTGCGTAATGCAGATTGTCACGCAGTGGCTTAAAGAACTTCATGTACCACTTTCTTGGCACTTAACTTTAATACTCATCATTGCTGTATTTGGTGGTTATAAGTTGTAATATGTACATTGTATAATTTTTTCTCTCTAGTAATCTCTAGATTTTTTCTGTTGCAGATCTACACAGGCTGTTATAACGGGAGTGTACAGGCTGTCCGGCTGAACCTGATCCAAAACTACCGCTGCTGGGTAAGAGACAGGTGACGTGCAGTGTCGTGGACTTCATGTGTGGTGTTATTGATGTGCAGTGTTTAGTGCAATTTTGATGTGTGGTGGTGTGTGTCTCCGGCAGTGGCATGGATGCTCACTCATCTTTGGCATAATGGAGCACCTGCAGCAGCACCTGTTAAATGACCACACCAGCCCCACGCAGAAGATGCTCAAGTGCCGCTGGAGGAACTGTGACTCCTTCTTTAACTCCCGAAATGGCTTCAAACAGGTATCAACACAGCTATTGTCCAAGTCTGTGTTCGTGTTCATTTTTAATACTAGCTTCTTTGAATTGGAATTTAATAGGTTTAACGTGTGGACCGACACTTGCGTAGTGTTTTGTCGTGGACGCCTAAGTTTTTAGATTAGATTTGTTCAATTTAGCCGTTACATTTTCAAATCACAGCAAGTAGCCCATGTTAACAGTTTATGATATTATCAAGATATTGCATTAAAGCATTACTACAGGTTTATCTGTATCCTAGGCAGAATTTTAACTAAAAGAAATCTCCTTCAGTTTTATCATACTTCATAACTTTTAGCATTCTGTGCACATGACAATTACTTCCTCACATGTTCTTGCTACCTTAGATAAAGCACCTCTAGCCATTTTAAATAAGGTTAGCTGTTGTAGTGATGAGCAAGCTATATAACCTTGTTAAGTAGTTAGCGATACACTAAAAGTTACGTATGCTGCCTGTCAGGTTGTGTTATGTTAACTAGCTAAATTTAATCTTGAGACCAGCTTCTTGCGTCTACAAATGCAAATATGACTGTTAATCAAAATAGTACAGGAAATGTTTGCAATGGGCTGGATATGTGGCTCCGTAAACATATTCCTCAGATTGGGTGGCAGTTCCTAATTTGGCCAAAATAGGGTACCTTAGATGATAGCTGTACCCCTTATCCGAGTAGTGTGCAAATGCTACCAGAAATGGCTATCTGTGTAGGTATATGAATGTTTATTATTTATAAATCAACTAACATTTAATTACCCCTGAACATGGTGTGGCTTTTTCTCATCTTTACAGGCGGTGCATGCTCACATGCAGAAACATGCAGAGCAGGACAGTAAATTGGAGTCTTGAAGGGTCCTGGAAAGTTCAACTTAGACAACCCAAATAATCCCCTCTTATCCCATATTGGGAAGATCTCATCTACGCCTCAGGATAGGAGCTCTTTCCTTGAGCAAACGTTTTGCTATGTGTAATCAGATACCAACAGCTATCATGTTAGAGGGAGAGTACAAGCTACTGTGGCAGTTCTTGATGTCACTTTCGAATAATGGTGATTTGCAGGATTTTAATTTTTCACTTTTGTATGTGAAATAGTTTCTGTAGACAAATGACTACAGACAGTGTCGTCTCGGTCAGCATATTTTGAAAGAACAATGCTCATAGTAGACTTTTATCACTGTCACTTTATTAGTGGATGTGTTGGAGGCTTTTGGCATCCAAAGGTTCTTCAGGGCTTTTTTTTTTCGATTGTGAAAGTCCTTCCCTTTCAGTGGAGCTGCTGGTATTCTGACCATGCCAGTTAAAACAGTTCTCGTTCCTCTTATCCATGTTCCCTGTAATCTTATCTTTTTATGTGAAGACGGACTGAGTATGCACCTTTCTGTTATCATGCCATATGATAATTCAGTCATCCTCAAGAAAAAGATATGTACAGGTAATGATAACAGATTTCTCTGAATGCTTCTCTTCCTACTCTTTCCTCACCTGATTATATACAGTATTATCAGCACTAGGATATGATGACCAAATAAAGAATCAAAAGAACTGTGGAAAACATTGTAAAGGCCTTTTGGACAGGCCAGGAGAGTTGTTGCTGCTGCCCCCTCACAGCTTAAAAACACACTTCGTTCATTATTTTGTATGGCATGGGTTCAGGGATGTTTTTTGTTTGGCGTGTTTTAAGGTTTGAAAGCATGGTACGGTACTCGTGTCTTCCTGAGCAACCAGGTTTTTTGGGGTTTTTAATTTTATTTTTTTTAAACTAGAAAAGTGTTTTCTGAAGACCCCCTCGTTCCTCATAATTCACTTACAGCCAAGTTTAATAAGGACACTGTTTAACAGCTATTTCATGTCAAAACAAGTTTTAAACAGTCAGGTTTTATGGTAATGGTTTTTTTTCTCAACAACTTTTCTGAAGAGGGTGGTCAAATTTTCTGTTTTTCTTTTGTTGTTCTCATTTAGGTTATCTTTTCGTTTCTTTCTTTTTTTTTCCTTTCTCTTCATGTGGTGTGGTTGCTTAGTGATGTTAAGACGCAGTGGAGGGACTACTCGTTTGCTGTAATTCTGAGATTACTGTTCAAGGAAATGTGTTTGTTGTGTTCAAGACAGGTCCTGAAATGTGACACGGTCGGTGTGTGTAATCCACTGTGAGCGTAATGTGTGGGAGTGTGCTTGTGCCTAAATAATACAGTGCAATATTGCTGGTTTGATTTGGATATTTACACAGTGAATCTCACATAATCAAGAGTATTTTATTATGATTTAAAAGAAATATACAGGAACAGATGTGGGCAGAGGTGCATGCAGCCTGGTCCTACGACACACCTTTGTCTCTGTGTGTGTGTGTGTTGGAAGTTATTCAAGCGGTTAATATGGTAGGTGTTTTATGGAGTGAAGAGCATAGTACCCGAATCCTTATCCCATGCCATTACACTCAGTCATGTAGGCAGCACACAGAACCACACCCAATAATAAACTGCAGTAGGCTGTCTTCGTTTCAGCAACACAACTTTGAAGTTAGATGTTTTAAAATCAGGACTGGCTTCTTACTTAAAGTATGTGTGACAATAAGCTACATTTTTAACTACCCCATCCCCCTCACTAAAGAAATTGGATTTTGTTTGAGTTTTTCTTACCCTTGATCCCATTGGCAGTACATATTTCTCTCTATAATAGTGTGTAGCTCGGGGCAGTCTGTCAACCTCTTACCTGGTCTTCCCAAGGTTGGTTGGTTTGTTTGTTCATTTCCAGTTATATCTTGTTATAATAAACACATTTACAGTTTTGTCAACCTGGCATTTTCTGTTAATTTTCTTGATATATTTCTAGTATGCACACTAGTTAAATTACCGTTTTAATATATATAAAAAAATTAAAAAAAACATTTTGATCAAATAAAAATGCATTGAGCCAAGAACTGTGCAATCATTTATTTGGTTAAAAGGGTTAAGAACTCGGTACACTCATTTGACCAAACCTTAAATGGGGTAATCACAAAAAGAAGCCCAAGTTCAAACTCCACACATGCAGTGGAAACAAACCCTGAACACTGCCACCGGCTGTTGTGAGTTCTGCATTGGAGTAGGTTCCGTTGATTATTTCCTCTCACTACTCATGTTCTTCCACCAAACAGCTTACAAACAAGAGTTTACCATGCTTTTGGAAACAAAGAATGAAGAATTTTCCACTGACAAAAGTGGAGTAGCCTGAGACAAGGCACCTGTTTTGAAATATCTGTGAAAGCTCATCTTTAATCTTGCTTAAGTTAATGGATGTTGGTTATCCTAGCCAGTTAAGTAAGAGAGCCAGGAAAGATGAAAAACATACAGAAGAAAAATCTCTGAGGTACTGTATAGTGACAGGAAGAGAGAGGTTTCCGGTGTGGTTTATGTCTGAGAAAGAAAGCAATAAGAACACAGGCCTAAATGAAGAAGAAAATGAAAGGAGCATGAAGAGCAGCAGGAGGTGCCCTGAGACCTTGAGCATGGAAATAAAGGAAAAGAGTTGAGGTTAAAACAAAATTAGAGAGATGAATGGTGCCACTGAGTGAATGGAAGAGAACAGTCTTGGGACACTAAGGAGACGTCAGTACCGCAAAACTTCTAACGTGGTCTAAAACGTTTTCATTGCTTTCAATATATTTAAGAGATGATGACATCATGCCTATCACTGCATGTGGCTGCCATATCACCCGTCTTGGTCTTTCCGAAACAGGAAAGTGGAGTGGTGTTAAAGTTTAGCCCTGTGGAGTGTGAACAGTGGTGCTCGGTTAAGGCTAAAGGTACAGAGGGAGAAGTGGCAGCGGTTTGGCACACTGAGTGTTGAGGTAAAGGCTGGTGGTTCTGGTCCTGTTCCTCGGGCTCACCTGGATCCTGAGTGGGTCTAGGCGTACAGAGTCAGCTGGAGCCACTGGGAGAAAGGAACACAGCTTAGAGTCAGAGCAATCGTGTGATCGACTGTGTAATCTTGTGAAAAGTGAAGATATGGAAGGTCTATGTGTTTGTTAGGGTATGTCCCTTAACTTCCTTAGTGCTGGGGAACGTCAGTTAACAAACCTCAGTCACTTTTAAACTACCGAATGAGTTATAGCATGCTTATGTCAGCAATATTATATTGTACCTCCAGTACAGAGAGACTGATGGTGCCATTTCCATCCTGATCAAAGGCCTGGAATGCTCCTGCAAAGAATCAAGGTTAGCATTAAACAGTATGTGTTTCTGCAGTATAGAATTTTATAATCGTAGAAACGTCTTAGACGTTTAAGAAGTTCATAATTAGATTTTAAACAATTTCAGAAGCAAATATTCTTGAAGTGATTCATTTCATCAATCCCATTTTAGATGCGGATGGGTAAACCACTTACTGAGCATCCCTTCCAAACGCACAAGACAGCTAATGAAGCTGTCAAAGTCGATGTTCATGGTCTCGTTGGCGTAGCGCATTGTGATGATGTCGTACAGCTGGTTGTTGAGACGGAACCCTGAATGGCACACAAGACACGTGACTGCACAGCGACAAGTCCGTTACATTGAATTCTGGTTTGCACAACCTTTCAAAACAACTTCAACAAAAATAATGTACATATTCACTAAAAACTGAAGCAACATTAACAAATATTTATCTGTAAATACAGGCATTGCTGTTTGTTGAGATAAGTAGATTCATAGAACCACCTAAACAGAAAATCAAACAGAGAATGGCAGTGCTCATATTTTAAAGAATGGTATGATTCTTACCTGCATCATTGATGGCATTCCTCATCTCATAGCTGCTGATGAAGCCAGTCTGCTCAGTGGCATAGTGCTTAAAGATTCCCTGCAGAGGAAACACATCTGAAATCTGTGCAATGTATACTATGTATCAAAAGATGGAAAACTAGAAGGCCCCAAACCTGCCACTGTTTGATCTTATTCCACAACTGTCTAAACTCTTGTAGATTAAGTCTGCCTGTTCCATCCATCTAAAGAACATGGTTAAGGTCAAAATATAGGCTCTGCTACATTGTGCTATATTTCTCAAGTTAAAGTTATAAGCAACTGGGAAAGAGGATCATGTTGGACATGCTAGACCAATGTTCATAGGTTTTAGTTCATGCATTTATTTTACGGTTCAGTCCCCAAGTATTGACTGATGATTAACAATATTGAGGACATGCTGTATGTGTAAACAGTTTTTTTGTTTGTTTTTTTACAAAGGATACATCCATGAAGGCAATCATGCTACGGCAGCTTTCTAGACTGAAAGCTTCTGTGCTCATGTCCCTATCTGTGAAGGCAAAGAAATAGTTTTGAGGAGGAATGCACAGAACCAGAGAAACAGCATTATAGAAACATACTTACGCTCAGCCAACACCCTGTTCAAGACATTTCTCAGTTCATTCGCCGAGATCTCCATTTCCTGTAGGATTAGAGAGTACTCATGTAAAAGCTGTCAGTACATTTGACCAGTGGGTAATTTTATAGTGCTCAATAAACATGCTGCAGTTGTGTTAAAAGGAAGAATTTAAAAAAGTATGCTACGCTTTCATATATTATTTCCTGTTGCTAAAGCTTTCTTTGATCAAATATGCAAAAATATATAAATTAAATACATTTAATTATCATTAGTGTTTATGATTTTTCCAGTTAGCTCACACCCCAGCACCATACTCACTGTCCCCCCAGTGCTCTCTGGCTCCCTAGTACTCACGTCCCCGGCTATCTGCTGAAAAATGGTGCGGAACTGCTGGTCCTCCTCAGTCTCCTCCCCAACTGAGGCTGGAGCCGGCTGAGTTACCATTGGAGGTTAAGCGGCAGAGGAAAGAGTATTGTCACAGGCTAGACTTTTTTTATATTTTAGTTTGTATTTATTGCATAGAAACTATTATTCCTAAAGACATGCTTCAAGAGAAACTCTTATACCAGTTAATTGGCAAATACATGAAGGATTTTTGATTACATTACTATTACATTACTAATAAATGCTAATAGTGTAAAGAAAGCAATTAGAACTTGTTCCATCAGGTTACTGACTATTAGTCCTTGGTATACTTTATAGGGAACAAGCCTATGAACTGAAATGAGACCATATCCCCCACTCCTTCTTTCAGCTTTATAGCAGATGCATTTTTATATAAAAAGTTTCTTAAGTGGATGGCGCACATATCTAAATGAAGGAGAAAGTCAGATGCAATACTCACCACGGGATGGTCAGCCTCGATCCTGTTCTCTATCTCCCTGAACAGAAATCAACAAACACTGGTCACTAATAAACAAATAAATTTGCCAACACAATTGGACCTGATGGCTGTTCCATCACCAACATTATCCCTAAATTAATGTTTGTCCATTTTTTTTTCTCTCTATTTAGTCCTTCCATCTTACTTGGTATCCAAAGAGGATTATGAATTTAATTTGGGCACTATGTTGTGTGTTTATCTAATAGTCAACACTAAAAACCTATATCCAATACTCCACATGCTGATATAAAAGAGTAACAACACTAAATAAATTATATTATAATATTCATACTATATGCAGAACTTGAACAATGTCATATCAGTCCCTATGAAAATAGGGCATTTAGGTTTGTTTTTTTATTGCCCACTGTATGTCAAAAGCTTGCAGTGGTCCTCTTTTTGTAATCATCCAGCTTCTTTTCCAGGATTAAAAATAAATAAATTTTTACTTCCTTGGAGTTGACCTTCTGATGGTCATTTTATCACTCATATTTTTTCCAAAGCCACTAAAGAAAAGACAGTCTATCTTTAGTGTGATCTTTTTAGCTATATCACATTTCATAGACTTTTAAACCACCAAGTGATTATAGTTCTAATAGTTCACTAGGCTAAAAATGATTCTCACCATGGTTGATCACCCTTCCTAATGGTATTATGACAAACCCACATTTGTACCTGGCCAATGTGACGAGCAGAAAATGATCAGAACCAACAAACAACCAATGTAGAACCTGCAGGAACAGATCAACAATAACTGACTACAATCCTTAGGTGCTATTGTATAACACATTCCCCATTGCAGGGAGGAGTCCTTGTCACTTCTCTGGCCTCGGGCTCCAGCATCATCAGTAACTTCAGGGAGCTGATGTTTAAATGGTGCATGGGAGGAGCAGTTAGAACTGAAAATGTTTACCAGAGGGTCCAAAAATGTGTAGTTGCTTGTCCTAAAAAAGATTCCATTACAGCTTCGAATTGAGGCAGATTTCTTCCAGGTCTACAAATCAAATTGCCGTTAAAATTGTTTGTCCTTGATGGGATTAGTCCCCCTCCCACTTTCCCTAGGCATTCCACATAAAAGCATTAAAGAGCCGAATAAGTGACCGTGTAAGCTTTGTGCTGTTAGTTGTTAGTATGCCACATTTATGGACCTACAATATATTGTAGAGAGAGAAATAAATCACAATCTTAGTTTTATGGAGCCATTCATAAGGCTTTTGTTACACTTTTGTAACACTTTTAAGAAGTGCACTGGTCCTGGTATGAATAATAGTCACTTTGCTTAGTGAGTTATTATTTATAGCAACAGGCAACTTATGAATAGCTTCATTGGACAGCTATAGAAAAAGAGACTGGATTGAGAGTGTGGACTTAAAAGTCAAGATTCTGCTAGCTCTGTACAACTTAACCCTCACACAGCCGTCTATCCCACTCACTCAGAGGTGTTCCTCTTTTCGGAGAAGATGCGGAGAAGGAACTCGCCTTCCTGGTGGGGCTCATAGGTGGAGGGCACAATGACGTACTCCCCAGGGCTCAGCCTGAAGCGTTGAGTCACCTCCCGCAAGTTAATGTAGGCCTTGCTGCGAGCCTTGGACGAGTTTACCAGGAAGAACTCTTTCTGCATGTGCTGCTTGTTACCATGCATCTGACAGACAGAGACAAAGCAGTACAAAAACATGCAACAAAACCTGTCACGACAGAGTATTGTGGTTGGCTAAGAGACTGTTACAAATTCATGAAAATAATTTGTGTTTCAGGAAAAAATGGTAGGGGAAATTATAATAAAGAGCATGCACACAGTCATGTACACAAGGCACACTACTCAGCCTCTACTGGAGAGAGAGCACTCAGGTGTCCAAGCACTTCTCTCCATAACTTTTCCATACCTCCTTTGGCACCTATGGACAAATGAACACAGGATGATACTTTAACTTGATAAATATCAGTCTTCTAACATTTCAACCATATACCAAACTTAACTGCACATTTTCTGATAATCACAAGCACTTATGAGTTTCAAGTTCAGGTCTTTGTATTGTATTTGTTCTGTCCATTTTAAGTACTAAAGGAAAAAACTAAGATAATAGATGCAGTTTATTGGCTGCATCATGACCTAAAGTGAAGTACCTCGTAGATGGAAAATCCAATAGTGAATAGATTGGCACCCAACTTGCGTTCTTTTCGTCTGTTTTTTTGCATGAGAGCCACCACAAAGGAGCAGGTCACCTCATTGTTGTCTGGGTCGTCGTCCTCCTCATGGAGACGAAGCCGATACTGTGGGTTTGTCCAAAAGGTGTCTAAAATACAGATTCCACACGGGGTAAGAAAGGCTACTGTAATGTAAAAATACAGTTGAGTGCAAAAGTTTGCACCGTTAGGACAAAATGAAATAAATTTAATTTATAACTGCTTTCCCCCCCCCACACACACACATTTCATTCTTAATGGCTTGAAATTCTTCTTAATTTTCAGATAAATAGCCATGTGGGATGTAAACT
>JAOUQW010000002.1:10337941-10350407 GCA_028565825.1 Olivaichthys viedmensis | reverse complement strand
CGCAGGGTCAGCCATGATACAGCACCCCTGGAGCAGAGAGGGTTAAGGGCCTTGCTCAAGGGCCCAACAGTGGCAGCCCTAGCCACTGAGCCACCACTGCCCTATTGTAAATGTAAAGGATAAAAGTGATATGATATTACTGGGAAGGATGATCACCTTTAAGTCTAGAGCTACAGTGAGAGTAAGGGGATGCTGCTGGAGATCAGCAGTGCAGGAACCGCAGCCTGTTGTCCTGGGCACCACTGTTCCCCCACGCTGGAACATGGGCACCTGGCAAATAGGACACAATACAATAAAGAAAAAGCAAAGTCAGCTATTCCAAATGATATGGGACAAGTCAGGTTGGACAGGAGTTGTTTACTGTACAAGGTGTTTACTGTACTCAGTGTGTGGTTTGGTTGGAGTGTGTCCTGTGTTGGAACATTGACTCACCGTCTCCAGAGTCACAGGAAGTGTCAGAGTCCTGCCTCCTCTGTGCACCTCACCGGTGCTGACGTCATACCACAGCTGCCACACAAAAACACCCACTGCAAAGCTCAGGCAAGATTTACACACATTGCAATGCAACTGACATACTAACATTCATGAGGAGCATTACTGAGTATTAGGCTGACCTCATCTGACCCTGGCAGTATCACCTTGACCTCTGTGACTCCTGGATCAGTCACAGGACAGACCAGGAGAGCACTTCCTGAAATTATAACCAGCAATATTGCTTTAAGAGTGTGCACTAAATACATTTTGTAGAATAAGGTTTCCGAGGATCATTTTATTGTGGTTGTTGAGGTTGTCATATTTACCAATCATGTACTGGTTTTCCACAGTAAAGGTTTCTGTCTCCTTGGGGAACTCAACCCACAGTGGTCTGAGACAAACATGGATTAGAATAAATTTCATCGGTTTAGGACAGCTAGTCTACAATCAAAAGCCTAGTCCATCAACAAATCAGCCCATTGCCTACACTGGCACCAAGATGGCGCCAGTCTACGGCAACAGGGTGCTGCTGCTGTGTTTGTTAGTCTCGTGTATGATATCTGTCACCCAGCATGGTTTCTTCTTAAATTGCTCCTGTTAGGCAAAAAGATTACAAAGCCGCTCATGTAGAATATTTCGATTTCGCAACTGTACTCACCCTTCTGCTAATAGGCTCCTCACAATTGCATTAAATAAAACTGAGTTCAATTCTATTATCTGTTATGATCAACTCTATTATTTTATAAATAAATTCAAATATGTTGTTAACTGAAACAGTTACTCTGAAGGTTTTATGCATTTATTTAACTTGGTATGTTGGAATTTAAGTTTTAATGTGTTATGTTGATTGAGCTTGTTTTATCGATGTTGTGTTGAGCTGCATTGAAACAAATCCCTCTCAGTGGAACTCTGACTGATATGGCAATAAAGTATTTAAATGTGAAACTTGCGTACCTCATAGGGGGTAAGGCTGAGGTATGGGCTAGGTGAAAGAGAGTGTACCAGTAGGGCAGGAGGCAATATCTCTGTTTGACTGCCGATCGCACTGCTGAAGTGACTGTGTCCCCAAACAGCCAGGGCTCACGTCGCTTGGTCTGTTTAGCGGCGTGGCCTCTATAGAAGGGCTGCAGCGCCCCCGCCTGGTACCAGCGCACCAGCAACTCAGGGTCTGGATTCCCCACAAAGCCTCCTACATCAGCTACACACACAGTATGTCATGGTACATGGCACATTACTTGCTTACAACATTTTTGCATTTATTAGGCCATGACAATATACTGTGTCAAATATCAGTTTTGTGCCCTTACTGCCATCCACTAAAGGAAGTTAACTGACCACCACAAAACTGTATTCCAGTGACACTCAATGACAACAGCATAGGGATTGAGATCTTCAGATACTCCCAGGTAGCAACATTGTCCCCTGTCCATACTGCACCTGTGGAAAAAATGTACAGAACAACTAGACACTGTTCATTTTATAGATCCATCGCTGTATTCTTTTACTTTTTATAGGGCCTTTTCCACAGCACATTTAAAGGTAAGAACTGGCCCAAAGTGGAGCAAATGGAACTTGTGGGTCTATTTTCCACAGACTTGCGAGTAGACTGGAATGGTCACAGGGATGACTGCAAATTGAAAAGTGACTGCATCATCATCACGGTGTGCAATGACGCCATCGTTAAGTCCAACATGGAAGAACTGTGAGGTTTAACAAATGGCTGATAACAACTGATCAGTTATTTGGTCTGAATTATTAACCATTATTAATAATTAATAAAGCACTAAAAACTTCAGAAAACATTGATCAAAAAATTATTTAAAGTATTTCTGTTCATCCCATGTTTGTGCCATAAAAACAATGTCTGTGCTGTTATGGTTTTTGGGGAAATTAAACTTAATGTTTGTACAGGTTAAGAAATAAAAGAGCACAATTGTGCTTTTGACAGCACCAATAAAGTTTGTATTTTTTTCTGGGTGTTTTTATGCAGTGTATTCCTGTGTAATTGTTGTATGATATGATACATACAATATGCATAACCAATCAGCAACAACGAGTGCTGCTAGCTCCACCTGGTGCCAATCTTGAGCAGGCACTAAAAACCATTCAGCTGGAACATTCGGTACTGGACTGGTGGCAATAGAAAAAGCACAGTTTCAGTTTAGGCTTTGGCTTACCCATTCTCTGAGACCCAGCAAAAAAGGAGCGTGATAGGACAAATGGTCTCTCCAGGCCACCAGAGCGAGTTATTAAACCCTCAAAAGTAGCCATGTGCTGTGAAGAGAATATTATTGTTTTTACCTGTGCTGTCTTTGAAGATTCACAAATGCAAAACACATGGATGGGTTTTATGGCTTGTCTAACCTGGAAGAAGCCATACAGGTTGTGTAGTTCCCTGTGCTCCCAGCCTCCACAGTGAACCGCATCTTTAGGCATTGTCTTCTCCGGCCCATTGAAGACAGAGGGCTCGTTCATGTCGTTCCACACAAACAAGGACTCTGTAGACCCCTAATGCACATAGGCATTAGACAAAGTACAGAGAAAGGATAGTACAAGTAAAAATAAATAAATACATGCATGATACGAAATTTACTCATTTAATTAAAGAGCTTTAAAACAGATGAGAGAAAAGTTTTAACTATTTTGTTCACACTTACTTTATACTTGTCAAGTGAAAACTGCCTGGCATACCATGACCTTGTCCTTGAGCTACTTAAGTCCAAGTAGCAGGAATCGCCTAAAGATACATTACGGTGACAAACTTGCAAGTTTCAAAACACCAGACTGATGATGGAAACATTACTGAAGTGTTTTAATTGTATTAATTAGTATTATGGGTTGTTAAGACAAAAATAACTAAGATAGGAAAGAAACAAGTCCTGGGTATGAACTGGGAAATTCTGAGATATAATAAAAAATATTACACGATACCTGGCCAGCATGTTCCATGATAAAGACTACCATCTTTGTCCTTCACAAAATGGCCACCATCCCTGGCCGCACAGAAAAAAGGCCAGTCAGGGTCAGCCTTGACATGGGGATCACTTATAACCACCAACTAAGGTACAGACACAGGCAAAATATTGCAAAAACAATATGAATACACTGGAAATGTGCATTAAATACTTTTAAAATATCCTTTAAGAAGGATACACCTTGACATATTAATTGAGAGACAGGCCTTAGATACAGGTTGACAAATGATACAACACAGAGAAGAAGACAACGAAGCCATTACTCTCGAGTTTCGCCTGCTCACCTTCCTTTTCTTTCTCTGCAGATGGAGCTGCAGGTCCACTGGGTTGGGAAAGAGTTTGGAATCCCAGGTGAAATAGCGTTTCCCCTCAGTGTGATCTATGTCCAGCCAGATCACATCATAAGGGATGGCATGGAGGTCGAAGCCAGCATCCACGGCTTTCACATCGTCTTCATCCTCATAGCTCCAGCGACACTGGTGATAGCCAAGTGAAAATAGAGGCGGCAAGGCCTGGTATCCTGTCAACAGAGGAAGAAAGAGTGGAAGAGAGACTGATAATGTTCATGTGAATAGCCCTACTGCTTATACTTCACTAATATCAAAAGGAACTAGGCTAGTGTCACAAATGAGAGAACGGTGTGATGTTTCCATTGGCATTCTCACTAAAAAACCCATTGCTTCCTACTGTACACTATGCCTGACCTAGAATTTACAGCAGACGCAACACATAAGCAACACGTCGTCAGAGCGTAGGCGACCGTCTGTCCAATCTTTATTTTGGTTACCCATGTTGGTGTAATAGATATCATTACCGTACAAACCGTTTGCTCTTCAACTACAAGCTACTCAAATCAACATGTGTGGATACAGCATGTAAAACAAATGCAGCAGGATGGATGGGGTCATGTTTTTACGCACGAGCCGCGCACCTCATGGACATGGTGTAAATTTAAGTGGTGGTTAAAATGGAAACATATATGTTCCATGAGGCATGCAACTAAAAGATGGTTCAGAAACCCTTTTGATGTGAATTGGCCTGGAGACATCTTTTGGGAAGCCACAATCAGCAGGAGGTTAAGTGAGTAGTGAGTATCTGATAATATTTTAAAGAAAGGCAAGTACTGTACCTGCGAGTTGTGCATACTGAGAAAACACTTGGGCTGGTGCGGGACCCAGCAGTATGAAGCAATCAATTCGTCCACTCTCTGACACCCAGCTCACATCAGTTTGAGGATTTACCCCGCTCCTCTTCACTGGTGGGTCATCCTCTCCCTGCTGCAAAACACAGTATCATGATACAGACCTGTAAAAATCATACTTCTGTTTATTTGACAGCATTTTATTATCCTGAATGAGACTAGGCTTTTTTATGGTGTCGCGGTGTATGATCTAACGGTTATTGCACCGTTGACTTAAATTTTTTAAATACTGTTTAAAATGCATTTCTGTCCAATACAAACTATGCATTATTTTTTCTGCACGTTCCTTAAACAACAGTGTGGCCTACAAATATCTCATAAAAAACATGAAAATGATTGCCGCTACTATTACTCTTATATATAGTTTAGCGGTCTTCTTTTAAGATTGTTCAAACCAAATGTTTCATGTTACGCCGACGCCCACGTCACCAAAGCAAGAAAAATTATTATTTTTTAAATTCATTAAATTCATTTAAAATTAAATTATTATTTATTAATATATTTATTATTAATTAAATTGTTTTTAAATTAATTAATTAATTAAAACATGCTATGTATCTTTTTTTCCCTTATTTTGTTCGTTTCATACACAGGGATGTACAAAGAGACTTGTATAAGAGGCAATGTAAAATTTTGCACTTGAACTTAACGTTATGATCAAGGGACAAAGAAATTGTTCAAAACTATTGTTAAACGAGAATGCCAGGAGTAATATGTCAAATTAAATGCACATGCGAGTTGCGCCGTTCATATTTCATTTTTTAAATATACTTCATTTTCACCACCCGCTTGTTTGTTTGTTTTTTGCTTGCTTAATACCGATATTGTGAAACCGTTATATTTTTGACTAGGTTATCTTTAACATCCCTAATTGAGACGCCATTATTTATTTCTGTACTCCAGTTATTAAGAAATCGTCAGTAAACGTACCCTCAGAGGTACCCCTAGTGGTTTCATATGGGACCCAAGTCATATAGCATTTGAGCTGGTTTACTTAACTACAGATTAACTAAATTGCTTCTGGGTCATTATTATTATTCCTTTATGCATTCATTCATTCATCTTCAGTAACTGCTTTATCCTATTGCCAAAACACAGAGGGATCTCTACAGAATAGAAACATTGTCTGGCTTGTAGTAGCCCATGGCATAGATTGGCAACAGAGTATAAATAAATAAATGGAATGATACCTCCTGATGGCTTGAGCCATACTGCAGGTCTACCAGAGTTTCAGAGGCGTTGAGCCAGAACACACCCAGAGTTTTGTCCGGCTTGTGAGCTAACAGAAGAGGAACAGAACCATAAAGCCCCATTCTGCTGTTGATCTCATAGGCAAACACATCCAAGTTGTACAATCGATATGCCTCACTGCCACTGTAAAACAGACCAAAAAGAAAGGTTAGGCTAATAATTAATACAGTGTTTAGGTAGCTATTAATACACAGAAAATTGGATCATCAATTTCACAATTTTAAGATTTAGAATGCACATCTCTTCTAATTGACAGACATATTGAGGACAGACTCTACCTGGTGTCCTTCAACTGGAGAGAATCAGAATGCTCAGGGAGACCATAAGCATGGCTGAAACCATGGAGGCGAAGGTCAATACCCACTGAACTGGGGTCTGTATAACAAATCATGACACTAATATAAGATTTGGCTTTATAAATGTCACAAACTGAAAAAAAAACTATTTTTTAATCTAGAACAAGGCAGACTCACCATTTGTCTTGAGGTCCTGAAATTGTCGGAAGGTCTCCTTCCATAACCATAAGGGATCTTCCTTACCCTGTGAAATGAGAGAATTGGATTATTTGACCACATCATCAAGGTAGTCATACTTTATTATATTGTATTTTATGGGTGTAATAAGTGAGTTTCTCGCCTGATGTGATCTTGAGCATGGCCTGTAAAATGCAGGGAGGATTTAATGTAGAAAATGGAAATGTTAATTTTCAGCTAGAATGGCTTTTTACAATTAGCACACAGAGACTACCACATCTTTGTCCAGTTACCTGGCTGGATCAGGCAGCGTCTCAAAGCAGAGTCGGCCTTTAGGATTAAATGTGGCCATCGGCTCCTCTTCATCGAGAATCTGTAGACGGAAGGGAGAAGCAAAGACCTGGACATGGTACTGCCCTGGACCCCATGTCAGAGAAACACAGTCAACTCTCCTCCACTCAATCCTTAACCTGTTAAAGACATAACACTCGTGCTGGGAAGGATTTTAGACATTCAAGCAAGAATAGACCAAAACACAGGCCCTTTTTATTAACTTTTCTGCATATAAAAAGTGTCAAAAGAAAGGACTGTCCTGTTAAGTTCAAGACTTACCGCTCATATTCTGGTTCTCCAATCAAGACATCTGCAGCCTTATAGCGTGCTTTGACAGGCTGCAGCTCATCAATCGTAACTCTTATAGTTCCATTTGGAATTTCCCGTATTAGGAGAAGCAAGCGTTCCTGTTCGATGTAGACAGCGACACTTCAGGGTCAATATTTGGCTTTATTTTAAACACAGTGAACTTTCAATTAAGTTATGTTATCTTTGATCTTGGTACATTAAAACTGAGACTGTTCTACACTGTTCTATAGTTGTCTTGTAGTCGCATGTTTGCATTAAATGTTAAGTCTTCAGTGGGATGGCTTCAGTTTCTTATCCGTGTGTATTAGTTAACAATTGGTAATAGTGCATACATTTAGTTGCCAGTTTATTAGTTACACCTACCTTGTAGCTACACTCATTGACCATTTTATCAGGTACACCTACTATATAGGTGTACAATTACTGACTGTAGCCCATCTGCTGCTATGCACAATTTGTCAGCTCCCCTCTACCCTTCTCCATCAATGGAAAGGGACCACCATAGGACCATCACTGACCAGATTTTATTTGGATGGTGGACGGTTCTCAGCACAGCAGTGACACTGACGTGGTAGTGTGTGTGGCGCTGGTACGAGCGCATCAGGCGCAGCGACGTTGCTGGAGTTTTTAAAACACTGTGAACTGCACTTTATTAGACACATCTACCTTGTTGGTCCACCTCAGAGGTGTAGACTATAGCTTAGAGACTATAGCCAGTTTTTTTCTATGCACAATTTGTGTTAATCGTCCTCTAGCCCTTGATCAGGTCTGTTGGCTGTACATTTTTGGTTGGTGGACTGTTCTCAACCCAGCAGTAACATTGAGGGGTTCAAAAATCCCAGCAACGCTGCTGCGCCAGATACCCTCTTACCAGCACACGTAGTACCACGTCAGTGTCACTGCTGTGCTGCGAATGGTACTCGACTCAAATAATATCTGATCACCGGTGGTCCTATGGTGGTCCCGTTCCACTAATAAATGGAGGAGAGGGGGCTGACAAACAGTGCCTAGCAACAAATGGGCACCTCTATAAACTGCACATATATGGTAGGTGTACCTGATGAAATGGCCAACGATAGCAGGCAACTGATTGTGCATTTCTATAAATGTAGAGAAGCACTGATGCAGAGCAAAGGTGTACCTGAGAGTGGGGCTCCCACAGCTCCAATGCGGCTGCTCTCTCTTTCAGGACTAAAGTGTCCAGTAAGGCGCAGTACTGAGCCGCAGGGTTGGCTTTCTGTCGCCTGTTGGCCAGTGTTGATGATGCAAACCATCAACCAACACGTGAGTGAATGAATCAGGTGGCTTTATGAAATGAAATGTTGACTGAATGTTTGCACGGACAAAGCTGAGCTTTACGGTTTGGAAAACTCACTTGTAAAACAAGATGTGGTCCGCTCTCTTACATTTTCCTTTACCCGCATCGTCTGGCACGACGCTGAAAAGGCAACGAACAATGTCCATGCATATTATTATTATTATTATTATTATTATTGTGATAAGTGCTACTGACTAACACAGTCACGCGGAAATAACAACACTTAGGAATAACAACACTTCCTTCTGTTGCGCTTTTAATGTAGAACAACAACATCAACATTTTTACGAGACTGAAAAAGCGTTTATTATTTCGGAATTGCCAAAAGGACGGTATTTAAACATTCTCTGAATACGGCCGCTCAAACCGCAGGCGGGACAAATTGCGCTAAATCAGAGTTTTCTTCTGTTACCGTAATGCCAGGAATACACGCGAATATAAAATATCCGTAAATAACTTTCTAATCCGGCGCCAATGAACGTCGGTTGTAGTAAACTAAATCCATTGGCAGGTCTAACATTACCTCTCAGGCTCATCTTTTAAAATATTCTCGTGTACGTTAGGGTCCGCCATGCCGAAACTTTGCGTCATCCGGTACTGTGCGCTGCTTCTTTGGAGTTTTTTTTCTCTGTTGTGGTTGCGGTTGGCAGAGCAGATTACGGTACATTACCGCCACCTGCTGGAGCTGGAGTGTGGAGTGAAGACTTCAGGAATTCTACTATACTTACATCAAATAAACAAACAAAATAAATAAATAAGGGAAAAGGAGAGAGAGAGAGAGAGAGAGAGAGAGGGCAAAAACAGAGGATGATATCAAATGATATAATATTATACATCCCTGTAGACCTTAAAAACCGATAAATACCTTTGTGTATTATTCTCATTCCTGCGGCAATACGCAAGTAGGCCCTTTAGTGTAAAGTCCCTCTGTCTGTTCTGTTCCAGTATGTTTAATCATTCTTCTCTTGGTCTGGTATATGCGTCACATTTTAATAGGACATGTTCTACTGTGCCCTACTTTGACAATGATGGCAAAGCCCAGTGTCATGCTTTTTCATTAAGTGCATCGAGTGATTCAACATTATATGTCCTATTCTGAGCTGTGTAAGTATTATTTCCTGTCTTCTGTTGTTCCCTCCGACTCCCATTGATCCAACTTTTTCTTGAATTGAATACAGATGTCTTCTATCTGCTATCTGCATATATATATTTATTTATCAGAGAGGACCCATCAGCCCCCCAATCACATGCGGATAAACATCTAAGGATGTTGAGACCCTTTTTACGTTTGTCAACTATTTTGTCAACATGATGTTTCCAAGTCAGTTTTGTGTCCATCCACATTCCAAGGAACCACTTTTACTTGCTCAAGAACCCGCCCATACATTCTTAGCCCAAGGTTATTAGTTTAAGTCCTTCTTGAAAATCATATTACTTGTGTTTTTGTGATTGACATCCTGAACCCCCAATTATTTGCTCATTGTTCCACTACTGTAATAGCTCTCTGCATCTTTTTTGCCACAAAATTTATGTTTCTACCCCTTTTTCCATTTTCCCCAATATCTACATACAATGACTTTGTAAATGTCTGGCTTGGCCATTGAAAAGATATAATTTATCATAATATTAAATAGTAGAGGACTACACACACACTACCCTGTGGCGTTCCATTTTCGATTTTATACACACTGGAGTATGTGGTTCCAGCTCTGACTTGTATGGTTCTACCATGTAGAAAGTCTATCACCCAGTTATACATTCTACCTCCCACTCCAAGCTTCTCCAATTTAATCAAGTCCCTCCTTCCAGATCATGTCATACGCCTTTTCAATAAAACAAAAAAACTGCTACCACCACTTCTTTATAAACTTGTGCCTTCCTTATATCAGTTTCCAGACATAGCAAAGAGTCCACAGTCATCCTACCTTTACGGAATACACTTTGGTTGGGAGAAAAACTATTGTGCTGTTCCAGAAAATGAGAAAGCCTTTCGGTTACCGTACACGCCATCAATTTACACACGTGTGACGTTAACGATATGGGTCTGTAGCCAGTCACGTCCCTTTCTGACTGAGCCGACTAGGATTGGTCAGTCACTGATTGGACAAATACAGTCCTACAACAAAACATTATGATAATGTTTTACACGCAAATGGAAATTTTTATTGATTGATAGAATCGTGTTTTCCTTTTGAGTACCCTTTGTTCAGCAAATGTATGAGAGATCCCGTTCGTTGATTCAATAATCAGGGCTTTTTCTGTTGTTGTAGTTGCTGTACTGTAGGGAGTCTCGTCTTGCCGCAGTCATACATGTATATCTTATACATATATAATAATATAGTACAATAAAATAATAATGGGTCAGATGAAGGTCAAGAGAAAAGCAGTGACGAAAAAAAAAAAGCAGTCCAGCTTTTGCTGAAATGAACGGCTGTTCGAGGTGGGTGTTTTTGCTGTTCATGGAAGAATATCAAAACTGTTAAAACTATGCAATATACAGAAAACCTATAATATCAGTGCTGGAGATGGTGACCAGGCATGTTTGCCCAAGTGTATTTATTAAAAATAATAATAATAATTTTTTTTGCACAGAGCCAGCTATAAACAGTCGTTCCCTCACCAGCCTCTCTCTTTTATCTCTCTCTCTCTTGAAGTTAATAAGGCAGAAAAAAAGAAAGAAAAAAAAGAAGACAGCTTGCCATGTTACTGATGAAGCACAAAGCATGAACTCCTCCGCCCTGAAGACGGAAGTGTCCCGGCGGAAACGTTAAAGGAACCGCTTTACATCTGACTGTTACAAAAATGTCTCCCTCCATAAATATTCAAATAAACTTTCTCCTTACAGAAAGCTTCACCACGGCAATGATTACACGTTTTTCTTTGTTAAATAACAACCCTTTTTAAATCTGTTTATTGTTGGGCTTACATTATCGATATGGGTAGTCTCTGTCAATTAGTTGTTACTATAGAAACCAAACATATTAGAACGTGCGGATTAATATATACCTGTGATTTGCCTCGCAGCCGGCACTACTGTCAGAACGTGCGGTTATAGAAAATTAAGCAGCACCTTCTGACCAATCAGAATCGAGCATTCAACGTCGTGGTATCATCAATATTAATGAACACTGGAGAAATGAATGAATATTAACGAGTGGGTGGTCCCAGTGAGTTAGAAAGGCAGAAAAAGACACTCTACAACAATTTACTAAAACATATAGGCATGATTTAATTCATTCATTCATTCATCTCCAGTAATAACTTTATCCTGATCAGGGTCCCGATGGATTCGGAGCCTATCCTGGATACACTGGGCGCAGGGATGCACTGTGGACAAGACACCAATCCATCACAGGGCATCACATACACACACACACACACACACACCTACCTAGAAGCAATTTAGAGTAGCCATCCACCTAACAGCATGTTTTTGGGAGGTGTAAGGAAACCGGAGAACCCAGAAGAAACCCCCCGCAGACACGAGAACATGCAAAACTCAGCACATAGAGTAAACCGAGCTCAGGATCAAACCCTGGACCCTTAAACTCAGGAACTATTGGTCCACTGCTGATCTCATCAAAGTGCGAACTTGGGCAAGGCTTAGTTTGTTTCTGACCCACGATTCAGATTCTATATGCAAATGTTTGAAATGCCATCTGAAGTAATTAAGGTTAGAATTAATATGCTGGAACAATGTAACACACGGCCAACTAATTCAATTTAAAGTATTAATTACTTATTATTTTGGGCTAAATATCTCATGAGGAATAGAACTATGCAGCACCTCTTTGCAGGTCTTTAGTTGACTGGAGCTTCCCTGGTCATTTTGTATTTAGACTTGGTTTAAGACGCAGAGAAGAAAACAGAAGTTGCTTCCAGTTTGTGATTAATTTTCTTACAATAGCAACAATCCACATTTGTAAATTGTAAATACTAATTCAACAGACAAACAAGAAAGTATCATAGTACAGTTTTAGCTAATGTCTTTTCAGTTTAATGGGGCACAGATGGAAAGTGTGTGTATGTACAGTCGTGGCCAAAAGTTGAGAATGACAAATATTAATTTTCACAAAGTTTGCAGCTTCAGTGTTTTTAGATCTCTTTGTCAGATGTTACTATGGTATACTGA
>JAOUQW010000002.1:10327057-10337841 GCA_028565825.1 Olivaichthys viedmensis | reverse complement strand
ATAAAAACTGAGGCAGCAGACTTTGTGAAAATTAATATTTGTGTCATTCTCAAAACTTTTGGCCACGACTGTATAGGCCTCCAAGTTGCCTGAAAAATGGGCAGTTTATAGAATGGTCTCCGTTTACCACTGGCTTAGGGGTTTCTCCCATTTGTAAGCACAGTTACATGCTGCAAACATTAAAGAGACAATCAAAACTCCAGTCTATATACAGCTGCAATAACCGCATGAGACAATATAAGCTACAAATAGCAAGTCCAAGTCATTGATGTATAATTGTAAAAAAAAAAAAAAAAAAAAAATTGCATTAGTGTTAACTGTACTATATTTGATGTAAATCGATAAACAAAACATAAAAAGCATAAAACCTAACTAGCTAATCACTTAGGCTTCATCCAGTAGCTTATCAGTTCGTCAGTAGCAGGTCAGCTAAAGCACGGATGCAAATAAACAATAACTAACTACAAAACATTATACATTTATTTGCAAAAAACAAGGCAATACTTACAGACTCAAACTATTTTACATAATGATTACTTCAAAGTCTTTCTGCATGTTGTGAGATAGTCAAGAAAATCTTTTTTTCGAAGCCGGTGAGGTGCATTCCGTTCCAAGGTAACGTCCGGATTCAGCACCCACACTGGGGTAATATTCACACATGAGGGGCCCGCAGGAGTCCAAAAGGAATGGCGTGTATGGAGCGTTTTTAACAAAAGTATTATTTGTAAAGAATTAACCACTTTTACTGACATAGCCCCTCCTTTTTTTGACACAAAACAGAAATGTTTCGACATTGTAGTCATACCCTTTTAAAGCTGCACTGTGCAATTTTAGCGAAGTTAACAAGAGGTGGGTAACTTCTAAAAGCCTGAATACATGTCTAGTCTTTGATGAAGTTCCTCAGTGATGAGATTTTTCTCTTTTAGGTCATCCAAGGCACTTTTCAGTGTAGTCTTGCACCTCCTCTCTCTGTCCTTAGCATTGCGGAGTTGACGTTGGAGGCGCTCCATGTTGGCCAGGGCCTGCGCCAGTCTGTCTTTCACCCTGTTCGGTGAAGGGTCCAGGGCATACGAGTGCTCCTGTTCGGAATTTTTTTTTTTAAGAAAAAAAAAAAAAAGAAGGTTAGGCTACATGTATGTTTACGCCCAGTCATGATAACTCTTTTGTTTACAACTTAAGGAATGGTTTTAATCTAACAAATACTCACATCACAAACCAGAGTTTCTGATTGTTCTCTGCTGGCATTGTTATCTGCTTTCACCACCACTACTTCATAAGCAGCAGCAGCCTTTCGTGACGTCGCCGTTTTTCTTAGTTTCACAGGTTTCTAAAATAATAAGTTGTTGTCTTAGAAAATGCAGCAAAGTTGTCACTAACGTCAAACTTTTAGAAATGAAAAGCTCAAACAGCATTAAACATAATACATGTTCTTTATCATCGTAAACATACTTTCTGAAGGTGTGCCGGGAAATTGAAAACTGACGGGATGGCTCCCTCTCGCAGGCGAACAATCTGGCCCGTTCTGTCGACGGCATCCTCTTCGAAATGCTGGCTGCACAGAACTGAATGAGGCGTGGCTGAAAACCCCTCTTTTCTGAGAGCAGTCTCCCAAATTTTTCTCAGTTTGGCATCAGTGGGAAACCTTGAAATACACACACACACACACACACACACACACAAATATTACTTTTTATTAGTACTTCTAGAAACACGGACCAACTGCATGTCCTATTAAAAAGCAAATATAGAGAGCCTATAAACAAAAGTGGTATCACATCATTAAATTAAAACAGTTAAAAAAAAAAATATATATATATATATTATGTTTTACTTTGTTCTTCTGTTCCTTCTTAAATAGCTTACTTTGGAATTAAAACTTGTATTCATAGCATCTAAATGTAACACTGCTGCGTTATTACTGTTTTCCCCGTGCAGATTTATTAGCAAACCACGGAAAAGTGAAATGAAAAATCGTGACATATTCAAGAATACTGATATGTTTGGCCAACCTGTTCTCATGAGAAACTCGTATGAATTGGAATGAAAGGAGGCGATGCGATTGCTTCGATTTCATACGAATAAAGCTGGAAGAACCTCCTGAAAATCTCTCCCCTCCTGCTTTTTTCCTAGGATTTGAGTTGTGCAAATGGTTACGAGTATGCAAGTGAGACCATGATTGAGTTTTTGCCCATCCCTACTTTTCTTACCAGGAATTATAACCATAGTTATGCACATCAAATTTGGTTTACACATAAGTGAATAGTGGAGTCCCACTAATATATATATATCTGGCTATCCTTTGGGGTTCCCCTGCAAAACTTGCTTTCCTACAGCATTTGTATGAGAGGCTGTATGACAGGTTTCTCTCTGACGCTGACGCTGACGCTGCGCCTGTGCACGCGATGAGACACTCTGCAAATCAGCACGAGGTCAAATGTCACATTCATGACGCTGGACTTGGCCATGAACAGACATAGCTACCAAAGTTAATGTTACTCCAACGCACAGCCACAATGCGACCTTACTGAACTTCATACGCACTACCACATCTGCACACCATTAAGAACTTAAGGATGATCTTGTCGCATGTATTATATAAACTGTAAACCACCCAGCCAGATACGGTTGTCGTTAGCCAGCTAAGTTAGCTAAATTGGTGACTAGCTGGCTAAGCCCTGTCTCATAAAGTGAAAATAACCATATCATCAGAAATTTCACCTGTGGAAAGTGACCCCTTGTTTTCTTAGATTGGCGTTTCGACGATTCTTACATCCGTACGCTGCGCATTGTACCGGCATTTTTCAAAAAATATTTCATGTAACTCAAGTGAATAAAATCGACCTATCTAAGATGGAGGCGCTGTTGACGTGTCTGTTCAGCCAGATGCGCGACAGGACGGAAAGGAAGTAGAAGCAAAACGGGGGAGAGGGTGTGTGCCAAATGAAAAGTTCTCCGCCACATAGCACGACCAAGAGCAGATATGAAAAACGTTTCAAATTCGTTTATTCATCTTCATTAACCATTAATAATAATAATAATAATAATAATAATCCTGATCAGGTCACGGTAGATCTGTATGTTGGTCTTTTATTTTGGAAATAAAATAAAATAAAGTAAAAAATAAACCTACCGAAATTGATCTGAAAGTAAACTCGGCTCATTTGGCTAGTGAAAGAAATTGTTGTATAATTCTCTCAATTATTTGGATTTTTATTTTTTATTTTATTTTGAATTAGCCCACCCTTCTCCTTAAGTTTTTATTTTGTATCGTAATTGTTTTCAGAACAGAAACTTGCTACTGCGTTACCGTGCACAAATACATTTCACTACATTTAATAATTTAATTAATTAATTAATTAATTAATTATTTCTACTTATTTAGGGCTTTCTAGGGTAGTCCTCCAGTCCTGGGGATCCACTGTCCTGGCTCAGATTCAGCTGATGAATTGGCTCAGGCTGGGTTGGGATTAGGGAAAACCTGAAGGTGTGTTGGGATTAGGGAAAACCTGAAACTGTGTTGGGATTAGGGAAAACCTGAAACTGTGTTGGGATTAGGGAAAACCTGAAGGTGTGTTGGGATTAGGGAAAACCTGAAGGTGTGTTGGGATTAGGGAAAACCTGAAGGTGTGTCGGGCAGTGGGTCCTCTGACCACGGCCGTAGTGGAGCGTCCTTGTTGAGCCATTGCTTTGCCAGAGCCAGTGGGAACGTTTCATTTTACAGAATGAATTTGAACATTATAACGGAGCCCTCTGCCGTTCGGATACGTAGCACTGCCCATTGAACGCCTGGGCACGCGCTAAACCCGGGCTCGTACTCGTGCACGAACAAAAAAAGCGGAATGCGCGTTCACGTGCGTGCGCTGTTGCGAAGGCTGGCGGTGTCATGCACGCGCTCGCGGGCAGGCTTTACCGAAGGAGGAGGCGGGCGCGTCACGAATCCGCAGCGACCCGAAGAGATGCTGCTGAGAGGCCGCTCAGGAAAAAGCGACATTTAATCAGAGTCCATGTCCTCCTTTTCTTTTCTTTTTAAATACGTGGCATGAACAACGGACACTTGCGATGCGTACGGATGTGCCTCCTGCAGCTGCGCGTGGATCTTCGACATGATTTGAAACGTATTTGAAATCTTTGAGCTCACCCGGCGCTTTCTGGATTACACGGATTCACAGAGGTAACCAACATGGATTGAGATGGCCGGTGACGTTACTGCGCGGCCGTGTGACTGCCCGTGACACTGACAGCACAGTGAAGCTGTTATTATGTAGCGGAGTAGTCGTGACATTTGACACGGTCCTTATTTTGTGCATGTAGCCACACATAAAGGCTCCGGCGTGGGTACGGTCAGCCGTGAATGCGCTGTGTGCAGCAGTAGCGGATTGCTATGCAACAAGCGGGTTGCCTTTGTATTGCAGATCACATTTCGCTAGTGGGCCAGGCAATAGCTATAGCCGCTTATAACAAGTCCACTCACTGTACCAGACGTATTGTCAGAAATTGTCATAGTTTTCGTATTCCTAATCGTTTTACTGACATAACTAGCTAGTGTTATATTATTCACTGAAAGGAAAATGGGAATGGCAGTAATGTGAGTGAGAACCTGGCCACTACCATCTCTGCTAAAACGCCAAGTAGACGAATGGCAGCAGCTATGAATGGTTATGGGTTCTGTGCTTGTGTACTCCTGGTTTTGCTGTGGTGTCTTTAAACCATCACATGCGACACAGCACTGACAGGTGACATTAGGGCTTCCTTGAGAACCATGGATTTGGGCCATAGTCTAAACCCATCATTCTCAAAGTGATGTATTGCCAAGGGACCCATACCTGTATTTTGTCAATTATATCTTTAATTTCTATAAGCCCAATTGAATGGATTCTTGAATTGTTTTAGTTTTTTTTCAATCTAAATAATTTGAGAAAAGGCTTCAGTTTAGCACCTGAAGGGGTTCTTCCAATTTGTCCTTCTGGGTAAACCCTTAAAGGTTCTATGTACCACCCTACCACAGAGCGTTTCCCTTTCAGAAAATGGTTCCAAGTAGAAGCCCTTTAGAAAGCTGGAACGTTTATTTATTTATTTTTTCTAAGAGTGTATAAATCTATGAAATGTGAGTACAACTGTTTAGTGCTGTTAACATTGATGCAAAATGTTTCGGATCTACACTTTTAACATGCACGCTTAGAAAAACAAAAAAACTAAATCCGGAACCTTAAAGGGTTTTTTCGGCTCGTCCCTCTGTGGGGAAACCTTTGCGGTTCTACTTTGAGCCCTACAACAAAAGGTTTCCCTTTCAGATAGGGTTTCAAGTCGAACCCCCTTTCGGAAGCTAAGAACCCTTAACTATCCAAAGAACCCTTAAGGGGCCCTTTTTTCTAAGAGTGTAACTGGTTTGAGTTCTGGGGGTGGAAATAAAAATCTTAATGTCTCCAATTATAATAATTATATATATTTTTTTTACATATTTACCGAATGTGCAAAATATTTAAATTGGATTTTGTTTGGAAAATAAATTTGTGCTGTGATAATTGTTTTTTACACTGGAAGGGATCCCTTGGGAAAAAAATAGGAAAAATGTTGGATATAAGTAGGTAAATCTTTTTTCTCATGCAGAATGCTTGCATTCTGTGTTCCTTGTGTAAGTGTTTTGCAGTTTGGTATCAGTGATGCATTTATAAATGTTCATATGAAAACCAGAACTTTAGATGTCAGTCATTTCTCTGTCTTTACCACAGAATTAGCAGTGATTGCTCACTACTGTAGACGGAGAAGCACAGCAATCCCAGTTGCACCTTACGTACATAACATCCCCCAAATGGCTGTTACTGTTCTCATCCTAATGTTTCTTGTGCTGCACTGCCAGTTCTAAGCTTCTAAGTTGGGTGAAAAAAGAGATGGGCAGAGTGAATGAGAATAACAGAGTCCTGGAAAGCATGCTGATGTCTTGAGATGATTCAGTGCGCTATGACGTCAAAGAAAAACAAACTGCACAGAACAGATGAGCCGCTCTGTCTCTTTCTCTCTCTCAGTCTCCAGCGCCACACTTATGATAGTGTACTGTGAGGGTTTTCAAGCGTCAGCGTTTCCTTTATTTATTTGTGTGTGCGCGCGCGTGCGTGTGTGTGTGTGTTACTGGCCTCAGGACTTTGTCCGTTTAGCTGTAAAGGTTAGTGATTTGCAGATTCTTTGCGCAGTTCAAGTTGTGTGATGCACAGCACAGAAAACACGATTAACTGAGTGAATGCTAGCAGCAGACATGACAGACTCAACAGAGTTTCACAGCTCCACTCTACTGGCTCAGGCCTCTTCTGTTTCCACTACGGCTTCAATTACTCTACTGCTGAGTGTGTGTGTGTGTGTGTGAATATGTGTGTGTTTAAATTCTGCTCAGCGTTGCACAGTCAGTGTTGGAACAAAGCTTGCGTAAGAGGAATGGCTGTGTGTGTGATGATGTTGGTACCCTGTGTTTATGAGCAGGCAGCACAGGGCCCTGATGCCAATCGCAGACTCCTGCCGCTGGATTTAGAGGAAGAGCTCGGGGCAACACGGAGCCAGGATGAGCGGAGGACAGGAGCAGGCTGACATCCTGTCTCCTGCTGCGCTGGTCAGGGAGCGATGGAAAGTGGTGAGTGTCTTTGCCCCGTCACCGTTTACTATCATCAAGGTACTCACTAAAGCTTGTAAGGTTTATTTTATTTTGCTCAGTGCACTTGCAGGATAGGAGTTACTGAGTTAAGGGACTTTTCTGACACAAGGGCTTTATTTTAAGGTTATACATTCTGATCTTTTCCTTACACATTTTTTTGCAAACCTGTATTACTTATGCATGTTAGTTGGCTTATACACTCAATGAGTGGCCACTGAGCTACGCAGCTGGACTACACACCTCCATCTGTTATAGGCCCATCTATTGTTCCTGGTGGCTGATTCACACACTGCACATTTATATTCTGTGAATTGCGAAGGGAGTATGTATGCATACATGCATGTGTGATCTCCCAGTGACAGGCTGTGCCCTGCTCCTCTCCTAGCTCAGTCTCTCTATGTGTATGTGTCAATAGTGTACAGTGACTGTACCCAGTGTGTTGTGTAAGGTCGGTACTGCTTGGTTTCCTGATGACGTGTTGTGTAAATCACTGCATGCTAGTCCCAAGAACAGAGCTCCCACTCGGCCTGGAGGAAGAGGGATGCCAGGAAATGACAGAAGAGGCTGATTGTGTTAGTAGTACACTTGGTCAATATGAGCCGAATCCAGCTCTATAACAGCACTTAAGCAAGATTAAAAGTCTGTCATGGCTTTTGACTTTGAATTGTGCCATGAAAGCAGTGCAGAATTTTACTTCTCAGCATTAAAATGACCAGTAGTCATCTGTTTCATTCCTCCATCATTTTCTTTGTAGCTGAAGAAAATTGGTGGTGGGGGCTTCGGGGAGATCTACGAGGCATTGGATCTGCTGACCGGGAGCAGTGTAGCACTTAAGGTGGAGTCGGCCCAACAGCCCAAGCAGGTGCTCAAGATGGAGGTGGCTGTGCTGAAGAAACTACAGGGTAAGTTGTGTACGACAGGAGCTCTGTATGATTCACAGGAATTTTAATTTGTTGTTCTGACGTATGCACAAAGCAAAAAACGAATGTAGTACAATATAAATCTTCAGTCGATACCCAATACTAATCTGATACTGACATCCTCGCAGTAATTGAGCGACTCTCTGCAAGCATCTATTGCCAAGTTATGTGAAACATCAGAGGTGTGATGGCGACATGCATGATGACAATTTGTGTCCTATGTTCACATGCATAATCTGTTTTATATCACTCAACATAACACAGGGTCACGACATAATAATGCGTCAGTGGATCGGATCTAAAAATGTCAAATCCAATCCGATACTGATCCAGCGTTTCAGGCCCATATCGGCCCCCTTAACAATACTTGGTATTGCATCAGTACATAAGAGGATTTCAGATGTCCATCTGTAATGCACAGGGAATTGCCTGTGATATTCCCATTGTATTGGTGCAGAAAATATGAACACTTTGTGTGTGCAGGTTTCATTGTGTGTGTGTGTGTGTGTGTGTGTATACATGGCTGTATGTTTGGGCTTTTAACAGAGGCTATAATCCCACCCTAATGATGTTTCTCCTTGGGAAAAAGGTCAACAGACCCCCCAAAAAAGGACAAGCTCTTTTAGAAGACCTTCTCTGCATTTCAATCAATGTATATGGATCATGTTTGCTTTGTAATGGCCTAGTCTTCGAATCTGTGCGGTTCTTTCACTTCCTCAGGGAAAACTAGTGTAACGCAAGATCTTCCTCCTTCCCAAACTCCCAACCCCCATCTGAGGAAGATAGAGATTAACAAAGCACAGAGACTCCGACATCCCCTGCTAATACTTATAAATATAGTGGTTTATTAATAAACCAAATAAACAGTTTGTGTATAACGATGTGTCAAAATGGACATTAAATAGTGTGAATAGAGTAGGAGTAGACGGAAAACTGGTGATGAACTGAGCTAAAACAGCCTTGTTTGGTGAGAGTGCGTCAATATTGAGAGTGTGCAGGGTGTGCCAGTGCTGAAGGACGGAGTGTGGCGACTCGGGCCTCTTGCACTGTCCCATTCTAGAGAGCACAACCACTCTGAACACTGCCCGTAAACCTCCATGAGCCACATGCAGGGGGTGGGGTCAGGAATAGGAAATGTATACAATGGGGTATCTCTGTATCAATCTGTTGGTCTTGTACACAGATATGAATCTTTTGTTTTTTACTGTGTCAGAGATAACAAACATCGTGTCTGAGCAATCATATGGGCTAATAAACTGTACTCTTTTTGCTTCATCAGGTAAGGACCATGTGTGCCGCTTTGTGGGATGTGGTCGCAATGACCGCTTTAACTATGTCGTCATGGAGCTTCAGGTGAGGTTTTACACATTTATATACAGCAAATTGTAAAGTTTTGTTGTTATGGTACTAAATACTGGCCTGCCAGATGCAACAATAACAGATCGGCTCTTGCAGGGTTGTAATTTGGCAGATTTGAGGAGGAGTACGAACCGTGGAACGTTCACGGTTAGCACCACGCTCAGGCTTGGCCGGCAGATACTGAAGGCCATTGAGAGCATCCACTCTGTCGGCTTCCTGCATCGCGACATCAAACCGGTGAGCCAGCACAGCTCCCCATGGCCTGCTGTTGTCTGAGAGAAGGAAAATAAGTGGAGTTTACGTTGGCCCCTCTCTTTGGATCTTTTCAGCTAAAAATCTTTGGGCTACAGAACGTTTTCTAAATGTTACGGTTCTAATCTGTCAGGTTTTCTTTGTGTCCTGAGAACATATTTACGAAACGTTTGTAAATGTTCCTACGATTTTCTTGCAGAATAACAAAGTTGTTGTGTGTGTAAAAGCACATTAACACAAATGTTTTCTAATGTTAATTTTCGTCTAACTGGGAATGTTGGGTGGGCAACCTTCTAAAACATTGTCAAACAAATCATTATCAAATGACATTTCCAAAACATTGCGGGAACGTTATTTTTGTAACCATACATGACTAAACGTTCTGATAATGTTCTCTGGTAGCTGGGTTAAACGTAAGTGCTGTGGTAAACTGTGCTGTGTGTTTCAGTCCAACTTTGCCATGGGCCGCTTCCCCTGCACTCGACGGACCTGCTACATGCTGGACTTTGGTTTGGCGCGCCAGTTCACAAATTCTTGCCAGGAAGTCAGACCGGTCAGTGTCCCCACTCTTTTTAAGTGTATGTGAGTCTATGTGTGTTTTGGTGTCAGCTTTTATTGGCGTGGATAGGCTGAACAATGAGTCAGTTGTGTTCTTATTAAAATATTTCACCGTAATCCTCTTTGTACATGACTGATCTTCTATGTTCTGTTAGCCTCGTCGTGTGGCAGGGTTTAGGGGCACAGTACGATATGCTTCCATCAACGCTCACAAGAACAAGGTGCGTACCCATCATTTGCGTTGCCACTTCTCCATTTGTCTTGTTTCCAGCCATCTTAAGAATTAAATTACTGACTTCAATTTGAAACATGCTGTCCTTGCACAAAATAGTAGGGTTGATTCCAGTTTAGTGACTGGCTACATACATTTTTCTCTGTCTCCACTATGAAGTAATTGCTGAGCAAACAATTTTTTGACAGTTATGGTTAATTGTGTTGTTGATATTACAGGAAATGAGCAGGCATGATGACCTGTGGTCTCTGTTCTACATGCTGGTGGAGTTCTTGGTTGGTCAGCTGCCTTGGAGGAAGATCAAGGACAAGGTGGGTGCTACATAGAGATGAGAGGGAATCCTTTTGAAGGCTGTCCAAGCACATTTTCAGTTGACTGTATTGCATGTATTTTCTTATTAGGAGCAAGTAGGGAAGTTGAAGGAGACATATGACCATCACCTCATGCTGAAGCATTTGCCCCCAGAGTTCAGTGTCTTCCTGGACCACATTAGCAGCTTAGACTATTATACCAAACCAGACTATCAGGTGAGACATGCATGTATGTTCTAACATTGTTTATTTGTTTATATGAAAGTATGCCATTTTTTGTGTTGTTTCATGAAATACCCATTTTGTTTTTTGGAATTTGTGATGAGTGCATCTTGTAAGGCATAATTAATAATAATAATAATAATAATGTCACCTTTATTGTCACATATACATATACAAGTACAGTACTTGATTCTTCGCATATCCCAGCATGTTGGTCAGCCATGATACAGCGCCCCTGGAGCAGGGAGGGTTAAGGGCCTTGCTCAAGGGCCCAACAGTGGCAGCTTGGC
>JAOUQW010000002.1:10279120-10304878 GCA_028565825.1 Olivaichthys viedmensis | reverse complement strand
TAGCAATGGGTGTGGCTGAAACACCTGAACTCAATAATTAGGAGGGGTGTCCACATACTTTTGGCCATATAGTGTATTTTTATCAATATATAGATATATATTTACAACACTGTATACATATAATTTCTGCTATTCATTTGTACATGGATTTTATTTAGATGCAAATTTTATTTAGATGCAATCACTCAGCTAATCAGATTTATTCTAGTCTATATGAAATGTTTTTAAACTTGAGTGGGATCGTAAAGTTTAGTCGATGTGCAAATGTGTATTTTTAAAAAAATGTGTGGAGAATTTGTGTTCTTATATGTTTTGCATTTCAATTGTCACCTTGCACCACAATGTGACTGGCCTCCGTAATCGGGTAATACAGGGAAAGATGACTAATCAGGTTAATTAATTGCTCACTACTATATGGTGAATAAAGATAGGAAATCAAGAAAACTTGGGTATGTGATGTGGCAATGGCCACTAGTGAATCAGCTGATGAATACTAAAGTTTTTTTTTTTTTTTTTTACACATTTATATTCAGATTAAAAATAAAACACATAAATGCTGATCCTGGTTTGATGTACCCAAGATGTGGTCTCGTGTTTATTGTAATAGCATCAAGGTACCTCTTCTGTACACTAAAAATGTCTCGTGTCTAATCCAAATCTCAATTGGGTTGGAGTTATACGTTCAGACTTTCACTCATGTGAAACGCAACATCTATTAAATCAGTCACCAGGGATACTGACTACAGCCTGCCTTTTTATGACTTAAGTGCATTCCATTTCCTGTCACGAAAAGCCAAGTTGTAATATAACTAATTCAATATTGACTTGTCCCATCGGGTACCATTTGGTTGAGGGGGGTTTGGGTGGTTTGGTGCTCCGAATGGTCAGGTGTTTGTAGAGGTTGACGTGTGCCATTGAATTAGTATAGAAACTTTCTATGTGCTGCTTTCTCTGTCAGTTAAATGAACAATGTGTAACACAAAGCTTTGTGTTGACTGTCGTAGTGTTGTGTTGATGATGTATATGGGCTGTTGGTTTTTTTCCCTTGCTGCTTGTCTGAGTACCAAATCAAAGTGTCGACCTGTGGAAGATATGAGTAGCGTGCAGCAGCTATATTTGCACATGTATCAGTTTTTTTACCTTCTGATTATTTACATGTTTCCAAAGGGACCTTTCCAATTGTGTTGCTGAAATACCCAAAACTGCCATTTACTGCCATCTACCATGTTGTTATTGTTTGTGATGTATGAATATGATATAATTTGTCTTCTGCTGTTTCTGCTTTTTATCTAATAAATATTGGTACATGGTAAGCTCATGAGGTGTTTATTTATGCTCCTTAACCCCTTCAGACCTTGTGTCTATTCTATTGTTTGCCTATTCGCAACATATAAAACCATTTGAGACCTGTTGTCCATCAGAACGGACATTTCACAGCCAACCAAACAGCAGCATATCCCCTCTTAATGCATTTGGGAGGGGGGAAACAAAAACAAAACTCATTTACTGAAATAAGGCATTCCAGCCAAATTCCATATTTTCCCCATCGCTGGAATATAAATCCGGCTTGAAGGGGTTAATATGCCCACCTTATTTCATGTCGTCTCCAGCTGAAGTATAAGCAACGGTAACGTGCATGTGGTCACGGATTTGCAGTAACACTCAAGAATATGCACACAGTCCCAAGTTCATGCACGATGAATGAATGATGGTCGTCTCCTGTCACGTGGCGCAAAAGGGGGCGGGGCCTCATCTTTGCCACCGCAATACCGATTGAAGTCAATTAAAGGAAGTCCGACATGAACCTCACTTGGGCGCAGGCGGTTCTGTTTGGCAGCTCCACTTCAGCACAACCATGGGGAAAGTACACTTTTATGCACTGTGGTCTTTACACGAAGCACCTCGTCAGTTTATCAGGTAGGCCTTTTTTTTTTGGTTTAGTACCCGTCTTTACGTTTGAAGCTGTAATTCCAAGTGGTTCATAAGCCTCTCAGTGGTTTTGTCGCTGGTTCTTCAGTAACGTGACCCGCACCAGCTACCAGCTCCGACTCCCTCTGCCGTTACCCAAGCAGCTCGTGGTGTTCAGCCTGGGAGATTGGACCTCATTTTCGTGTGAGACAACAATATTAATTGAGGTGTTCGTAAGCCCGAACGTGAGACCGCAGAAACTTGGAGTTCTTTCACCACATTCAAGGTAGGAACGTATTAAAGCCAATTAAGACTGCTTGCAGATATCTAATACCAAAATATTGTCACCCATGAATGTCTACCTGACAAAGGTGTACTGCAAAACGTAAACCTCATATTCTTTTCATTAATTTGCATTGGAAGGTGCATGGTGTGGGAAGGAGATTGGACACGGAACCTTTTAACGGAGTCCACAGAGAAAAGCAGGAAAGGTGTATGTGCAGAAGTGTTGCTTACTGTTTGTGGAGAGGTATTTAAAAAAATTAAAAAAACTTTTTATAACCTAACACACAATGTATGTGTGTGTCATGGGTTAGGTGTTTAAACTGCATTGTAAATGACCTGGACTGGTGTGTTTTAATAAAGTGGCCAGTAAGAACACAGTGTTTAAAACCCCCAACAACCTTACAGTGCCTGATGCACTTGTAGCAGCAACACGCACACTACCATGTCAGTGTCGCTGCTTGGCTGAGAATGATCCGCCATCCAAATAATGTCTGGTCAGCAATGGTCCAATGGACAATTGTCCACTGATTGACGAGGAAGAGGTGAGCTGACAATTTGTGCATAGCAACAGATGGGCTGCAGTCAGTAATGGTAAGTGTGATAAAATGGCCAATGAGTGTAACTACAAGGAAGGTGTACCTAATTAACTGGCAACTGAGTGTAGATGAACAATGCAAACAGAAATGCATTTTAAATGGCATGTGTTCTGGCAGAAAACATAATTTAATTTGTGAGCTGCAAAATGGAACAATTTCAATCTGCTGGTATTCATACATAATATCCCAGTGCATGTTATTTATGGTATTGTGCCCATAGCCCACAAGACATTTTATCATGCATTGAGTTTTACGTGAGATATATTATTAACTGTCAATATTTGCAGTGTGATCTAAGAAGATTGCTAATCGTGCTGTGCGGGACAAGCCACCGGTTTACTCTTCTGTTTTATAATACAGGTGAGCGCCAACTTTGTTAGTAGTACACCACTGGTGAGAAGGAAACGATCAGCCCCCAACCAGTCCACCAGGCTCTCCCAGACCCTTCTAAACAGTGCTAGCAACAACAATGTGAGTAGCTCAAAGTAAAACTTGTAGCTATAATTTACCCGTCATTCCTTTAATTTACTGCATACATATGTGTAGTGTTTTAGCTTGCCGTTGTGAGTCAAGGTTCTGAATCTGACCAGGCAAAGTGTCTCAGTGGGGAAAAATAGTCAGTCTCACACACTGCTTTGTCGTCATATGTCCTTTTTTGTTTTAACATTTGATTGTTTAGGAAAACTAATACACTTAATCAAAAAGGCAGTGGGTATTAAGGAAGGAAGCAATATTTCACTATTCATGTAATGGTGGTCATGTCTTTCTCAAGATCACATGTCCGAGATTATCGCCTGAGGACACCATCAGCTATGCAGAGCTCAAAACGAGCAAGGGGGAGATGCAGAACATCAGCCTTGGAGTGTGGGCTGTGGTAAGGAATACTCAACAGCATGGCTGTTTAACCTTTACAATCACTGAGGGTTACCAGATGCTTGCTTTGTAATTAGTAAAAGATTTTAGCGAGATAAAAATCTAACTTTATTAGGTGGCGTTATCAAAAGCAGACACGGACTAGTTAAGAGTGGGATAATAGTTCATTGCCGTTGAACATCATTTTGGCTCAATCTTTCAGGGGTTTTCACACTTTTTGCAACCACAAACCCCTTCCAGTGTAAAAAAATAAAATAAAAATTTATACACGCACACTGTGGGGCCCAAAAGTCTGAGACCACATTGAAAATTTGGAATTTTTCATGGCACTCTAAAACGCTCTAAATCTGAATCGGTTGTATTCAAAGCACGATCAGGCACAAACCAAAAGTGACCACACCATCAGAAGTGCAATACATAAAGCTTTGTTCACTGAGAGAGCGAACAGCAACTTCATCACAGATACAGAATGTGCTGAATAAAGAACGAGAGACTCCAATCAGCAAAAGTACTGTCAAAAGAAGACTCGTTAATAGTGGTCTCAAAGGACGAGTAGCAGTCTAAACCAGTTTCAAGTTGACATTTCTGCTTGTTTATAAACAAACCCATTCAAGTGACCACTCAATTAGGCTTTTAATTAAATTATTTACTATAACAACTTTTGATAGTGGTTGATCATGATCTCCTCCACTGTAACATCATTTAAAAATAAGATTGCGGACCCTCTGACTATGCTTTACGAGCCCCTGGGGGTTCCCAGGCCCTTCTATGAGAATCATGGTACGAGATTATTTAATGGCAAGGTCTCAACTCGATACCTTCTACTGAAGCTCACTTCTTATTCTGACATCTCTTTTCATGTCCCTCTGTATTGTCTGAAGGATAAAACTCTGATAAGGACCATGATGGGAAAGAGAGAACGTATATTGAGCTATGAGGGACCTGAAACACAGCAGAGGTCAAGCCAAGGCTCAAGCCCCAAGAAGCGCAAACTGAGCATAAGATGTGCATCGCAAAATGATGAGAGGGAAGTTGTCAAAAGGATGAGGAGTTGCAGGGCAGGTGAACACTTGGCCCAATCTCAATTTTTCCACTGTGTTTGTGAAACCTCTTGTGTATTCTGCTCAGTATGTCCCTTTTCATAATGGCAAAAGAAAAAATACATTTTATATATAACACATCTTTTTGTCATTTTATCCAGAGCACCCATCAAAGCGCTGGAACCATACCATGTGTTTATGTGATCCAGACACGGCTGTTCTGATTGGTGGGGAGACTGCAGACCAAGACCACTGTACAGACTCCATATGGAAACTGGAAATTGGTGTGTTATTTTCACACAGGTTTCTGGTCAGGCAGGATGACCGTGTGGGCATAGCTTGCATCTGATTTTAAGGCTTTTGGGCCGCTCTTAGAACAGTTAGTGACCCAGACTTTTCGGTTTCAGCGAGTAACTTACTTTTCATTACTGAAGCATTTACTTGGGTTTATACTTGGGTTTCTGTAAGTATTTGTGTATGTACAACGCTAAATACGCTGATCAAAATCGGATGTGGACTTTTTTAATTTATTGAGAGCATAAAAAATAAAAATAAATAAATAAATTAAAAAAGTCCACATATGTACAACGCTAAATACGCTGATCAAAATCGGATGTGGACTTTATTTTTTTATTTTTTTATTTTTATTTTTTATGCTCACCAACCAATTCTCTCTAGATGGTGATTTTTGGTTTCCCATGGAATCCTCTCCAACCGGGCCCCTCCCTCCCAGCTCTCAAGGTCACTCGGCAGCCTTTGACCCTGAGCGTAAGGTTGTCTATGTGTATGGTGGCCTCAGAGAAGGTCAGCGCTATAGTGATATTTATATGCTGAACACTCTGACCTGGAAGTGGAAACTCATTAAAGTGAGTTTGACAGCGTTTAACATTTCACTTCTATGCATGTCCAGCGTTTTCAGCTAAATGCAGTTTTCAGTGAATCAGCCTTATTAACCATTTAGAAGCGTGTATGCATCTAGTTTATAAACGCTAATCAACTTTTAAATATTCATTTCTACCCAGGCAAAAGGAAATGTCCCATCATTAGCATACCACAGCTGCAGTATTTATAAGAGTGAGCTGTATGCATTTGGAGGGTTGCAGCCCAGTCGAGGTCCTGGACACAAAGCGTGCAGTAATGCTTTGTACATCTTCAACCCTGAACATGAGTTGTGGTACCAACCAATCGTGGAAGGTGACCGTCCTCTTCCCAGGTTTGGGTCAGTATGCTTTCTCATTCCATCATCTTCTAGAACATGTCTTCCTGGCTTTTCAGCACAGTTCATTCTTTACTCTTTTTGAATAATGGTGTATTTCATGCATCTCAGCACTGTTGACATTCTGCTTATTGATGTTTATTAACAGGCACTCCACCACACTACTGCCCAACAAACTGGTGATATTCGGAGGCCGAAAAACTGCTTCCTACCTCAATGATCTTCACATTTTAGATCTTGGTAATGGAAATGTATTTCTTTGAAAGCATCCGGGTAAACGCAGAGATTGTGATTGTTTGAAAAGAGATCACTAATTGCTGAAATCACTGTTTGTTTCATGTAAAGGCTTTATGGAATACACTGCAGTGAAATATGAAAACATGCCACCACTGGCCCGTGGGTAAGAGTGTTCTCTGATTTCAAATCACTTTTTAAATGAATAACATAGCAGATTGATCTGTATAATTGTCCATCATTACACCAATCCCAATGGACTAGACTAGGTAAAATCCAAATGTCTATCTGTAGCAGTACATTTGTGTCACCATGATCATTTGAGTCTCTTTTTCCTCCCCTTGTGTGGTCAGGTTTCATGCTGCTCTGCCCGTGTCTAACAACAGGGTGCTGATCAGCGGAGGCTGCGGTGCTTTAGGAGCTCTACAAGATCTTCATCTTTTCAATCTAGGTTACTATTTTATTTCTTCATAAAACTTGGTTCTACTAAAATGGGCTGTCACCAATGAGGAGGTAAGTTTTTAAATAAAAATAGACTTGGGTGTTCTGTGCAGATACCAACTGCTGGACGTCAGTGGTGTGTCCGTTGCTCTCCTCAAAACCTCGAGCTGGCCACAGTCTAATCAGCCTGACTGGTACTGCGGATTCACACACTGATGAGAGGGACCAGGGAGACGGCAATCACACCTGCCCCTCCACCCATTACACCATCTTAGTGTTTGGGGGTTCAGATTGTGCTGGGACATTTTACAATGATACTATCCAATGCATTGTGGAAGTCCCTACTGGTGGGCAGGGACTAGATATGAAGGGAACACACAAGATAAAGGTGTATGGGTGAGAAACCTGACTGTTAAGGCTTCCCTATATGGTGCAGATTTTAGTCTTAAATGAAATGTTTGTTTGGTTTTCTCCACAGCACTTGTGAGAAAAATGGAACGTCTTATCACGAAGGCTTTTTTTTTTTTTTTTTTTAAAGCCGATTATGTATTTTACAGATTTAAACAGCTGCTTGGCAGCTACCGTTTTGTAACTTATGTAATGCAAACAACTGACATTCCCATTTTCAATAGCATTATCTGTTTAGCAACTTCAGAGATTAATAACACACTGGTTGTCATTTTTGTCCAATAAATATTTTTCCACCTCTTTGGAGGCACCTTTTTACTCATTCACTCTTTAGTTTGTAACCTTTTGTCACATTCACAGGTGATTTGTGTAGTTTTGCCTTTGAAAGTGGCAAAGAAGCAAATGAAAGCTCAACCTTCAACCAACACAAACAAAAAGAACTGGACTTACGATTCGATGAAGTTGCTTTAATCTCATTTTGGCATTATTCAGTTCAACAAGAATGTTTTTTTTTTTTTAACGACATTTATGCTCTCAAGTCATCAGGTGTATCAGGCTGACGAGATGGATGACTCGCTTTGAAGGCCTCGAGCTCCAGTAGGGTCTGATTTATCCGCTTGATGGTGGGATACTGGTCAAGGTCCACTTTAAATCTTTTGCAAAGAAGAGCAGAAGATGCTTTAATGTTAAGCATTAAATAAAGCTTTTTTAAATGGGTTCAATTACAAGCCATATACCTTTCAGCATTGTAGACCTGGGGCACAAGACAAATGTCTGCCATGGATATCTAAAAGCACAGCAGAAGGTTGGTGACGGATCAATTTAAAGCATGCAGAAATTGACATTTTCTCTTTTTTATTCTGCAGTCATTTGATCAGTGTGGCACATCAGTTTCTTTATGCTATCGTGTATCTAATATACATACAGTTTAGTTCTGTACTACAGTCCATTGGATTTTAAACAAAACAATTGCTCTGGTTATAGTGCAGAATGACTGCTTTAATTCAAAGGTATTTACAGCTGTACCTTATAGGAATCACAGGCCTTTTTATACAGTCTCCTTATCTCCAGGACCAAAAAAAATTGGGCGGATTAACAATCATACTTCATTGAAAAGAATTTGCAATCAGTGACTGCCTGAGGTCTGCAACTGAGAGACAGCACTAGACTGAGTATCTTCCTTGGCATTGTTCTGCCAGGCCAGTTAATCAGCCATTTTTAGCTCCTGGCTTTAATATATAAAACAAATGCTCATTGATATTCAAGTAGGGTGAGCCAGTAAAGAATATTCCACTTCTGGGCACTCTACAGTGGACACACTAGAGATTTTAAGTATTTGGTTGAATCTTAAGAGTACAAATTACCACACTGTAAGCTGGATCTTCTGTTCGTGAAGCTTGCCAGTCCTTTGTATCCTGTGTTGTAGATCTACACAATTGCAAAGGAGTTTTCTCCATGCTTGACAATATTCTTCTATTATCCAATACTGTGATCTTTGGTTGTCTACCAGATCTTTAATCTCACCAGTGCATTCTTAGTACACACTCTACTAAACAGGTGATTTTGGCCTGCTTTATAGTCTGGAATTGATACAGTAACAGACTCCAGATGCAAATGTCTCATCCTAGAATCAACTTGAGACCTTTTGTTAGCTCTCTTGTGCATAAACTAATGATGCAATAACACAGGAAATAAAGAAATAACTAAGTAGTCAATTGTCCAATTACTTTGGTCCCCTAAAATGGGAGAACTATGTGTAAAAAGGATTAGAATGCCCCGATATAAACATGTACATTCTTGGATTAAAGAAGACAGTCTGCATTTTAACTTTATGATCGTTGTTGCATTTCAAATCTGGTGTGCTGGATTTCAGCCTGTCACATACACGTACTGGAGGTGCCTCATTACCTCATTCCCAAAACAGTATGTTCCGGATGTCTGCTTCAGGATGGACTCGAGGGCTGCAAATGATAAGACATGCTAGTAAGTAAATGGAGCACATTACTCATATTAAGAAATCAATGTTTTGCTTCAACCACTAATTCTTTTAAGATACAGTATGTTAATCATGCGAAGCAAAGGGGAGAAGTAAGTACATATATCCTAAAAACTCTACAAGCGGGGGTCAAATCTGAAATAAGCACTCACCCTTGAATCCCTTGTTGATGAAATGTTGAGCCCACTGTACCTTTTCTGCACCAATTTTCTGTATCACATAAACATTCTGAAAAAGTATCATCAAAATGAATGACAGACCTGAGCAATGTTGATGTACTGTGTGAAATTAGGCATCATCCAATATTTTGATGATAGCATTTCTAATATACAGCGAGTTGCCACTTTATTAGGCACACCTACCTTATATCCACACTCAGTAGCCATTTTATCAGGTGCATCTACCATATAGGCCACTTTATAGGTATATAATTACTGACTGTAGCCCATCTGTTGCTATGCACAATGTGTCAGCCCCCCTCTACCCCATCCATCATAGGGACCACCATAGAACCCCTGCAGACCCAGCAATGCTGCTGTCTATTGAGGTTTTTGTTTTTTTTGTGAGTTCAGATAAAGCAACACAGAGCTTTTCTCTTCTCTTTATAACTCACAAATCACTTACAAGCATTCAGTCCCATTCAAATTTGCCCACATCATAAATTATAAAGCCATGGAAGTTATTCAAATTTGTCCGTATTATAAATTATAAACAACTTTTCATCTAACATATTCATACAACTCTCATATCAGTGTTTGTTGAGACCAGCAAGGGTGAAATTAGTTTCAAATTATAACTATTCGGTTGCTTTATAATAACACAGAATAAAGGATGGATTTGCCACACAAACATGTTTGAATCTCTTTTGGTTGCGTGTCCACAATATTTGCACACACTAGTTTATGTGATGTACAGCCATTCATTATGTCATTTTAACTGGCGGTGCTGCTTTCAAGCCTTGTGACTATTCTCACTGGGGCGGATTATGACAATACATGAACACTTGGTACAACTGCAAGCCACTCGATACAAGTGCATTCTGCTATTATTTGATGCAGGATGTGGTAATTATACTAGTTCTGGTTAAAATGTCATTCCATAGACGTGCCCGTTGTCATTTTAAACACACTGTAATGAAACATTAGTCTTGTGTTTGTTAGTGATGCACTAATCAAAGGTTAATTTTCAGTATACCTTTTTTGTAATCTGATTACATGCTAGTCTACAAACCTACATGTAGATGATTTGGGGCATAGTCAGTGCTGGATGTACAGTGCTGTGGGTATTGATGAAAGAAGATGAATAAAACTTATTTTTTCTTTTAGCCTGAGCTGCAGTGTTCTCTTTGTGTTGGTCTTATCAAAACCCATTGGACACATGTATCTTATTTACATATTAAAATATACACACCTGTAGAGGCTGTATCCCAGAGGCGATGAGGTCAGAGATCATGCGCACCTGAGCTCGCTGCTGTGGGTCGGCAGGGAGGAGACGTGGCTCGGGCCGAGTTTCGTCAATGTACTGGATGATGGCCAGCTAAAGGCAGAGTTACGACCATGTTTTAGGTTACAACACACACCAACAAGTGACACTATTCTGTCTGCTTCGCTCTGCTTTACAGTCCAGTGTGCCGTGTAAAAGTTTACAAAATTCAGCCGATCACTTTCCGTTGCCAGTTTTAAAAAGCAGCAGGAAACATATTTCTGTACTTTAGCTTTTAAATAAACTTTTTATGTTGGTCATCATTATCATATGTCCTATTTGTTCTTTGAACATTAATGTCTCTTCTAATAAATGTTCATTTCACTTCTTTTTATTTATTACTTTTTTTTTGGTTTCAATTCATATTATCTTTAAAATGTTTTAATAATTTTGTCTGTATTATTATTATTATTTTAATAGTAGTAATATTCATTACGTTTATTTGTATAATTCCTCTGAAGCATATTGAAGTGCATTTTAAAGTCTTAAAGACACTATACTACAACTACTACCCCTACTACTAATAACTTATTATTATTATTATTATTTATATGCATTATAAATAGGAGAACTTACTGATTGAGACAAGGTGATGCCATCAATGGTTACTGCAGGCACTTGCTGCATTGGGTTTACTGCTTCATACTGATCTGTCAGCTGAAGCGGACATGCAAAGTTACATCCACTAAAATACACAGCAGGTACACATCACAGACCTTGCAATTAAGATTTAAGTACGCCACAGACGGAAAAGAGCTTCAATAAAAAATAATCACAACACAGGCACACAACAACCAGAGTGCTTTACCTGTTGGCCTCCATCCTTGATGAGGTTGACTGGTACTTGGCCATATTCAATACCCTTTAGGGCCAGGGCTAGTGAGATTGTAATACATGCATGTTAAGCTGGAGAAGGTTTCGTGAATGAAAGACTAAACAGTGAGCCAGAGGAGCGGTGCATGTTGAGGACAGCTTACCAATCCGCACTCTCCATGAGCAGGAACTCCTGAAATATCCATGAAGCATGGGCTGGGAAAAGAAGAAAGCGGTTAATTAACACAAGCACCTTTTTATAGTCAGTGTACTCAACCGGGCTCGAGCTGAACCAACGTGGATGTGGAAAACAATGAAGATGAAACCTTTATTTGAGTCGCCATGGTATGATATCGACATGGAACTTTTGTGATCAAAGTATTCAGGGGTTAAAATTCTCCAGCCAATGAGAGGAGAGTCAAACAAATCCTCCTCTCTGGTACAGCGGCATGACTAAGCAGGTTTAACCAGACGACTTGACTTTCCAGGAATCTCATGCAACTGCGCACAAACTAAGCCACTGTTACGTGATTATTACATTTGGGAATGACCTTCATTAGACATGCGAAGGATGCTCGCATTCCTGAGCTTTTCTATGCAGGCACACGCAATGCCCGCCTACTCATGTCGCGCAAATTACAATTCGCTTGTGCACTATAGTCCTCGTGTAAAGCATTCGTAATAGTGCATTCACATAGCGCTGAGAATCAATCCCCCCAGAAAAAAAAAGAGTCGATTCTCCGACATCAAAGCGCTGAGAACTAAGAGCCGACTCCAATTCGGATATTTCAGGAGTCAAACAGCCTCGTTGCTTCCGAACGTCCCTTTCCTTTAAGACCAATCATTGCGCATCTACTTACTCGGTAAAGAGTCTTTGCAACAAGTCGCATTGCTATTGGGTCAGTTTTCCGGGGACTCCGCCAATAATCTTCCTTGCCTTGCGGGCGTTATTTGGTTCATAACCAATCATTGAGTGAGTGGCCTCAAGCTCCCGCCCCCTTCCAATGTCGCCGTGGATTCACGGAGAAGTTTAATAGGGTGTATTGGGTGACCGCGTTGGGTTGATTGACTCTTTTCGTGGGGGGGGAGAAAGAAAGAAAAAAAATATTAAAATACAACATTAAATCTCCAACTTCTGTCATGGCCGCGACATTAATGCGTTCTCTCCTAAAGAAGAGGGTAAGAAACACGAAGCGTCCTCTTTACAAAGTGACAATAGTCTGACACCGTCCCAAACCGCGGGTTACCCGCACTTAATGCCCACTTAACGTGGCTTACTCTTGAGGACTCTGGTGGTTTGGGACGTAGCCTGCTGGTCTATTCACGTGTGTGCGTTAAGGCTCTAGCTGACTTTGTTGCACTTAAACCGCACCTGCTGTAATTAGTTACATGAAGTGAGCATTGAAACCCATTCACTGATATCTATTAGATGGTTCATACGGTGGGGATTTCCGTATAGAAACGCCGCACTCTTGTCCTAAGACCTATATCCTCATGGCTGGGTCCAATTAAAAAAAAAACCTTTCCCCCCTAGCCCCTTTGTAGCCTCACGTTTTGGCTTGTCTTGGTTCACTATTCGTATATTACAACCGCACCACTGATGGCAGGAGCCACAAACTTCCCCCCAGCCTTTAATCTCACGAGGAAACCTTGATGGCACTTGCAGAAAACCTCTACAACGTCACCGAATTTTGCTCAATCAAATGTCCTGTGTAATTTGCAGTTGGTTTTAAGTGTCTTTTGTAAAGAAAAGAAAAACCAGTAATCACACTCGGGTGTAGTTAACTCTGTATTAGCTGTCTGTCTGTCTGTCTGTCTGTCATTAATAAGAATATTATGTTTATACAGGTACCTCTTCAGGTGGGACACAGGTGTTACTCATCTGCTGTGGTAAGTTAATGAGAACTTGTAATAATGAATTGCTTATGCCTTAATTATAAGTAAAAATGACATTTGATATGATTGTTAGGCTCATGTTCTAAAATGGACACTGTTAGTCTGCCATTGCACCCATTGCACCATGCTGAACTATGTCTTCTGTGAAGGAGTGTGTCAAAAGGAGTTAAATCTTTTTTTCTTTTCTTTTTTGCACAATCCTTCCCTGTGGTTGTCATTGAACTGATTCAAAATAGCGACCTCATCACAGAAAAGCCCGCAATCACATTATTGTGATGGTGATATCTGGGAATGCTCTTGGGCTTCATTATAGTTCTCTCTCATGTTGGCTCATGTCTAAATACTTCCCACTTCAATGATACTCAAACAGTTCCTTAGAGAGTAACACTTTATGGCCTGCAGTTTCAGATGGTATTTGAGGTTTTTATTTTATTTTTATTTTTTTAAGTTTACTATATTTTGTTTCTCATTGATGTCCTGTGGCAAATACTTTGTATTAAAAGCAGCATACAAGTGAGGCAGAATCCAATCCAAGCATTGCGCTGAAAAGTCGAGCGCTAAGGGCCTTGCTCAAGGACCCAACAGTATCTCATTCACAGTCCTGAGATTTGAACTCGCAACATTCTAATAACTTGCACAAACCTTTACCACACAGTCTCCTATTTACATTTATAGCAGTACTTTACATATTATTTCTACTTTAATGATTCCAAGAGCAAGGCAGAAAGTGGGTAAAGGAGGATACACACTCATGAGCATGCTGTGCCTCTTGGGTGATCTTTGGTTGACCGGTGAGTCAAAGTGAATGTGGAATACAACTTAACCACAAGTTAAAAACTTGTACCATTTTAAACTCTGATTCTATTTCCCTCTAATAACAGGAAGGTAAAACACCTTGTGATGTTCCTTAAGTTTATCTGCAGCTGCTAACCTTTCCAGTTTGTTCACAAAATTTCCTCACACATGCTAACTTTTGCATATGTACTAATGTGACTTTATGTCAAAACCAGTTAGTTATTGGCTCAGGATTTAGTGCAATAGAGAATATAATAGACATAACTAAACTTTTTTTGTTTGTTTTTGTTTATAAAATTATCTACGTAATGCTCGTCATGTTATGCCCTTTTATATATTTAGGCCTAAACTAATTTGTTGTGTCAGAATCTAGTCTGAGATGTGTTCATGATGATCAGTATTTTCTCCTTTCTTCCACAGCCCACTACAAAGTTGTTCATTGATGGGAAGTTCGTTGAATCAAACAGTTCAGAATGGTTAGACATTCACAATCCCGTGAGTACACACAGTGAAATACAATGTTTTCCAAAGGCATGATTTGTGGTTTAAATGATCCAGTGCCATTGTTTAGTGAATGATTTAAACTGTCATTCTACATTTCGAGATATAGAAGAGGAAGCACAATTGGTTACAATGTGAGCTCTTCCTTTTTCACAGCATATTGTTGTAAGTGTAATTACTAAAATAGTAAGACGCATAATAAAAATCTTATTTCTAGAAGTAATGACTTTGCCAGGTTAACCAGTTACAAGGTCTTTGCTGTACATAATCAACACCACATACTTCCAACTTTCTAGATAAGATTTGATGTAGCATTTCCCAGGTATTAACTTCATGTAATCTGCTTTGTGTATTGTTACCAAAGTTCCAAAAAGTAAAAGCAGTTGTGCTACTGTATTTTTCTTACTGTATCCAATTTCATTGTCTTTTAGGTTAGTGTCTTGTTTTATGTTCAGAATCCAAATTTCTCCAAACTTTCTTTACCAAATACATTTCCATGTAGAAGAATATTCCTGGCATCTTTGGTGCTACGTAAAACATATAGATTTTATATATGTTAAATACACATTTTGAGGTTTGGAAGGGGTTTATTGGCTCTTTCTATGTCTGCGTGTTGAAATTCAGCCGTACTAGACAGATTTTTAATTTTTTTTAATGTGGACAATAAAGTATATTTGATCTTTTATCTGTTTTTACACTTATGCTATGTGATTTTTTCACTAAACTAGCAAGATCTCAAACATTATTTTGACAGAGTTGCGCTTTAGGACTGTAGGTGTCGAGTTATGATGATTGTTTGTGGGAGCGGGAACAATATTTCTCATCTCTGCTCAGGCCACCAACGAGGTGATCGGCCGGGTGCCCAAAGCCACGCAGGAGGAGATGTTGGCTGCTGCGGACTCGTGCTCGCGGGCCTATCGCTCCTGGTCTGAGACTTCCATCCTGACGCGCCAGCAGGTTTTCCTCCGCTACCAGCAGCTCATTAAAGACAACATTGTAAGTGTTGTTGTGTGGTGCTGCAGACCTCATTGATAACTCTGATTAGTGCTTATCACAGACTTACCTTAGCGTTTATTTTGATCTTGGGTAGTTTGATGCTATCTTAAACAACAGGAATGCGCTTTGCTTTTGACCTTTGCCAGGGATATTTTACACATTTGTGCTACTGTGTGTCCAATTACAGAAAGAATTGGCTAAGCTGATCACACTGGAGCAGGGGAAAACACTGGCAGACGCTGAGGGTGATGTGTTCAGAGGATTGCGTAAGTGTCAAGCATCATCTTTCCAAAGGCTAGTCATTAAAACTAGGAGACAATCCTGAAGACTGCTTCTTCGTTGAGCCTAGCCACTGTATATTATAGCTTAACCTGGGTATCAACTACAAAAGACTGTGTTGATGGCTCCACAATATTCCTGAACAGGTTCATATTTAAAGAAATTTCTGTGTATTGTAGGCACTAATATACTAAGCACAAGTGCTTGTGTTAGTAATTTCCCTCTGTCTCTGTTTCCAGAGGTGGTAGAACACACATGTAGCATCACGTCCCTTATGCTGGGGGAGACTCTGCCCTCCATCGCTAAAGACATGGACACCTACACATACCGACTGCCCCTCGGCGTTTGCGCTGGCATCGCCCCCTTCAACTTTCCTGCCATGATCCCACTCTGGATGTTCCCTATGGGCATGGTGTGCGGGAACACGTACCTCATGAAGCCCTCAGAACGCGTGCCCGGATGTGCAATGCTGCTGGCCAAGCTGCTGCAGGACGCTGGAGCTCCAGATGGCACGCTTAACATCATCCACGGCCAGCATAATGGTATGAAATTCACTGCTGTGATGAGTCGTTTGTTTTAAAGTAGTTTTGAACCAAAACCAGAGAAACCTTTTTTTTTTTTTTTTTTTTTTTTAAAGCCCAACATGACACGGTTTTAACCTCTTCCACCAAACCAGCTGCATAGTATAGTCTCTGATTTCAGAGGTGGTTTGCAAACACTTGCAAAATTTCCCATAATTCAGTAGAACAGATGACTATTATAAAAAGATTATCCCCTTGTCTTGATACTATTAGATGTTTTAAAATTCCTTCGATTACAGAAAACCTTTGTAGTCACCTTTCAGATGTTATTCATAGTAATGCACCCATCACAGGTTTGTCCTGGAGGGGCAGATTGATTGTGTGTCATTGGAGTCGATGTGAGGAAATGCTTTACCTTGTATTTTTGTTTTTGTAGCTGTGAATTTCATCTGTAATCACCCTGCTATAAAAGCAATCAGCTTTGTGGGTTCCAACCAGGCAGGAGAGTACATCTACGAGCAAGGCTCCAAAAATGGCAAGAGGGTGCAGTCCAACATGGTTAGTCCTGCATAACCCACAATGTTTTGTTCCACAGGGGAATGTACACAGCAACAGTAAGTGAGGTTCTGAAATGCAGCAGAAACGCAGCTGGATATCCAGCCTTGATTTGATTTGGCAAGAATTGAACTCTTGCTGAACTGAATTTGGCCAGTTTTGGATCCATTTGTGTAGACGACTGGCACGTAGGCCCAACAACTCAACGTGCAGTCCATAAATGGTACAGGTGCACATACAGCACAGACTACTGACTGCCCATCATGTATAGGATTCCTTATATTAATAAGGACTTGGCCACATGCATCAGGCCTATTCATGGTAATGTTACCGTTTGTAGCCAGTGGGTGGCAGCATCAGTTAGGAAATAGATATCTTTCCTTTCATTTCAATATTTTGAACCTGGAAAGGAGTTAAGCTGTACATCATGATGTGCGAGTGCATGAAATAAAGCTTAACATGAGTGACTTTAATTTAGATATCGCAAACAGAGCATGAACCTTAGTCAAAAATCATGAGCAGTCTCAAAAATGATGGAAAGCAGAACATTATTGTAAATTGCAGGAAAAATATAAATCGGCATAATTGAAATGTTTTGGTTTAATGTAATTTCTCGTATGTCTCTAAAGGCTGTTATAAAGGATCTCCTCTTGAAATGGATATATAAAGAAACTGCTTTTAAGTTTTGAATGACATTATAAGGGCTAATTCTCATTGCAAAACTCTCATTACAAATACTGTTTAATTGTGTACATGATTTTATTGTAGATTGGTCTTGCAGGAAAAGCTCATTGTGAATACATACTCAGTCACTACTCAGCAATAACCTCACGCAACACAAGTAACCTCCGTCAGTAAACCTGCATTACAGCACACAGGGGGAGCAAATCGGCTTGTTGTGCACAGAATAGCCGAAAACAGCTTTTTCTGTTTTAACTTTGAGTAAAGGAAGGAAAAGTTGCGGTTATGTTTAACCATAATTGTACATGTAGTATGAAAGACACAGGCATGTCTCTTATCCCATTTACATTTCATGACTAAAGCAGATTTTGCTCTGAGATTAATTGCCAGACTGATGTCCTTTTATGTTCTGTGCTTTTGGCCAGGGGGCAAAGAATCATGGTGTGGTCATGCCAGATGCTAATAAGGAGAACACCCTGAACCAACTGGTGGGTGCTGCATTCGGAGCGGCTGGCCAACGATGCATGGCACTCTCCACTGCCATTCTGGTGGGAGAGTCCCGTAACTGGCTACCTGAACTGGTGGAGCGTGCCAAGAACCTGCGTGTCAATGCAGGTACTCAAATATGTTGGATCAGTTTAGATAGAAAGCCATAATGCTTAGTTAGTTATCTTAATCAGACTTGATGAAGGTGATGAAGGCACATGTGCTCTGCATTATTTGTTATCTCGTATTGTTTAAGGCCCACTCCCCTATGTGCCTTTATGTTCTGTACACTTCTGTGTAGCTCTAGGACTTCATTCTTTTTTCTTTCTTTCATTCTCATTCATAACTTTGTCACTAAGTCATCTGTCTTTTAAACCCTCTAATGCCATTCAGTTTTCTTTTCTGTTTACAGCATCACTGCATTGACAGTTTTTCTGCACTTCTCAGTAACTTCCATTTTCGTTATCTGCTCACTCCTCCTTTACTCTTCTGTGTCATTTATCCCTCTCAGTGCATTCTACTAGACCACCCAAGCCTTCATGACCGCACCTCTTCCTGACTGTCCCAGCTGCACAGCCAAAGCGCAGAAGCACAATATCTCGCTCATGCCGCAAACTTGAAACGTTGTTTGTGGTATGGGCACATGAAAGTACCACAAGCAGTCCAAATTAAAAGATTAAATTGAAAAAAGGAAATTCGATGTAGTCACAAGCATTGTACTGCAATGTGGTAGCCCAACTAAAACCCAAAAGCAGCTTCTGGATTGGGTGCCTTGGTGCATTAAAACCATGTGTGTGGGAGAGCAAGAGGCAGCTTTTAATCCTTCTACTACACGGTGCAAAGGAAAGCAACCAGCATGAAATGCTACAATTGGGATTGTCCCAGACTCGTGTACATCAGTCGCCCATCCATCTCTTAAGGTTATTTGAAGACTTTTAGACTCTGTATTGATTTTATGCTGTTTTCTGGTACCAGGTGACCAGCCAGGTGCAGACGTTGGGCCTCTGATCTCTCCTCAGGCCAGGGGCCGTGTAAACGGACTCATCCAGAGTGGAGTGGATGAGGGTGCCACGCTGCTGCTTGATGGCCGGAACATACAGGTTAAGGGCTACGAGAACGGCAACTTTGTGGGACCCACCATCATCAGTAAAGTTACAGTGAGTCATTCAGTGTTTCTTTCTTTGGCTATGAAGGCGCATATAAATAGAATAATGGCTAGCTGAGCTATTGACCTGTAGCTAGCACTACTGAGTGTCTGGTTTACGACCTCTTGTCATTTGCCCCTCTTTGACCTCCAGACGGATATGCAGTGCTATAAGGACGAGATCTTTGGCCCTGTGCTGGTGGTCTTGGAGGTTGACACCTTGGATGAAGCCATCAATATCATCAATAAGAACCCATATGGAAATGGAACCGCCATCTTTACCACCAACGGAGCTGTAGCTCGGAAATACACCCATGAGGTGGACGTTGGCCAGGTGGGGAACTTAAGCTTTGCAGCTGATAATTGACAGTAAGGGATATGTGGAGAAATTTTTTCGGTCTGCAACAACTTGTTGGAAGCACTCTCAATGAACGGCCAAAAACCCGCCCCCAAATTTCCCGTTCAGCTTTACACAAAGATGCAGCCATCATAACAGAGAAAGCTTGTTTTTTCGCTAACTAGCTACGTTAGCCAGGTAGTTTGCTACAATCGGCCTCAAAGACCCGTAGGACAGCATGTAAACTCACTCCACAAGCCTGCGCATGTGTGCGTGCGTGTGGTGTAATACCAACGTAAACAGTGGGTATGTGTGTGCTGTCGAGAATGGTACACAAGTATGTGATTTAACACTCGCCAATTTCCCTATTACGGTTAGTGTTGGAATTATTTATTTATTTTAAACCTCTCACGTAGCCTACATACCTACTGAAAAGTCTGTTTTACGTACTAATCTTCTTGGTCTTGTAGATTAGTAAATACTTTTAAATGAAAGCTCATAGTATGCAATTTAAGATGCAGCTTATGACGACAATCATGATGACGGCATTAAGTTTTAAAGAGAAACTAACAGAGCTTGTCTGTGTGTGTAACATCTCCATGCCAAATGTGTCCCAGAATAGTTGGCATGAAATCGCGAAACATTGGAAACCTGCCGGACAGGGATGTTGGACAAAAGGTACGCAGGCTAGTATGTGAACGATGCCACTCGCGTAGCTGCTGCGTCTGCACGCGTAGTCACAGTTGCTCATTCACCTAGTACTCAGTAACTGGGACAGTTTTTATTCTCATAAAACTTCTGGAATACTGAGGAGACGACTATAACAGGAGCAGATAATTGTCCCACGTTTGGTCCACGTCCCAAACCGTATACTACCATACTAAATAGTATATCAGTACACCAAAGGTGTCAATACCTCTTAGGCATCCTATTTAATGCATAGAATGCTGTTTGGGATGCAGCACTTATTTCTCATTGAATGTGTATTACTTGCCTCTAGCAGCCGTCAGATTAATCCGTGCGGTGGATAAAGCCGCAGCACAACCCGCGTTACAAAATGTTCTTTCGGGAGCTGCTCGCAAAGCATTTTTCCGCCAGAGAGGGCAAAATTCCCAACTCTTACAACCAGCAGCTGTAAAATGCGTAGACATGTTATGTTGGAGTAATCAGTATATGCTTCCTGAGAGAGCCATTCTGGGTGAAGTGCTCCAGGCACTCCAAGAGTCAATATTAGAACATGATGTAAATGTAACGTGTAAAAGCCCTTTGGCGCCTCTCCTCAAACCCACAGAAGGCCAGGCTGTGTCGAGCTGTCCATGTTCCATCCTGAGCTGCCATATTTGACACACACATTTTTGAAAAAACAATAATTTTTCCAAGGCAAGGATTACCTTGTTTGCCTTGACTAAAAACCCAAAGGAAAAAAAAAAAAATCCTTACTGCCACCTCGAAACACACAGGCTCCTAATAGCCCACAGCAAATATGTGCTGTTTAATCAAAACACAGTGCTACTCAGAAATATTTTGCTGGTCGAGATTCTGAAACTGCATCCAGAAGGGATTCCTTGCAATTTGTTGATCTGGCGGTTGTGTAAAAACGGCACACTTTCACCCTGTTTGTTTGTGTGCGGCTCGCAGGCGTGCCGTGTGTTTGCGATTCAGATGGCGCACAAGGCTATGTGCTGAGCTGGCCTCTAAAACCACAACGCACAAGACGATCCTCCTTTACGCTCTATCCTTTCTTTTCTCTTTCCCCTTGCTCTGTCTCCACCCTCCACACACACACACACACCTTCAGCCAAAAGGCCTGACTGCTACCACTGCCTTTTCAACATTTTAAGGAGCTGTGCCAATTTCCAGTCTTCACCCCAACAAAATGTTTTGTTTAGTTACCCTCTGCATACGTTGCTTTTCTCAGCGGGTACACAAACAAATGATTGTGGCTTTCAGCTTTGTGTTGTTGTGTCACTGAATGAGCTAGTTGTTCAGCAATTTCCATACACAGCAGTCAAGGCTCAGCAGCAATATATAGTTTTATGCCCCGATCGTTAAAACAAAGTTTCCACTTTAAGTAAATTGAGGTTTAACTCTAAGTAGAGTGACTTACTCCTATGTTCTCTAACAAATGAGTGGGAAGAGAAAAAACAACAACTGAAAAAGTTGTTATACATCTGGGTGCTGTTGGCATTTTATTGGCCTTGACAAATGCTCTGATCTAAGGTAGGTTGCGTAAACATGTTGAGCGCACAGCCGTCCAGATGCCAATCTTGGGCTGTTCGAGCCCGTCTCTTTTCTGCTCGGGGACTGGCACAACTCTGCGTAACACAGCTGTGGGTGAGAGAGAGACATGTTTGCATTTGACGGTTGCGTTGTTCTCTTAACTGGCATCGGAGTGTGAGTGTCTGGGGCGAGGGAGACGACGGGGGAGCAGGGGCAGCCTCGGGGCAACTGGAGGGAAGCGTCATGTCTGATTCTTATTGCTGTGTTCCATGCCCTTTTGCCTTTTTCAGATTGGAGTGAATGTACCAATCCCTGTTCCCCTACCCATGTTCTCCTTCACTGGCTCCAGGGCCTCTTTTAGGGGTGATACCAATTTTTATGGCAAGCAAGTAAGTACATATCTAAAGTTGATGCCAGTTAATAATACTTTTACACTACTGATCCTACTACTACCATCTGTTAAAGATCCATGTGACTGAGACTAATGTGCAATTAACACTACATGTACTCAGATATGTTGTCATAAGATGAAGGAAAATAAGTTGAAGGAATATAAGCAAGACATTATCAGTGGTAAGCATATAGGTTTTTCCCTACATGCTGTGAAGGTATGAACAGGCTTAGCCAATATTAGCTTAGCTTGTCTGTGTTAATAAACAATGTTAAACGAATACACTAGTGTTTTTCAACCTAATCTCTGTCTACTGCATATGTGTGATTACCACAGACAATAATTAACACTTTTCCTGTACTGCGAAAAGAAAACCTGTTTACTCAAAACTCGCTTATAATGGAAGTCTAAGGGCACTTGTTGAATTCCGTCAATAAAGGTTTCAAATGCGTGGCTATATAACGCAAGACGGGCATGAGACAATGTCTTACCAAAGCTGTTCTTATGTAGTTTTCTCCAACTTGCAGCAACACACAGGAAAAAGCCATTTCAGTTACTTGTGGTTTTGTGAAATCCATGCGAGATCAGGTCTAAACTGCGGCACTTCCATGTTTACACCGTCTACTTTGTTAACGTATTAACCACAACCAGTGTCCCATCTCTGAAAGGACAAATTATCCAGATTTGGAGCTTAATTTACAAATACATTTGACCTGAAGAATTCATGAACGCATTCTGCAGAAATACGTGTTTTGTATAAACATCTGATTTCCCCAAAAAGTGCCCTTGGACTTCTATAAGTGGGTTTTTGAGTAGACATGTTTTCTATTGTTTTCTCAGTACACGAAAACAGGTTCGTTCTTGTTCATGGTAATCACACATGCGCTACAGATGGGGTAGATGAAGATTATGTTGGAAAAAGCTGGAGTGTTCATTTAAAACATTCTGGCCTGCAAACAGTTTTGATCTGACACTTGCCAGTTTAGTTTGTGGTGAACAAGAAGATGACCGATGAAGGAACGGTTTATTCCTGGTAAACACAGGGTGGCTAACCACTCCATTTATCGTGCAAGCTCATTCTTTTTGAAAAATAGCTGTGTCTTCTGTGTTTTCAGTGTGATTTCTGAGCATTTTGTTCTTCTTGCCTTTGCAGGGCATCCAGTTCTACACACAGATCAAAACCGTCACTTCACAATGGAAGGCAGAGGACGCTACAGTTAAATCTCCGGCAGTTACCATGCCAACCATGGGACGTTAGGTTGCAATATTCCGCCCAAATATTAAACTCCCCTAAACCCCCTGAAGTGTGTAACATACTGTGCATGGGTATTTTCAGATAAAGCTGACATTTACAAGCCTTAATGCTAAGTGAGACTGCACTATGCAAAATGATTTTGCTAGTTAGAGAAAAATTTGTGATTTAAATGTAGTCTTGTTGTTTTTCACTAGACTATTTTAGCTTTCTGATACGACTACAATCTCTCCCAAACTGCTAAACTCCTTTCCATGGCTCCATTTGCTTTTGTTTTGAACTGGGAGAGACGAGTAGGTATTATCAACCAAGTCATTATAGATATTTTTTAGAAATACTGTTTCTTTCTATAGCAAAGAAGATCCTTATTAGTGAAAAGACAAGCTAATGAGTATATAGGTAGGGTGGTGATGTTTGTATTTGGTCACATGATTTATGGTTTTACACAGTCATGTGACCCAGGTTCAGGAGCTCGGTAGGTATGGTAGACCACTGGGGTTGGTGGTCATGTTGGACACGGCTGCCTGGGTTATAAAGGTCATGTGAGATTCTTCTTCTCTGGCTCTGTGTGAAAGACCGAGATACAGGGCAGAGAATTATACAGTTGACTCGTGAGGTGCAAAAATTTACTAAAGATACCAAACTGATGAATCACTTTGGAAAGGCAAACTCTGATCATTTCATGGCAAGGACCTTCCTTCTGGTAAACATGCAACCTCAGAAAGATGAGAACAAAAACAAGAAAAAGAAGGCCTGTTCATACCCTGGGTTGCTGCCATTCTGGTCCCTCTCAGAGGATGCTGACAGAGCCGGAAGCTGCACTGATCTCCTGGGGGAGGGCACAGAAAAATACAAAGATTTTTAATTAGATGAAAAGAAATAAAAAGTATTGAATAAGATAAATACACGTGTTGCACTCGAGTCATGTAACATGAGACCATAAACGGTTACATTTGATTGCTTTGCACAAGTCAAACCACTGGGCTTATATGGGTACATCAGCAGCACAAAATAAATACACACTCCTCTCATACAGTGAACATAAACATGCCGCTATGGCCAGTCCTCCCTCCATTCATTCATCTATCTATCCATCCTCAGGCCTCTTCTGCCTGTGCTGTCTTCTATAAAAAGTCATTTTCCACTTGCCTCCAGAGACCCATAAGTGCTTTAAATGTGCTAAACAAGCTGCTGGGTGTGCATAAAGAGCTCTGGATCCAGATGCTTCGTGCAATCGACATTGTCCTGTGGCCACTGCACCCCTATTTTTACCCCACAGCCCTCACTCTTCCTCTCTCTACTGATCAAGTACAGCTGGGTGACTGCTCCGTGCAGAAAAGTCTTGCTCCCATGCTGTTCAGCCTTTAGTGTGAAACTGAAATAACAGGCTTGATCACACTGTTTTTGGTTTGGGTGATATTTTAACAGTAATTCCAGATCAGTGGTTATGGGTCATGAATTGAAATGGGAGAAGTGGAAATGAGGAAATTGGACACACATGGCCACATTTAAAGGCATAATCTTCTGCAGAGATTGTGAATGGAAACTTCACTGTGCCTTGGGATTTTTCTGCCATAGTGCAGACAGCTAAGACAATTGTGAGTAGCAGTATGATGACAAGTTGGCTTGTGGTTAATTACTGCTGGTTTAACTGCTTTACTCGCACCAAATACTGTACATATGACGGCATTTACTGTTTGTGCCTGAAGCGGTTCTGAGGATGAGCTGCACTACTTTGAAAAGGTCTTCTACTAAGCTTAATCCGCAAGAGACTGTATTCATTTCCATTGGCCAATTTTAACAATTCTTTGCCATAACTATAAAATGCAATATTGTCTCCAGACCAACACTTACATTCCATGTCTATTTGACTTTAATGTGCTTGAATTTATAGAATACCTTACGACAGTATGTAAGAAACTCAAAACTCTTTACCTTGTTTTCACGCCATTCATTTTAGCAAAGAGCAGCCGCAGAACTCGCTCCTTCTGCTCCCAGGTCAGCTCGGAGATGTCCACTTTTGAACTCTGCAGGTTGCTCCTAAAAAAACAACTTGTTAGTAGTTAATCACTGCAATGTGTTCGTTGAGTTGCCAGTTTATTAGGTACACCACCCACCTTCACACAAATTGTACATTACAATAAGTCATATGCCACATGACGTACAGTGGGGTCCAATAGTCTGAGACCACATTAAAAATCTGGGACTTATATATACACAGTCAAGCCGGAAAGTCTGCACACCCCTTTCACCTTCTCAGTGTTTCATTAGAATAGAATGCTCCTTTATTGTCACATATACAAATACAGTACAGTACAGTGAAATTGATTCTTCACATATCCCAGCAAGTTGGTAAGCTGGGGTCAGAGCGCAGGGTCAGCCATGATACAGCGCCCCTGGAGCAGGGAGGGT
>JAOUQW010000002.1:10250962-10264040 GCA_028565825.1 Olivaichthys viedmensis | reverse complement strand
TGGTAAGCTGGGGTCAGAGCGCAGGGTCAGCCATGATACAGCGCCCCTGGAGCAGGGAGGGTTAAGGGCCTTGCTCACCTTCTGGTCACCCATGACCTTCTGATCAGTAGTCCAGTGCCCTAACCACTGAGCCACCACTATTTTTCGGGAAATATATGCCCACATACTGTAAATGTATGCCTCAAACCATATCCAGTAATGTCACGCAGATGTGTGATGTGGTTTCAGACAATAGAAATCTAAACACTGTATCGGGGCAGCCATCTTGGACATCGGAATCCTTAGCACTATTTAATATAATTACACCCCCGAGTCTGGGATGATAATGTAGTTCCCTTTTGAACTTAAATGTGTAAATACAGATTATCCCTGCTTCTTAACAAACTCAGTTATATTAAAATGAGATTATTCCGTGGCCAGGAGCCCAGGAGAGTATAATTGGCCCTGCTCTCTGGGTGAGAAGGATAGCATTACTCTCTCTCCCCTGTCAATCAGAGCGGCACTAGCCAATCGTGGGTGTCTGTGAGGTCATGTATATTGAAGAGGGCAGTTAGCGCTTTCCTCCAAGTGCGTTCAACTGCCCTGCGACATTGTCAAGCAGCAGTTCGAAAAGATGCGGTGGCTGGCTTTGTGTCTTGGTGGAAGCGCATGCTCGCCCTCACCCTCCCCGGTTGATAGCTGTTGTGCGATAGGGGAGAACTAGCTAGTGGGTGGGAATTGGTAATAACCAACAAAAATAGATCAAATAAAATAGATTTTAAAAAAATAAAATGAGATTATGTACCGAATTTTTTAATGTTGATGTTATCTAAAGCATATAGTATATAAAGATTTGGGCATGTATTTATTGAGAAGATTTTAGTTGAGATAGACCTCCATCATTTGTTAGCTATGGTAGTCTAGTAGCTCCAATACAAAAATAAAGAAGCAAACACTGGATACAAAAAATGACTGATCGGCATTTAGGGTAAGTACTGTAGAAAATTATTTAAATTAGATTTTTTTTGTTGTTGTTGCTGGAATACTGCTGTAGTTTCTATTACATCTTTGTGATTCTCTCTATTTTTTCATGATTTTGAAAGTGGAAAGAACTGAAGGTTAATGTGAAAAAGATTGGTGGGGAGGAAGGTTACACAAGCATGCTGGGTGAATTGTCCATCGATGTCCTGAGAGGAACTCTGCTCAGGCGAGTGATAGATTAAGATGTTGTGTTAAATGGAACTATAAGGATAGATTACATAAACGATGGACTAGCCACAGATGTTAAAATAAAATTGCAGTTGACTTAGCATTCTCAGAAAGCCAAAAGACAAAATATAATGTATACTTAGCACAGAACATTGCTTTGAATCCGTCCAGCAGCGCCACCCAGGCCTCACATGCCTGCACTCAGACCGTTTGCTGGCCTCCAAACTATTTGATATCTGTTCTAGTACTCATGTTTGATGTAACTGGAAGATGTCCAGACAACATTCTACAAGCAGAAAAAGCCAAAGGAACATGTGGCAAAATGTTAGGGTGGAGCTACTGTAAACGTACAGTATAGGGGCAATAGCTGTAGTACCATGTATGCCATTAGGCAACTAAATTTAAAGCTAATTGCTATGATAGATGAAAGTGTCCCATCCCCCAGCCCCTTCCCCCTATAGAAATAACCGTGAACGTTTTAAAGCTGTCATTATCACCAAAATTGTAATTACAAGGTTTCGGTCTCTTCAATGGGAGTTCTCGGGCAGGACACCCACAAACTTGGCATTCCTGCGGTTGCCTATGTAGTATATTTATAATAGATTTTTAGTTCTGGAATCAGCGTATAAAGCAAAGAGGATGTATGTTGGAAGGCTTTTGTGCAATTTGAATCAGGTATGTAAAATAATATATGATAGGCCAATAATGTAGCAGAGATTTATTACAGGACTCTTTGAACATTACATACACTTTTTGCAAAGGTCAAAGGAACATTGTCCTTGTAAGTTAATTCTTCTAGAACTACCATCCACTATAGATGCACTAGTTTATTTGTGGCAGCAGTGATGTGACTCAGTAATATCCACAATCTGTAATTTGTGTGGATAATAAAACATTCAGGTTTTGATTTACTTATTACAGTAGCTCCTGTTAGCATGTGCAATTTCTGCAACACTAAGTCATGGGAAATGCATTTCCCAGTCAATGGCTTCATTACAGGTTTTGCACATTGTTTTGCTAAATTAGTTAAAATTTTTCCACCTAGCACTTAAATTTGTTTCTCATTGTTGCAATATTTTAAGTAGTGTTCCATTGTTTTCACTGTAATGCAGATTACAGGATGCTTTCGGTTGAGCAACAAATTCTTTGGAATTGAGATTCTCTCTTTGTGGCAAAATATTTGTCAGTGCATAATGCCTAAATGGGTTTTAAACTTGTCAAGCTTTGTCTCCATCATTCCAGCTCATTTTTCATCACATAAGTTAGATGATATACAGTAATTCCCTTGCTTCACTCTGTAAACACAATTTAAGATGTGAAAATCCATGGATGAACAAAATGCTTTGTCAGTAATTGTCTGCAGTTATGTGTACACATAATTACAGCAGCGCTTCTTCGTAAGCCTGTGTCAGAAAACAGGGTGACCAAACAGTATAATATCACACAGTAAAGTTTAATGCTTACAGAATTCTCATGCACTTGATGATTGCATGGGATTCTTTACGGATCAGGGTGTATAGACGGAATATAATGGTTTTCTTTAAGAGAGTGAGTACATTTTCATGACACTCAAGTGTTAGTCAGCCACTTATTAAATTAGCTCATAGGACACAGTGTTGTTAATATGGCACAACCAGGAGAGTGTCCTCTTAAATTGTCAGAAGTCAATGAGAGGTCCAGCACATGCATGCTTGGCAAAGGAGAAAAGACCATAATGGGGTACCACAGAATTTGAAAAAAAAAAAAAAAGTAGTGAAAGAGGAAAGAAAATGTAATATTTTTAGTTCCAAATTACAGCGTTGGAACAGTTGCCCTGCTCGAGCCGAGTGGCCCAGGACAGGAATGGCATGATGAGAGTGCACACAGTGCCAAACTCCACCTTTGTTCCCCCTCCTTCCCTCCTCTTTCTGCCCTCTCCATGGCCATCCTCCCGCCTCAAAACGCTAAAACGCCAGCCTGGGATCCTCCTCAGTCCATTCCAGCTCTTCCCTCGCCTCAGTTAGCGTTCACATCACATCAGTGATGAGAGACGATCTGGAGCCGCACTGTGCGGTGAACCACGTTCATTTGTTGCGAGGAGGAAAAGAGGAAGGTCGCGGTGGCCCAGCTTTTCCAGGGCTGAATTATGTAGAGTCACACAAAACAATTCATTTAACAGTGCTCCTGCCTGGGCAGTGGAATGTCACGTTAACAGGGTGGAGAAAACCCCACAGTTCAGATGAGGTCTCCATCCGTGGCCGCTTCTGCCTGCAGCACCACACTGCAACATTTGCATGCAAATCGCATCTGCACATGCCCAGTGCAAATGAAGAAAAAGCTCATGAGAACGGCAAAGATGGTTAAAACAGTTTTTTTCCAGCCATAACACCCACCTAAAGAGGAGAGTCTAACCGCTCATAGTTCTCATACTTTCTTTTTAAGCAAGCCTGTAGATATTTTCTCCTCTTGCTGAAAATCCTGTGGTCGTTGTAGCAATGAGTGGGAGTTAAATGATTTTTCACATGCTTTTCACTGCCTTTACCAGTTTAAATCTTAAGCTGTGCTCATACACCAATTCTTTGTGTGAAAGGCACGTTTGAGTTTTATTAAGAATTTGGTAATTTACCTTTTTAAGAGCAAAACACAATGCTGTAACTATGAAGTTTAATTCTGAAAAGTGTCCACAAGTTCTCTTGGTGCAGAATATTTCAGTGAAGGCACTGACATTCACACAGTCTGCAAGATATCAGGTGCTAAATAAGAAAACAACACAAGTAACCCCCATGTCCCACAAATACTCACAACCATGCATGTGTCCAGTCTTTTTGCTTAAACACTTTCAGCTCTCGTTTTAAAGATTATAGTGCATTTTTTAACCCTCATTATAAAGTCCCACAATAATATAGATAATGTTTACATTTCTTTGTTCTCCTTTATAAACAAGCGAGATCGGAAAAGCCCACGTTTAAAAGTTATGAGCTGAAAAACTCAATGTTGTTATGTCTTAAATAGCCATCACTTTGTGTAATGTAACATGATACCAGGGGAAGAAATCATTTCTTTTTTAGTAGTAGGTTTATGATATCTCTGCCATGTAGAGGAAGGAAGCGTACTTAAAGTAATTGGAACTTTGCAAGTGGAGGGTGAAATGATTGTCAACAGAGATAGTGGTTAGGTAACAAGACTGACTGCAAGTAAGTAAAACTGTAGGTCTTAATTAAGTACACCCATAAAACTGTATTTTAAGCGCAATGCTCCTAGTCTTAGTAGTCTAACCTGTTTTGAAGTCCTAATATATACTCCTTTTTCCTTTTTAGGAATCTTTCTAGCTGCATTTAAGCCACTTCAGATGAGGATGTCGTGGGTTGGTACAGCTATTGCCAGTTAGAGCCTCTTGCGAATAATTGAGGAGAAAGAAATTGTGCTGTTTAGCAGGTATTCCACAACTGGGAGGGGAAGAGATGGTGGGGGATGGCTCCTGGAGGACTTGAGATGGAGAGCCTCAGGATTGGTGGATGGCTTTGCTTGGCATGGCCCCCTGCCAAGCCCTTATGTCTTTATATACTGTTAACAGAAGACCATCCAGTCCTGAGTGAGTCTCTGTCTTCACCCCCCCCTCTTTCTCTCTGTCTTTGCTGTTGCTCCTCTCCTCTTTCCAGCTTCTCACCTCATCTGCTGACCTTCATCTGCATCTGCACGCTCCTCAGCTTTCTTCTCCACAAGAGCAAGCCAAATCATTATACACTTTCCTCCTTTAGAAAGAACTTAAAAGTTATTAGAACAAATTTAAAAGAAACACCTCTCCAGTTGCTGTCAGCACTGCCGCGTGTGTGAGAAACCATGCCACAGCAGATGTTCCTCCTGTCGGTGGTGTCCATGTGGCTTTTGGCTGGGTACTTCCTAGCCGAAGCAACATACTACAGCCACCACTTGTACAACCGCCATTTGTACAACTACCGCCACCGTGTGCACAACAACCATGCCAGCATGGACAATCAACTGCCTCCAGAGGTACCAGCAGAGGTGGACGTAGCGCCCCCTCGCACCTTTTATGGGATCATGTTCGACGCCGGCAGCACCGGCAGCCGCATCCACATCTACAAGTTCATTCAGAAGGACCCAGGTAAGATCTTATTCTCTCTGCTCCTGCATTCCGACTTTCACCTCTACTAATAAGTCCATACTGAACATAGCAGCAGCAGGCAAGTGTCTTTGTCAGTCTTCTAGCAGTTTCAATATTCTCCTCGTCAACTGCTCCATCGCTCCAGTCCATAGTCACCTCCGTTCTCAGGGCACAACATTACTGCATGAACTCAGAATGATCCTGTGTAGTCCTCCCTTGTAAACTCAGCTGACTCCTCTCTCTCTCGCTTTCTCTCTCCTGCCATAGCAGATCTAGTGCTGTCTGCTTGCAGTGTCTGGGTTTACTGCAGGCTTATTCGCTGTGTGGTGCTAAGGCAAACAGAAACATTCGGGTGGGAAGAGAAAGGGAGCTCTACAGGCAGAGAAAGTGAGAGAGAGAGGGGCAGAGAAAAAAAAAACATGCAGCAGTTTGCACTTTTGAGACTCTGCAGCAGTTTTAATAATCGGTATTGGGAAGTCTGTTAAAAACGAGTGATAGTAATATTTTTTTTTAAATGTTCTTTATGTCGAGACATAGCATCACCCTCGATGATGTAATCTTTGAGTCCGAAGGAACTGGTAATTTGTCTGTATGGAAAAAACATTGTGGTCACCATTTTATGGTTACAATGGCCATTTACAAAGTAAACAATGGGCAAACATCTAAACACAAGCACAATAGGCTTTTAAGACTTGAAGAGAGAAATTGAGCTGCGCACAGTTGATAGCTAATGTGCGCCTTCTAAACCAATTGTTTCATCTGTCATCTGTGTCTTTGTGTCTCTGACAGTTGGGCTGCCGGTGCTTGACAATGAAATGTATCATGCAGTGAAGCCTGGACTTTCTGCATATGGAGATAATCCTGAAGTGGTAAGCCTATATCTTTCTATCGCATTATTAAGGACAGAACTACTGCTATTATATCCTAATAGACCTGACTTTTTCCATCACTGTCTTGACTCAAAGTCCAGACAGAGAAGGTTTTTTTTTGTTATGGATTACCTAATGATAAAATGGTCAGCACTGGAATTTGGATTCCAGACCGTCCACCAAAGCATCGCTTCACTCTGTGACCACACAGTTATTTTCATAGTGGCATATGTACTTTAACAATTTTGTGTTAACCACGGAATAGGACAAGCTGATTTGCCTTATGCCAGTAGTTTTTCTGCCCTCTGTCCTTAACTAAATATCTGGGCATGTAGACAAGAATTCTCATTTCCATTACATTCCTTCAGTTTTAGTCAGTAGATAACTTTTGTAAAAAATATTGCCTCTTAAACAATGACCTCAACTTTTTTGTTATTAGGTTGTGATGGGTCCCAAGCTTATATTCTACCTCCACATTCATTCATGGTCAGTGGGTTCATATTGGTGAAATTGTCTCTGCTTCAGGGTGGGGACACCATCAGACAGCTGCTGAAGGTGGCTAAAAAGACGATCCCCAAGGAGGAGTGGTGGCAGACCCCCGTGTTACTGAAAGCCACCGCTGGCCTGCGTCTGATGCCCAAAGAGAAAGCCCAAGGCCTGCTGGATGAGGTGAGGCAAGCTCCCTTTCTCACTGCCTTGTTTTTTTCCCTCATTGCTCCTCTCCTCAGACAGTTTGGTGGAGAAACCAACTATTCCGCCAAAGACAGGGAGATGTTAACCACATTATGTGTGTGATGGAGAGAAAGAGCAGGAAAGAAGGCTAGAGGCTGATATTGCATAAAAACAGCTGTTCTGAGGCTGTCTGGAACATTGGGCCCAACTGGCTTTTACATTATTTTACCAACACAGCAACCACAGACGTGGTTTTAAATTCCCCCAGTTACAGACCATTTCGATTGATTCGGTGCATTTCCTGCAGATAATTGTGCAGCAGTTGTATTGTGTTCAAGACTGAAAATTGTGCTGATCTTAAATTCATATGTCCACAGGTGAAACATGTGTTTGATGAATCTCCTTTCTATGTGCCAAGCAACAGTGTCACCATCATGAACGGCACAAATGAAGGTAAAGTTAATTGCTCATAAGGGCTTCTTTTTCTTTGTCATTCAGGCATTATTTTCAGTTCTTCCAACATAATTTAGCCCAACTTGGCAGTATGGCATGATGTAATTTTAAATATGAAAGCCACCTCATGACAGTATTTGTTACTGTGGAAACCTTAATAAATTGACATTGTCTAGTCATCCTCCCACACTTATTGTTAAATACATTTTTATTTAGGTTTGCACACTGGTCATTGCAATCTCAGATGTACAAGTCATTACCTGCTTTTATTGGTTGTGAGTAATCTCAGACATGTCTGAGTACCTGGGCTGGTCCCTGATGTCCAAGAAATCAGGACACTCTTTATGAAATTAGATTTGACCCTAATGAAGGAACATGCAGTGCATGTACTTAACATCTGTCTAAGCTCTCTGGCAGAGCTTAAAACCACTAATAGCAGGTGGCAAAGTTATGGCAATGACTCAGTGGTGGCCTTATATCCCAAAGTAGGGTGTAGGCTGCCAGAATAAAGAAATCATACCTTGGTAACTTCAAATTCAGATAATAAACAGTTACTGCTATCTTGAAATCAATACTTAACAGGATTCTTCAAAACTGTTCTGTGGGTAGAAATTGGTTTGATTCAGCATTAGTTACAACTGCAGACTCATTATTATAGTATGAAGTTCATGTTAGAAGGGGCTGAGACGTTGTCGATGACGCTTTGTTCAGTGTATTAAATGCGGTGCAACTATCTACGTTGTTCAAGTGCAAAAATATATACTGTGATCTTATGGATTTTCTATTTCTCTCTACAGGAGTGCTGGCCTGGGTTACAGTGAATTTCTTGACAGGTTAAGTATTGCTCATGTTTTGCTAAGGTGTTAGTGGTGACTGGTGGTCCATGGTTGGTGTGGAGTCTCAGGGTGTTTTTAGGGCAATGAAATAGTGCAGTCCTCTCTGCTGTACTGCCCATGATTAAGCTCTTACCATCTGCCTCTAACAGCCTCCACCGGCCCCTCACAGTTCTTATTTTTGGGGGAAACTCCCATAGAACAGATGTAATTTATTTATAAAACACTTAAGGCTACAAAAACACAAAATGCTAGTCTCTTTGTTAGACAGAAATCCACAAACTCTGACTTAAGAGCTCCTAACTACCTACATATATATGTGCCATTTATTGTCTTCCCTGGACAGCATGAGCTCTCTTTTATTAAAAGATGGACATTACAAGAGCAATACTGTTGGTGTACAATTTTGCCATACTTTTGTGTTACAGGTCACTTGTATGCCAATACCAGAAAAACTGTGGGGATCTTGGATCTGGGTGGAGGTTCAACCCAGATCACATTCCTCCCAAAATCAAAGGTGGGTCTATGGTCAACATATTGATTATGACGTAGATAAGAAATAATATATATATAACTTAGGTCTCAGAGGAGGTAACGATGCTAAGCGGAATTATTTAGCTGTGTTCCAAATTTTCTTGATGTGAGTAACCCATTACACAAGGTTGAGAAGAAATTGATATACAGTATATATAATTCAGTTTCTCATAAACCAAAATAATCATTTTTTTCCCCTGCAGAAAACAATGCAGAATGCTCCACCTGACTACATTGCACGCATTGACATGTTCAACACCACTTACGAGCTTTACACCCACAGGTATTCTACTGGAGCAAAACCTTTTTTATATCGCACTTGTACAATCAAATTGCTAAATTTATTCATTTCCCAATCTTCTTTCCTTATGCAGTTACCTTGGAAATGGACTCATAGTAGCTCGACTGGCGACTCTTGGTGCACTTGGTGCAGATGGTAATGGTTCCTGATGTTCTTTTAGATAATTAACAGATTTGCATTTAAACAATCTTTCCAGGATTTTGATGGTTAAAATACTGTACCATTCTGTGTATTCTCCAGGCCTTGACAATAAGGTTTTCACAAGTTCTTGCCTACCCAAGAAGTTCAGAGAAGATTGGACCTTTGGTGGTATCACCTACAAAGTCAGCGGAATCCCAGATGGTAAGAGCTTAACAAGCAACCTACTTTTCTTGTTTTCATAATTTCCACAACAGAAAAAAAGAATCAATGTCAAAAGTTAGGTCTCAGAGGAGGTAACGATGCTAAGCGGAATTATTTAGCTGTGTTCCAAATTTTCTTGATGTGAGTAACCCGTTACACAAGGTTGAGAAGAAATTGAGCTTAAGACATCAATTTGACATAGCTTTAGTGCGGGCGTAATTGTGTAATTGTGGAGCCAAACAGCACATTCAGGCTTTTGCCAGTTCTGTGTAATTGTCCACCTCTCATGCATTTGAACAGTAATAATACTGCAAACATTGTATTTAAGTAAAGAGAAAATTGTTAGTTGAGTCCTCAAATGATATAACACTCCCTTACCGCAGTCATGTAGCCAAGAGATACTGGTTAGGTTACACGCTTGGTATTTTCCATGTTTCACATAGCTTGCAGCTTTATCTTGACCACTCCCAATTTTGTAATACGAAATAGCTAGCAAACTTGGCTACTCCTCTAAGAGTAGCCCCATGTCAACACATGGTTTCCTCTCAACTAGCTCATCTTGCTAGCGTGTTTAAATTATGTTGCATGTCTTTTTTTGGCTTCTGAGGTAGAACCTCTCCCTGAAGTATTTGTCTTGAATCTAAGCTCATACTGTAGTTGTAGGCTGCATTGTACCTTGTGTTTTTGCTTTTCTGTTTGGCTGGCATATCAAATGGACCTCATGTATCAACTGAGAGATGTAAAAGTGCATCACATCTCATTGGATCTTGCATCCACAGGTTATGCAGGGTATAAGCTGTGCTACCATGAGGTGATGCGTGTGGTGAAAGGGATCATCCACCAGCCTTATGAAGTCAAGGGAAACAGTGTCTTCTATGCCTTCTCCTACTACTATGACAGAGCTGTGGATTCTGGCCTTATTGGTAATAGAGTGTTGCTTTTGTTAGACCACAGTGTCACTGCTGCATATATTCATTTGTATATGAATTTCCGTAGCTGATTAGTACATTTTCTGTCTCTCTCTTAGACGGTTCCCGAGGCGGTGTTGTGGAGGTCAGAGATTTCAAAAAGAGAGCCAAGGAAGGTAAGGCGCCAGACTTTGGAAGTTTTCCTTTCCGCCCAAGCACATTCAGGTCAAAGTCTTACCGTACACACTGTACAAACATAAACTCTCGGTGCTTGTTTGCATTTGAGACTCCCGACAATCGCACAGCCTTCACAAAATGACAGCTTCCCCACCACATAAACACACCCTGTCCCTCTCCCACACAAATACCTGACCCTGTGTGTTCTACTGCCTCTGCATTTGCCCAGCCCACTACCTTGGCACATTTTAGTGCCCTCTGAATAATGGCCGAGGTATCGTAATGCATGTGCTACTGCAAACACTGACGTGTTGACCATTACATGCAGGTCAGCGTTCCAAAAAAAGAGCCTGTAGTCTGAGATTGATTTATGGCCTTTGGCTTATTACCCAGATCCTGTCAAATAATAAATGTCACTGAAGCGCCAGATTTATCTTGAGCAGGAATGAGTTTGGTGTCTTATGTAAGGCTTTTATTTGTGTAGTGAGAACACTGTTGCATGGTCTTGATGAGCCACTTTTGGCACGTGATGGACCCCCTACTCCTCCTCTTTGGTTGTGATACACTTGTTGCCAGATGTCTAACAGGAGGAGCCGATACTTAATGACGCACCCCATACAAGAACACTTGGCAACCTGTAACTGCTTGCCCCTTGTGGTTGACACCTCGTTATAACATGCGCAACCTAAGCCATGCAACAATCCCTCTTACACCTCTGCATAGTCAGCTAGAGAAAACAAAACACTGTATGCGCGTCTATTTCACAGTGTTGTGACAGGCAGGCAAACATGACTTGGCATTAATATTTCAGTGTGTTACGTAATTCTTCCCAGTGCCTTAAAATGACTGAATGGTGTGTAGTTTTCTAAATGGCATTGAAACACTTTAGTGATTTGTTTTCTATTATTGATTCATTGTTCAATATTGTTCAATTTAACAGACATACACAATCTAAAACTTATCATTTTCTCTCTTTTGTTAAGTTTGCAACAAGATGACCAAATACCGTCCCATCAGCCCCTACTTGTGCATGGACATGACCTACATCACCGTTCTTTTGAAAGAGGGGTTTGGCTTCAAGGACAACACTGTTCTGCAGGTGGGCATTTCACTGTCTGGTGTTTATGATGACACAACAACTTTTTTGCTGTAAAAAAAAACCTGTTTAGTTGTGAGTTAACAGAAATGAAAGTATTAGAGATATTACCTCATGAAGGCCAGCTAATATAAGGCAGTTTAAGCATTGTAATTATAATTATGTGTAATCTGCCTATTTTTCACCCACAGCTTGCTAAAAAGGTGAACAATGCTGAAACAAGTTGGGCCTTAGGGGCCACCTTCGATTACTTCCATAACCTGAACATTCACTAAGGCCTGCAGGTTTCTGGGTGCCATTGGGTGGGGAAAACACAGGGTCAGAGTGAGGAACCTCGCCAACGCCTCACACTCTTCACCGAGTTTTAAGCAACCCTGCACTGCAGCCTCCTAACACCACAATCTCCTCCCTCCCTACCATGCAAACACCCAGGGAACTGTCCACAAAGAAATTACCATATTTTTGTAAAAATGGCCAGGCCAACCTCATATTCCTACTGTATGCCTAACCCAGGATTAGTTTATTTTTGTAACTTGAGCGTTTACATTTTTTTTCCTGCTTCCGTCTCACCTGAGGCTCTGCCTGTCTATTTTGGCAGTCTTTGAGTTTGTGATGGGTAGTTAGATTTAATACAACCATTCACAGCTTTTCAAGGACCTCGCCTTGTGCTGTGGTGCAGAAATTTTATGCAGTGGGATGGGGAGCTCCCAGTAAGAATTAGTAGTTTCTGTGCTGTAACTAGCTGTTAGTAATTGGTAGTCCTGTATTTGCACCCACTATTACCAAGAAATAAATGAATCCCATTTACTATTTTTTTAAATAACATTTTATTTTGAAAAAATCCAAAATATTAGCACACTACACTTTAGTTGTAGCAGTTTATTTACTGTTGTACCTGTTTGTTATTGTTGGGAATATTCTTATTCTGAGTGAGCAGAAATGGAATATGGATATAGGAGTAAATCAACTTGTCACTGAATTTGATCAAGTGCATGAATGCTGTTGTATGAATTTATGTACGTGTGTATTTATGTATGTCTGTTTGTATGTTGAGAAGTTTTACACTTAAAATGTTGGACTGGAACATCTAGTGCTACAACAGGTATCTTGCAGGTATTTTGGACGTGTAAGTACAATTTTGTAAAAGCATTACTGATTTGTCTACTCATATTTACTCAGGTTTCTACCTAAATTCCCAGTCATCTAGTGATGTTAGAACACTGTTTGCATTAGCCACATTACAGGTAAATACCCCTGCATATAACATGAACACCTCCATGGGAACATGTGTAAAGAAAAACAAAAGGCTTTTGGCTCAATGCACTTAATATGCAAAGTGTCATTTGTGAATTATTGTATAAATATTTATTACTTATGGACATTTTTTACCTAAATGCACAATAGTGCAAATTAACCATTGCTACTTCATTAGTATGTATTCTATTCATGACCATTTCTACAAAGTACTTTTAACATGCCTATATGTATATATACACACATTACCTATCACTGTATATATCAACTAAATCAATAGGATTATTATTCATAATACATTTTTGTGACAGAAAAAACTGACGTGATCATGTGCTGCTTTCCCGTTTGT
>JAOUQW010000002.1:10204255-10239609 GCA_028565825.1 Olivaichthys viedmensis | reverse complement strand
GTGTATACTAGTGCAAAATATGTACTTCTTCAAAGTCAGTGAAAGTTAAAGGAAAGTACAGATAAAAAAAACCCAAAAAAACAACTTGACTTTAAATGATTTCCATTTGTGGTAAAGTTCTTGGCAGCAAAGGAAAATAAAAACATAAAATGAACTGGTTTGATATATAATAAAACTCAGTAGAGTTTTTCCTGGTTTGAGAAATGGAAAAGAACTTAGGAAGTCATGCATTGAGGATTATTTCGAGAGACAATTTTGAGGCCCAAGGTATGAAGTCTAATATGAAGGTAATTTGGTAACACATGGGTAGAATTTCTGACCACAAACCCTCAAATGTCTTAGAATTTTCCTTCAATGTTAAATGGTTATTCCTCATGCAATGTGTATGTGAGATCTAGAATATCAACTTTGGATTGTGCCTCATGATCAGTCAATTCACAAGCACATTTCTAGCTTGTGAAATGGTACTATTTGCTTATGCTTATTAAATAAAAACACTATATATTTGAACTTATTAATATGTGGCATATAAAAAAATAAACTGAGGGTACACAGACTGACATTTATCCCAGCTATTTGTCTTGGAACACTTACCAAGGTCTTTCCCACTGAATGCTGCTTGGCTTAGCAGCTGTGTCAGACAGCCCACATCCCCAAATCCTAGATTGGCACCTTGGCCTGCTAGAGGGTGTACTCTGTGGGCAGCATCTCTAAAAAGAAGATAAATAAATAAGTAAATCACATACTCAATAGCTGTAACCGAACATCTCAACCTAAAAGAACAAGCAAATTTTAACACTGACATATCTCTAAATGGATACAATGGAAAAAAATAACTTCGCATACACTTCCAACAAAATGAATGAGACAATCCATGTGGTTTGCAAAAACCACTAACTAGTTTTCACGAAGGTCTCAGATGCACATACCCAATTAGGGCTACTCTGTGGCGGATGTACTCAGAGGCATGGCCCATTCCCAGAGGGAACATGACCCGGCTCTTAGGGCCAATGGTCGCCACGCTGGGCGGAAGCTGGCGGGTAGAGGCGCCGCTGGGCATGAGGATGGACAAGGCATGGCGGAACAAAGAGCCAGCAGCCTCCACCAGCTCAGACTGGTTCTCATTACTCCACTGTGGAGAGATAAAAAACAAAACCAACCGAGACATGAATGCAAAGGGCTTAAACACAATGGAGGAATGGTACGCCCAAAATGGATTATGTGCCACATTGCTGTCTAGAAATAATACTTGTTAAACGGTTTTACCAATATCACTTTACTGAATACCATTTTGCTCAGATGACACAGCAAAGCTCAATATTGTTCAATGTGAATTGTATTTTGACGCACACAAAGACTGGTGAGCTGAGGGATAGGCGGCAATGGAAGAGACAGGAGTGAAGCAACGCACATTAGGAAGGGGGACATCTATGACCCTACACTTGCGTTAAAAGAGGAGAAATAGGACCCTTTTGAATGTTCATTGTTTCACATCATTGTTTCACTTTCAGTTGCTCCACAACTCAAGTTTTATTTTTTTAGTTGAGATAACAGTTGTGTAATGTAATTAATGACTGACCTGTCTAAATGAAGTGCATGAGTTAATGACTGACCTGACTAAAGATGCTGACCAGGCCACAAATTAGGGTACATCTGGTCTGAAGAAAGCCAATAATGAACAACACTGGCAAGCTATGGGTTCAATTAGCAAACCAGTCATGAGGGCAAGCATGACTCAAACGGGCTCAGCAGAAATAGCCATCTTGGGAACAGGAGTGCGTTTCTGGGCTTTAGCTATGAGGTGTGTATGTGCAGGAGGGCCAAATTGAAGGCGTCAAGCCCTGATGAATGGCCAAGCCATGATTATTGTTAAACATTTTCTTGGAAGGGTCAATCGAAAACTCTGAAGCGAGTACCAACATGAAATGCAGAGGAAAGTCAAAAACAGACCTCCAGACAAAACAATATAGTCAAACCTAATTCTGCTTGTTATTAATAAATCACCTTAGCAATGGATGCACAGTTTTCTTAAATGAACTCAGGGATTAGTGTGGACTCACAAATGCATTGTTAATGGCATCCACAAAGCTCTCTTCATCCATCTGCAGGAGCTCCTCCGCATTGTGATGACTGGTGGACCAGACCAGGGAGCTGTGTGTGTCCGACAACTGCACACCACACAAATCAATAAAATACATTAATAAATACATGCCGCCCCATACAGCATCTGGATAACGCAGCTAAACCTATAAAATGCAGCTCCAACTGCCTGACCTCGAATATCAATTCACCTCCTTCCCACAGTCAGCTTACCGGCAGCATTGCAATTGGCCCGGTTGGGAGGAACCTCTGCCATGCCACATTGTTTTCAGTGGGCTGCACATACGAGAAAACACAAGACGACAGAGTCAACTTGGGCAAACTGAAATACTTTAAACTGACCAAGGCTTTATGATTACAAACGAAAAACCACACAAACAATGGAGTTTACATTCTTGCTCTACACGTACCTCGGATAAATGTAAAACAGCTACTACAGCAGACTGGTCATAATTCCACTTGACAGTGGGGATCCCTGCCTCCCTCCGCACCATGGAGTTGGGTCCATCAGCCCCAATCTGTCAGAGTGGGCATTCAAGCATTATTCTCTCTTATAAGGCGAACACGGAGTACATCACATGATTACTACAGTCCTCTCACCAGCAACTTGGTTTGCAGGGTGCGTCCATTGGCTAATGTCACCTGGACCCAGGGGATGGAGTCAGCCACCTGGTAAGGCCTGGGCCAAGCGTACTTCACCACCTTTGTTCTGTAATGCACATCGACTTGATCTGGGCGAAAAATAGAAATACATAAACGAGTCACTTTCTTTGGAGAATATGGATCTCAAATATTGATGTACTTGTATAAACCATATTAAAACATAATTAGGTATCACACAAAATTCAAAACGCCAGCCCCAAAACCTTAACGTTATTGAGGCATACACATCAAAACCTTCTTTCTTCCATAGCTTCCCTCAAAAAGGGGAAAATACTAGAACAGAAAAAAGAGAATATGGTTTGGCTGTCACAAAATGAGTGTCAAGAAACTGAACACGAGTGACAAATATTGGCTGCTTCTGCTGATTACAGAGTTATAAAGAAAGTCAGTGATGACCAACAGAGGCATAAAGTTAAAACTAGAAAAAATCTGAGGGCCAAAAAAGAAAAAGAAAGCTTCACTTGCACATGAAGGCACACGTGACACATGCCACATCTACCGAGTACAATTAAATTTTTTATTATTATTTTTTCCGAAAGGCATGACAAGGCAGGGCAAATACTTCATTTGCTGAGGCTGAGAACAGCTTGGCTAATTGCAACAACAATTTGTTGCAGCTGAACACTGTCAGCGCTCAGAGTTTGTGAGATGCTCCAGCGTGAAATGTGGTTTCTGAATGGGTCAGTAGACCACTGCACGTGGCTGCATGTCTCGTGGAAACTCTAATTCTCATGGAAACTGTAACTCTAATCATGTGATACATGATTGAAATAGCAGAGAAAACACGGGCCCATCAAAGAGCCTAGGTCTTTAAAAAAAAATAAAAAAAGGCCCAAAAGGAAAAAAGTACAAATAAACAAAAGCACCCGGACAGGAAGGAACAGTTTGTGGCGACATCATGTGCCAGGGCAGCCGTAGAACCAACTGGGTGCACGCCAGGCTCTGGTTCACAGGTCCCGTTAAGCACCAAGGGAAGCTCACAGGAGCAGAAGAAAAACAGCAATAAACAGCAAGTAACACCACGCAGTCAGTGGAAAACTGAAGGCTACTCAAAAACCAAGATGTAGAAAAACAATATTTACAACATTAGTTTGTAACTGATGTTGACAGAACACCAATTTTAATCTTATGGTTTGGTTTATTTGCCCTCATCAGAATCCATGGCTAAACTGTAAATCTAGGTTCCACAAAACAAACATAATTAACAGACATTAATCAAACATAGAAATAAAAAAAACACCTGGTTACCAGAGAGTGTCTGAAGCTGCTTGGTAAGCGCCGCTACAATGACATCGTTTTCTATGATGTACGCCATCTCGTCCTGCAGATTCTCCTTATCGAACGTGATCAGGGCGTCGGAACAAGCATCCCAAACCTAAACCAAAAGCCCAAACAGCTGTTATCCTAAATGCTGCTCAAAAGGTCCTATTTCTGGAATTCCGAGAGTATGGGCTACACTGAACTAGAGCACATCAAAGTCTGGCCAAAAACACCAAGCAAACAGGAATCTGAATTTGGCAAAGACCATCAACACCCCTGGGGTTGCTTGGTTAAACTGGGAAGCACTCTGAGGCAAAGAAATATGAAATGCAATTCTTTGTGTAAATCTGTGGATTTACACCTTTATTTATAGTTAGGCAAATAATGAATATGTGAACATTACTCTTAAGCTAAATTTTCTGTTTGCTGCAGTATTTTAGGGCCATTTCTTTAAAGAAGGGTTGCTTTTCAGGCTGTAAAATATTATTTTTGCTTTTACACACAAACATGATTTAGGTGTTGAAACAGTTGTGCTTTTAAGACCTCGACCGACTTGTTACTAAGGTGACGAGCAACTGAATACACAGGCAACAGAATCCAAAGGATTTTATCTTTTTAGTCATAAAGCACTTGGAATATGCCCATACTAAAACCACTAACAGTGGTGGGTTTGCACTTTTTCAAACATGGTTGGGTGGAAGATTTAAAACGTGACCAAACCCAGAATTACAAGGATTTTACACATAGGAAAAGCATCGCTGTTGATAAGTCTCATGTTGCTGCGTGTTGCTATGTACTTTTAGTCACTGCCAAATTAAAACATCCATCGTTCACAATGAACTTTTTTTTTAGACAGCTATTTTTGCTCCAGAGATACTAGAAAAGGTACAAACCACTCTGGGGGAAAAAAAAGGCTATCTGATAAAGGTTTGGAGGTTCCCTACAAAGTTAAAATATACTTTCTGGTAGTTGGCATTTCCCAAACCCATTTTGGTCTTTTTCCTCTAACCACTTTGTCTTAATTGGAGGGTGAAAGGGAATCTTGTTAGGTTGACCTCAGTCCATTGCAATTCTTTCCCTTGTTTGAACATAAACACATACACAAGACAAAAAAGAGAGAGGTTACGGGGTGCAAAAAAGGTACAGCGAGTGAGGGATGCCATATAGTGGCCTCTTATGATATCCCTTCACTTGCCCAGAAACCACAGGATTTCTTTTCGGCCAGAGGATGGCCACATCTTACGAGGTGGACCCGCATTTCTAACGGAGTGTAGAAACCAAGGGTTCTTTGCTACTGACCTCTGCAATCTCCCCCAGGGGTTTTTTCTCTGCTTTTCCAATGAAGGCTCCTAATTAGTGGACAGGAGAACTAGCTCCTTTTTCAAACTGCCATGATTTTTTGTGGCAGCACATTAAATGAGATCCTAATACATATATAAGGTCTACTGCATTAAGTCCTGATAATCAATGTAAATTTTGACAACTAGCACATAATTATAATATAGTATACTGTAATATAATATACTTTTGGTGTTTTTAATTTAACGGCCCACAGAACAACTTATTGTGCCATACTTTCGTGTGAGGAGCTTAAATTTGAACTATTTTAGCTTCTCTTATTATTCTAATTATACCTTTTGAGAATGGGTATGAAATGGTTTTTTAATTAAACCTCATTGTTCTTTTTTGAACAAGCTACAGTAAGAACATCTTTATGTTTGGTCACATAACGCTGGCTCGCTATGTTGTCATGTGGCTTAAGTTGGAACATGAAAAACCCCCCAAAAAAACAACACTCCACCCAAAGTAGAAAGAAGTTCTCACCGCCCTGCGGACTGTTTAAAGACCACAAAATGTTTTATCAATATGCAGTATCTTGATTGTTATTTTTTTTTTTTCTTACTTTTAACATGCTGACAATAATTTTGTTCATTTAAAATGATTGATATACTAACCTGCATTTTTTGATAGGGTTTGCATCTCAGATTGACAATATGATCCCAAGCGCCAAGACCTGTTATATAAAAAGACATAAGCTGAGCCACTGTATGAGTAAGAATTTACATGGATTAGTAAAACAGTCAAGAATTGCCAATGCAGCTTCCATTACACCTACACATTATCTGTTAAATGACATTTCCATGCAGTGAAAGTTAAGCAATTCTGCCACCGCTTTAAAATGAAATGATGAATCGAATCTGAGTCGAGGCCAGCAGGAGGGATTAAACAAAATGAACCAGACATTTTTAGTTCAGAATTTAGATCCTAGATAAGAAAAGCTGTACATGATATGATCAATCACAATTATTGAGTGTCATTATAATGCGTTTCAACAAATAACATTTTTGTTAACATACATTTCCTGAACATCTGTAATACTTTTAAATGCATTTTTAAAAGCCCCATAATATTCTATATTCCTGGTTTTATAATGGCTCCTACTAAAACAGACAAACAATGTTGTACACATATACCACATATTCTCTCAAATTGCCCCAAATAAGCCAATTTAAATACGGTAATAAAACAAAATGAATAGGAGCAATGGACAATCATCTAAATTTCTGTATGACCCATTTGAGAGTCTCCTTCATCCTCCAACCTACTTCCCGTTGAATCTATACACAAGCATTGCTGCAAATAGGCTTAATGACAGCGTCCTCTCGAAGAGCTTTGCTATGATTGGACCAGATGTACTTTCTTCCTGCTGGGAGCCCTTTCACTGTATAATGCCCCTCAATTAACCAGAGCGCTGCCTCTAAATGATCCCTTACATGGCTCATCATGCGCTCAGGATGACACATGCCCAGTTATGGTGCGGTGCAGAATGACTTAATTTAGGGTTGGCCGCTACGGCAAAAGAAATATAACATCACAATGAGCTCCAGCAAAACAGCAGTGCCACATTCAGTAACGCCTATGGAAAAACAGAGTTAAATTTTTTTTTTACAAAAAATTAACTATTTAACAAGGATTACATCGTTTAGACATGAAACACAGCATAAGACTCGTCTAAACTTGAGCTTTCCAACGTGTGCACCGTCATTGCATGACAAGCAAGTCATCTGGTTTAGATGTTCAGTATAATCCTCAAATTTATTTACAATGCATATACATTTGTTTTTGAAAATCTGTATACATTTTAGTTATTTAGTCTGAATCTGCCATGTCACTCAGGCAGGCAGGCAATGACGTGTACAGTTACAGCTGTAATAGAGCAGTGGGTGGAACAGGCATGCACTTTACTTGACAAACTGCACAACACCAACCAACAGTATTCAAGAAGGAAAATGGTGAATTATTTAATTATATAAATAATACAATTTGAGATTTAAAAAAAATATATTCTTTTTGATAGTCATTTAAATTACTCAAACAAAATAAGAACTTTATACTGAGTGATATGGAGTGATTATGTTGACTAATATTATATGGTCAAAAATTAAACATTACTAGTTTAAGATAAATTTACCGGAAAGCTCCTTAAAATGATTATTGTATTGGTGACAAAATGTTCATACTGGTCGGACCCCAATGTACTATTAAAATTATGCTCTTCTTCCCTTAAGCTGGATCTTGATAAAACCATGGTTTGGCTCGTGAGTAAAAGTTGTGGTCAGTTAAGTAGATTTGTAAATGTACATAAGAGCTGTATTGGCAACAAAAATGTCTAACGCTATTTGGATTAAACTGTTCTGGTGAACTGCTAATGATTAAATGTAGCAAAAACATTTCCCCATACCCAATACTAGGGCCTGAACTTTACACCAGCCAACCGCAGGTGAATTTTGGCATTGGTGGATGTATTTGTCAATATACCAGCCACATTGGCGGGTAGCCATGATGTTTCTTTTCATACAAACCCCCCCCACGAAGGTTAGGACAATTCAATGACTACAATGTTTGAATGGACGAATAACAGGTCTATATAGTTTTCGCGCTCTAATTATCCAATAACCTCAGGGTGAGCTGGCAGTGTTATCAATCTACACATCTTTGACACAACAAAACATAGCTAGTAGCTAGTGTTCTAGCTAGCTTATACCAAAAACGTGGCGGCACATCAAAGGGGTGAAGAAAACGATAAATAAATCGAAAGATGACGCGCAAACGCACTAGGATGCAAAAAAGAAAAAAGATCATTCAACAAGTGGTATACATCCGACAACGGTAAGACGCGCGAGTGGCTTGTATACGAGACCACCGAGCAAATTATGATTGCCGCCGGTGTGCTTCAGAAAAATCCAAAACTAATAATTTCGTGTGCGGTACCATTTACAGTCTCTTCGCACTAAACTGATGAAAACGGGACTGCCGGAGGAGAGTACTGCAGTCAAGGCGCGCAACTCGATGGAAAAAAAAGGAAGAAGTGAAAAGTCTGTTTGGCTGGTAGATTTGTATGAAAATTTATTTCAGGCCCTGCCAAATAGCAAATGTCTTTTGATACTATATCGGCACCATCATAGACACATTAACACAAATGTTTAATTAGCACTGCTGTTTCTCTATTTTATACACTCACCTTAATTAGCACATCATTTTAAGAGATCGTCACCAATCATTAGGCATCACCAATTATTAGGCAGTTTAAAGAAAAGTTACACTCTTAGTACCATGGTACGAGAGTTTACCAGACTGAAACAGCTTTGAGCTTGGAGTTCAAGCTGTTGTCTGTCTCTCCCTCACACACACACTCACCCTGACAGATTCATACTGAGAAATCCAACTCGACATACTGAGAGTTCCACTGCACTGCCAGCACTACAAGCCTTAGGTGTACTAAACACTTTACCAGAAAATAATTTCAGCTATGACAGAGTGATCCTGCTCACTGATGCCTGCCATCATCCATCATCCTCCTGCTGTACTCTGTTCTATGTTTGCAACCAAACTATCTTGGTTTGATGTATTCGCAAATTGTGCATTGCATTGTGACTTTTTATTTCATCTCAGAGTAGTGAGCTGTAATACTGCAGACTTCTGACAGCAAAATTACTAAAACTGCACAGAGTCAAACTGAATTGAATGAAATGTCTGGCAAAATCATAAAAATGACAGATGCATGTCCAACACAGCCTGAATGGAGGATTAAATGCAAGAGCTTTAGGAATAAAACCAGGTGTGCTGATGTCTAATATACCGCTGAGGAGCGTCGCTGAGCCTGGGCTGATGGAGCTGACCCGCGTACTGTAAACCTCTGGTGCCTTGTCCATCTCCTTCTTGGGACCAGCTTCCAGCAAAAGAATCTTTCTGCCTTGCAAATTTGGATCAAAGCCTGTGGAGCAAAAAATATAGAGATAATCTCTGAATTAGACTTTTTTTTCTATTTGTAAGATTGTATTGTTAATAGTTAGCTGTAGGGAGAACAGACCGAGCCACAACTATCTTACACTTGTCTGTGGTCAGATGGTGGAAACCTAAGGTGCTTCTCATTTCTTTAATTGCGCTTCCTCGTTTCTTTTCTTTGCTTCCCTTCTTCACAACTTAGCTCCTCCCTCTGAGGACATGAGGGAAGGACGCAAAGAAATGAGGAATCGACGACAAACTGCCAAACAAGACGTTTTTGCTTACTGAAGCGTCACTTTAAAGCGACATCAGTTCTTGATGACTTGTTTTTACAGCTGTATTGCTTGTCAACAGATCTGCACATGCACAACACAGTGTAATTACACTGGGAATTAACATCAATCAGAACAATCCTACCCACGTACATGGCATGCTTAAATGTTGATGTTTTAGCCTATACAAGAATCCATCCATCATCTGACTTCACACATTTATTTATTTATTTCAGACACATTTTTAATTAAATTAACCAAGGTTTTTTATTTTTGTCCCGTTTTTTATGTAATTATTATTCATTTTGTAATTGTTGATCTTATTGTCTTTTCATTTATTAGACTGTTGTTGGGGGAGGTGAACAATTTACTTTGATATCGTAAGCTTACATCATGTGCTATAATAATAATAATAATAATAAATAATAAGACTTCCTCTTAGGACGCAACTGTGTATCCTTGCTCTTGAAGCCTCCAATCTCCTTGATTCCTTTAAGTTCTTGTAACAAATTGGCATGTGCTTAAAGATGGCGGACATCAACTGATTTCCAAGTTACAGGCTGAAGTACGTAGGACCAAGGAATCAAGGCGGCATCAATTAGAGTATGGGGAGTATATAGTCTTGTGGAACTTGCGTCAATGTTGACTTCTTTAACAATCAGATCACTTACGTCTCTTCTGACGAAAAGCACATGCATAAATGAATGAATGCAAATCTCTGAAGGCTGACACGTTGTAGTGCTTTGATGATAGTTGGGAGAGGGTTCTTTCTGGTGAAACTCTTTAGCCATCAGAGTGACACTTTGCATGAAAGAACTGGGATCTCAAGATATGCATGTTGATTGCAGGGTTATTTCTGGTTAAACTGTTTAGCCATCAGAGTGACACTTTGCCTGAAAGAACTGGGATCTCAAGATCTGCATGTTGATTGCAGGGTTATTTCTGGTGAAACCATTTAGCCATCAGAGTGACACTTTGCATGAAAGAACTGGGATCTCAAGATCTGCATGTTGATTGCCCCATGGCCACGTTTGCACCCCAGGACCCCAGAGTGTGTTTTTACTGAAACCGCAATTGCAGCTTTAACATGTGAGGGCAGTCATTCGCTGCCTAAACTAAACACTTCCATCCAACTAAATGAGCACTTCTTCGTCATGTTGCGAAACCTGGGGTCAGAGAAAAGTGAGGGGGGCGCACACTAACGTTATGGCAGGGCTTTTGACCACACTGTGCTCGAGCAAATCGTAGGATACTTTACGCAGAGGAAAAAGAAGGCAAATTGGTTGTTTTGACGCTCATCTGCAAAGACGTTTGGGCAACTCACCTAGCGAGCACGCCATGGCAGTCCCCACCATTCCTCCCCCCGAGATGATGATGTCGTACACGTCGTGCTTCTCTCTGCATGACTCTTCGCCGTGTTCAGAGGACCCTCTGCTAAACGCCCTCAGTCCGTCCACACGTCTAACACTACAACACCGCCGCCTCGCTCCAGCTGCAGCCTGCTTCACTCTGGTTAAAGCAAACATCTCAAGAACGCACACAGCCCCGTCGCTTTAAAAACGCTACACTGCAATAACAGAGCACTTTCCCCTGCAGTTTTTTCCCACTATAGCGCCACAGCTTTCGCTCACGGAGCCATGTTGCTACAGCCGCTCACGTGACAGTTCAGCACTTCCTGTTTTAAGGGTCAATCAAAAATCAGCCTTCATTCAAGGACTTTTTAAACCAATTTCAACGGGAACACATTTGATTTTTTTTTTTTTTTTTGGATGGTCATAATGTGGACGATCGAAGATGTTACAGTAGAATATTTGACTTATGTTCGATTTTTTTTGGGGGGGGGGGAAACTTATTGCGTATGCAATAAAGCACGAACATATTAGTTTTAGCGCCGTCATGCGTTCCGGAGGGAAAACGCCGCGTACAACGTGAAGCAGATTCCGAAGAGCATTACTGGGGGATTTAGTGCGCTTTAGACCACAGCCGGTGGCGCTTGCAGACGGAAATCGCATCATGTCGTTGTGCGCGTGCGTGTGTGCGCGTGCGCGTGTGCGCGCGCGCGCGTCTGGTGATCATGCTGACCGCCGCCCCATGAATCAGCTGTCGCCGGTGAGAGGAATCAAATAGATCGCGTTGACTTTGAGGCGATTTGTCTATAAAAATTTCTCAACAGCTTAGTATAAATTAACATTTTTATATGTGCACATACGTTATGATGCGCGCATGCATGTCTTGTGGTATCGCTTGCTGTTACAGGAATTCCGCAAAGATAATTTTGTGTTGTGAGTCGGCGTCGGGGGTTGCCATAGTAACGGCAGCCGCCTTGCGCGCGCTGTGGCGTTCTCTTGTAAAAAGAAATAAATAAATAAATAAATTTATTAAAAAATAAAATAAAATACAAAACGTAGCTCACGAAAAATCGATGGTGATTCCAATGTTGACTCTTTTCTGGTCTGCTAATAATAACCCAAATAATGTCAGTACATAACCTGGACTTCGATCTACACTCGTTGGCCATTTTATTAGGTACACACACCTACCATATAGGCACTTTTGTAGGTATACAATTACTGACTGTAGTCCATCGGTTGCTACCCTTTACCCCATCCATCAATGGAACGGGACCACCGTAGCACCACCGCTGACCTGATGTTACTTGGGTGGTTGTCCAATCTCAGCACGTCAGTCACACTGACATGGTAGTGCCATAATAATGTTTGTGGTGCTGGTAAGAGTGCATCAGGTGCTTTTAAACACCTCAATGTCACTGCTAGGTTAAGAACAGTCCACCAAAAACATATAGCTAACTGCATCCTGTGGTCAGAAACAGACACTGATGAAGGGCTAGAGGACGATTGACACATATTGTGCATGGGAAAAAATGAGCTTTAGTTAGTTTCTAACTGTGCACATAGAAGGTGCACCAACAAGGTAGGCATGTCTAATAAATTGGACATTAAGTGTATGCAATGTATAGAAACCCCAGCAATGCTGATGCACCTGATACACTCGTGCCAGCACCACACATGCACTGAGAATGTATGTCACTGAGAATGCTCTCCCAAACCAAATAATATCTGGACTATGTTGGTTCCTTTCCATTGATGGACAAGGTAGAGGGGAGCTGACAAATGGTCAATAGCAACAGATGGTCTACAGTCAGTAATTGTATGCCTACAAAATACACCGATATTGTAGGTGTGCCTGATAAAATTGCCACTGAGTGTATGTAGTTAGCTAAAAATAACTTGAAGCCCTTCCAAGAAAGTTAAAGCACAAAGGGTTTTAGATTCCTGCATCTTAGTTATGTCCTTCCATAATCACCTGGTGCTGCTCCCATGGCCTCTTAGGTTTCTTACCTCATGTTCTTCATATTATAACTGGGTGATGTGAAGCTATCTTCCTCCTTTCTCCAGACCTTTCCCCCCTTAGAGGACTGAAAAGATCATTGATGAGGGAGGCATGATGAGGACTTCAGAGAACCTACAGACCTTCCTAGAGAACAAAGGGAAGTCTGACATTCTTCTGGAGCTGCGTTTGGAGGCCCTGAAGGCTGCACACTGTCAACAACTTCAGCAGATTAAGTTGCAGCACCAGACTGGTCTAGAAAGCCGGACCCTACATAATTTACTGCTCTCCACAAACACCGACGCTTCACTGAAGACCAACGGACCACAGGAAAATCCCTGTGGTGATGAAAGCAGCTCCAAAAGCAGAGGAAGTGCTTACCAGTAAGTGCTCAAGTTTTTCTAACAATGGCTTGTTACGAATGTCAGCACAGGGCCGGGCCATCTCTTTTGATTTTATAGGAATAAAATTGTAAAATTCTTTTAAAAATCCCCAACATATTGTGTCTTTGTCTCAATTATAAACAGCATAAACAATATTCATGGGAATAGACACACATAACCCTTTCACATCGCTTGGGGATCCTCCTGATTGCATGTGTAAGTGCAAATAAGAGATGAGAGGAATGTGACAGGGACTAAAATCTGCTTTTTGTTTCATACTTACAAAGACCAGTCATTTTCTTTTATTTAACACTTTTACTGACAAGTAAAACGAATATAAACATAATCTTTGTAATATAAATATAATTTTTTTCAAATGAGTTTTCATGTTTAGATTTAATAGACCAAAGAGATCCTCCTCCACACCCGACCTGAGCTCCACGATGAGCCGGCACAAGCCTTTCAACTCTTCTGGCACCCCAAGATCTGCCATGACCCAGTCACAAGATCCCCGGATGAAAACGCATCTCCATGCCAAAGAGCCCAAGCAATTCACATCTGACAAAGAAGAACTGGACTGGGCTGAGTGTCAGAAACAGTTTCGCGTATCAGCTGTCCCTGAGCACGTCTTCAAGTCCCTTTATGGCGATATTGTACGGGAGCAGAAACATGTGAGGCAGGAGGGGCGGCAGCAGAGGAAAGAGTTCCTTTTAGCCATGCAGAAGCCCTTTACTTTCCACCAGAGAGAGGAGCGGAGGAGAGACAGGCCTAAGTCAGAGATAGGCTCTGATAAACTGAGTGAAAACAGAAAGCATGATAGAGGGAGAAGACCCATACCTAAAGCTGTCACAGACCCAGCAATCTCTCAACACTTGAAAGGTGCTGCCATAGATAACGAGATGATGTGTACAACAAAAATAACTTTGGATGTGCTTAGCCTATCCTTAACCTATGATTTAGTACAATTTCTCAAACCCAAGGTCACTTTTTACTAAATACAGAATACCAACATGATTCATGTTTATCTATCCTTAAATGGTTGGTTCTCAGCCTCATTGTTTTACGCTTCCAGGTGTTCATTTATTGCAAAACTTTACCTTCTAAACTTCCATTAATGTCACTTTAGAAAAGGAGCAGCAGAGGATGATCCGCATTCAGGCCAGGGCTCAGGAGACTCTCAGGGCGTCCTCGGCCCCACTCCAGAGCCTGAGTACCAGAGCCGAGCACCAGGCTAGCACTGCGCAGAGAACCAAGAGCAGAGTGCTGGGATTCTTAGAGCAGAGGTCATCCTTCCGACCAAAGACCAATCCTAAGGTGCCAGACTTTGATAAGCTGCACCAGGCCTTCCAGAGAGAGATAATGGAGAAAACAGAAAGAAGAGAGGTCACCCTCTGCCGGCCGTTCCAGCTGCGCACATCGGCTCTTCAATCACGTCACATCAGAAGCAGCATAGACAAGTCACAAGTTCGTTTAGCCTTTTTTAAATTCAGTATTCAGTTGTTGTTTGAGGCTTCACATTTAAAGAATCCCTGAAATCAAAAATGTGATTTTTAAGGAATTAATTCCTCTTGGATGGTTGATTCTGATTATATAGGTTGGTGTATGTGTCAAGATTGTTAACATAGTGCCAAATTAACATTTTTCTATTTAAATCAGAAAAGTTCTCTGTACTTCCCATGTCTCAGAACTTCCCATGTAAAAAAACTAATTCGGGAAGCATTACATTTTACGCAATTTAGCTAAAGTTAGTGTATAAAGTTAATCTGATACTGAAATCCCACTTGTGTCTACCTGTTACAAATGTGAGTTCACCAGCAGTTAGCTAGCAGGCTAACTTAGCTAATGTTAGTGATGAACAAAATGTTGGGTGTTATGGTATATTTAGACAGGTTTGGCCGCTGTTAAATAAATTGCTGAGAATATGACAATGCAAATCAATCAAACCACTTGTGTCTAGCAGTGACAAAGGACTAGTTAGCTAGTTTGCTAGAGATGTCATCTGTAGGCCATTTTTAGTTGTTTCTTGGGCATTAAAAAATATAAAACAATTTATTAATCTACATAGATTGTTTAAAATGACATGTTTATAGGTACTTGAAAAACGACTGTAGTTTTTTTCCTGTGAAATATGTGCTGTAACTTTGAGTTGAATTGTCATTAGAAATCTACAGCTATGAACAGTTTGAAGAGAAGCAATTCATTTGGTGGCTTAACATCATTATCCAGAGATACTCTTCCAACTTACATAACAGATGCTGCCAGGAAAAGGTCCATGGCCATACGGTGAGGAGAAAACTTATTGATGAGAAAGCTTATTATGACAGACCATTCTTAAACGTGCTCATCATTATGTTTGTAGAAGGTTATTGCTGGATGGAAGGCTCACCTGCAATTTGAAGCGGTTCCTGATTTTCTCTCTTCTGATTTCTTGCTCTTATCTCCACACCATGCAGAAAGTCTCTGGAGCTGAGGGACAGTAAGGAGCAGGAAAATACAGAGTGGATGAGGCGACATCAAATGAACTCTAGAGCCATGAGCGGAGGGGTGGCAGCCCGGGCCAAGGCCATGGACCCCCACAAGAGTTTGAAAGAGGTCTTTCAGGAGAAACTCAAGCAGCACAGGCAAGTGTACGCTTCTTTTGACCTGAGTGGTCATATGGAAGACAGGTTTGGGATGTGTGGCCAAGACCCTAGTTTCTAGTTCCAGCCAGAGGCCCCATAGTTATCTTCAAAATTACTGTGTTGTTTATTGTATTAGGAAATGTACGATATGTTCAGCTAGTTACACATCGTAAAAAGTTGTATCTACTATTTAACTTTTTAGTACTATTTAACTATTTCATTTAAATGTGACTCAAACAAGAGTTCAATAGTTTCTGTATTGTATATTAGCTCTTTGACAGTACCAGTGATATCATCGGCCTCGGACTTGAGGACGTTTAGTCGAGCTAAGGCCCTGCCCTCATTTAAAGAGGGACAAGTGTGATCGCAGTGTTGTTCTCTTTTATTCAACAAATTAGCGCTGCTAGCTTCCACATACTGGCGCGCTTTGAAACGAGATTAGGGATAGTTCTTAGTGTCAGTGTAGTCGGCCCATGACGTCGTTGTAGCGAACAATTGTGACCTACGATGGCTGGAAAATGGGAAAAACTGATTTGGTACTAATTGGAAAGAAAATGACAGTCTCTGTCACTTATTCACGCATGAACCCTTTAACCCAAACAGGTTGCGGTATGTAGATACGGGACCAGAAATGTTTTATAAAACAGCTTAAAGCTTCAAGAGAAACTCTCATGAGAAAGTGGAGCTACCATGTTAAATGAGGCTGGGCAGCTTAACAGTGATTTGATAAATAGAAGACAACTAAATTAAAGGTCAAATTCTAATTAAAGATAACCTAGATTGTAACAGGCACAAAATGGGTAATGTCATGTCAACTTCTGGTGGGACCCCGGGAGTTTTGGTATAATTCCAACACTGAGGATGATTTTTCTTTCATGATATAATCTTTTTTTTTTTTTTTTACTGTAGACAGACTGATCAAGAGAGGGTGAAAGATTATAAAAAAGAACTGAGGGAGATGAGAGCTCGAGTCACAGCCCGCCCTTACCTCTTTGAGCAAGTGTCACAGGTACCCTGAATGCCATAAGTTTGTTTGAATTAAATTCAACATACTATCATGATGTGTATACATAAAGCCAACCAAAGCTTGCAGTTATACTCTAGCATTTCCTTTTCAGTTTGTTTACATTTTCAGATCTCTTTTTGTAGAGAACTGCTAAGAATGATGCCGAGCGCAGATACAGAAGTACTCTAGAGCAAGCAGGCCTGGATGAACATTTTGTGAGATCCAAGGGAGAAAATGATGAAAGCCTTAGAGAAAATAAGGATGCTGACTGTGACAGTGATGATGGTGATCACAGCTCTGAAACTGACACCCAGCAAAGGTATACAGACTAATGGAAAAGTAGGATCTTAACCAAAGTGCTTATTTGTATTGTAATTGTGTGTCCTAGTCCCTTAGCGTAATTGTACTGCTGGTAACAGGGAGACTTAAGCTTGCACTACTGATATTGAAATGCTAATTATTTTTTAATTTACTTCAGAAAGGCAGACATTTGGACTTTTTTTTTATAAGCAGTATGTTTTTATAACACTACCACATCATCACACAAAGAATGTACTTATAGTGAAGCAGCACTATGCAAAATATTTATATTGAAGTTATCAAAATAATTAACTATTATTAAAGTTAAACACATATTAAAGTTAAATCTGTCTCTTAAACTGGAAGTTCAGCAATCCATGTGCTACGTTCATGTAGATTTACGTTATTCTGAGACATACACTTTTTGCTGTTGTTGGCTTTAAGGGAATGTAAGCATGTGCAGTTATGATATAATGTTGTATGGACAAGGGGGTTTAATAAACTTCTACTGCTGCAGGGAAGGAAGCGGGAAAGACAGCGTCCGAAGTGAGGATGGAACTGAAGAAGAGAGCGTGAAAATCAAAGGGGAGGGAGTCAGCTGACTGTGAGCGAGCAGTTGGTATTTGGTTAACACGGCATGTCACGGTCAGATACAAGAACACTGGCACTTTCCTAGAATCAGTTCCGCATTTGAGTCTTGTTGAAAATGTGGTAAGCCATCTAGATCTCGCAGATATAATTTTTCTTTTTCATGACTTGTGTTTTAGGGTTTACATGTTTGTGTGTGATTTTTACGGTATGATTATGATTCTACTTCAACAAGATGGATTCTGGCCGTGCAACATGCTTATTAAAATAAAAACGTCAAAGGCAGTTTGGGTCTTGTCGATCTAAATTTGTTGGGGGCTGCAGAGAGACATTTGCCAGCCAAAAGCAAATCTTCAGTAACGGAAACTGAATATAAAAAGCTGCTTATGTTTTGCTTATTGCGCATTAAATAATGTTTGAGGCCACACAAATGCCATTACATGCTTTAAACCTGTGGTGGTGGGTCTGGAGGGTTCGTACAGCAAATTATTAACAAACAGTAAACCAGAGAAAATTTACCCAGGGATACAGTAAACACATTTTCATCCTCCCTTTTGACAGCTACAAAGTAAAGGTGATGATGATGGACAACTGTACCACCGTACCACTGCACTGTAATTATTACCTATAACTGTCACAGAGGAAAGCTTTATGCTCTGACCTCAATTTGAATAAATACAGAAATAACACAATATGACAAAGTTCCTTTTAGGACAAGGGACATCAGAAATTCACATTGCTGAGATATAAATCTTGGGGATGAAGTCTGGCTATTTCGAGAGCCGCAGCACCACTAAAGTCAACGTTGGTTATTTATCTATCATAGTAAAAGAAACCTTCTTGCCAGTGTGCTGACCCAGCTGCCTGCCACATCAAGCGCTTATACTCTGTCCAGATTTAGAGTGAACACTCCCTTCAACCTATTTCTGAATGCTTTGGTGATATATGTTTCAGAAATTAAAAGCATAATTCCAGCCAAAGTTCCAGCCCATTTGAATGTATTTCTTAATGTATTTCTTAAATCTTTTGTAGTTGTTAATTAACTTCCATTGCACTACACTCTTAGAAAAAAGGCTCCATCAGTAACCTAAAGGGTTCTTTAATTTGTCTCTCAGGATGTTACAACATAGGGTTTCCCTTTCAGAGTGGGTTCTAAATAGAATCCCTTTCGGAAGTTAAGGATCCTTAACTATCCATAGAACCCATGAGGAACTCTTTTTTCTAAGAGTGTATTTGCTTTATTGAAAGTTTTAAAAAAACAAAAGTCAGCTGGAAGGGTGATTTGAAAAGCAAGAAAAACTAAATAGAGGTTTGAAACATCTAGTATTTTATTGTGTGAATATTATAGGTGTGTACTATTGTACACATAGTTAAGGAAATGCTTTTACACAATCTTAGAAAAAAAGGTTTAATTCTAGACCCCTTAAGGGATCTTCAGCTTGTCCCACTGGGGGAACCCTTAAAGGTTCCATATAGAATCCTACAACAGAGGGTTTCCCTATCCGAGACAGTACTAAGTAAGTGAAAAATCCTTTGCTCTATAAAGAACCCTCAAGGAACCTTTTTTTCTAAGAGTGCAGTTTTTAAAATAATGATATAATGCTGCTGCATCTAACTTCATAGGACCAAATTTAGTGGAATGTCAGAGGTTTGTGTAAGATGCTAATGTGTCTTTATTCCATAGTCATATTTTACTGATTCAGTGGAACCTGCACTGAGGAGCTGAGTGTCACACATGGTTCCATTAACACTAGATAATGTGTCTATCTGCTCATGCATTTAGCCAAGGTACTGTGCATCTTAGGATCTGAGAGACATGTTTGGCCTGAGCTTTCAGCATCGCATGATGGAAAGTTCAAGGGCTCCTGCAAGGTCGTCATGGCAACTGTGCTCTCTCCTGCTACCCTGTCATTTCCCAGCACACTCAGTTTCCCAACAGACTGTCCCTCGCAATGACAGCACTTCACTTCTCAACCTAGCGCATGCAGTCAATTTGTCTTTTGAACTCACTGAACAGGAATTCCAATCACTAGACCGATAATCCTGTCAACATATAATGCTCTGAAAAAAACATGCAAAGATCAAATAAAGCAAAATGCGATGAGTTGTGATCTTTTTAGGACTAACACTGACTGTAAAATAGAGGTCTAAATTTCTAACTTAGCATAGGTATCTGAACTCTAGCAAAGCCAGTTCAGTGCAGGTATTTGATGTGCCCTGGAAACACATCACTCCTGAATTCATTAAGCGTGTCTGCTGCTGACTGCTCAATACAGCTACAATTCAGTTCTACAGGTTGCCATTCAGTTACAAACCCTGCCAATGTCTCTTATGGGGAAAAAACAAAACTGAAATATTTCAACACCACCACTTCACAGACCATACAGTGTGTACAGGGGTTTATGTTGTGAACTTCATCCAAAAATTATTATTATTTTTTTTTTTTTCAAAATGCATTTTAATAAAAACTACGAAATGAAAACTTTTGTGGCCATTCAAATAAAGCAAAATGCTACTTCTTGGTAAAAATGTATTGCTTTTTTATTATAATACACATATTGTAATGCATATATTATACAGATATGGGAGTTTTGTTTGTAAGATTAATGTGCTTAATGTCTTGTTAAGAATCCTCACTGTGGCCACTTTAAATATGAGAAAAAAATATTTTCCTTTCTGTTGATGGCCAGGGTCTCACCTGCAGGAGGAGCTGTGACTCGTAACATCTTTATCTTACTATCACCACAGACCCTTTCTGTTTGTCTGCTGTCTATATGAGCACACAGTATAGGAGGACATGTAGGAGTCAGCAGTGTGCATGTAATAAAAACAAATGCAAAAAGCAAAGAGATGAGAGAGGTTGATTCAGAAGGACTGACGGCAGATATCGACTCCACAACCTTGTCATCTCACTTTGACTGCACATCAAACTAGCCTGTGTGAGGGAGCAAGCTTCAGCTAGGGGAGAGGGAGCACAGAGTGAGTAAGTAAAGGAGAGAGAGATAGAGAGAGGAAGAGAGAAACAGAGAGAGAGAGAGCAAACGCAAGGCTTTACATGCACATATTCACACAAAACACCCTGAATTCCCAAAGCCTGAGAGGGAGCCACCGAGAAAGCGAGGTCACTCTAGAGCAGGAGAGCAAAGGTATGTCACCTTATCATACAAGACGCACTGCTCAGATACTAGGACAGATTAATTCAGATATAATTCCAGACAATTTTTTCCCCAGACAGACTTTTTCTTTACACTTGTAGTTTAATGACCATCTTTTTCTGATCCAAGACTTTTCTCTTTATTTCCAGGTGGACCAGAAGTAAAAAAAAAAAAAAATCATTCTTGCAGTGGGATTAAGGAAATGGGAACTGTGAATCAGGAAGTCCTGGTTTGATTCAGAGGACACCAAGTTTGATGCCATTTTCCTGTACAAGCTTAAGCAGTGCAACACCTTCACTGAGTGACAGCATGGAGAAACTCTCAGGCAAAGACAAGGAGCTGATCCGGGACAGCTGGGAGAGCCTCGGCAAGAACAAGGTGCCCCACGGCACCGTCATGTTTACCAGGTAGCGTATGCATGCTTAACAGCCACGTTACAGTGTGCTCTGAGACAAATGGGGTCTGGGGTATCTGAGATCTGAGTTTATGTGTAAGGGGTCTTCTAATTTTGTTTTAGAAGTTGGGAATGAAAACATTAAGGACATTTTTACATTAAGGACACTCATTTTTAGAGAGGCTACTCTGAAACTTAATTTGGAATTCCCTACTGATCTAGCATCGTTGTTTTTGATGAAAAGCAAAGCACACACTTGTACTTGTTTCTCTATTGACTGTGTGAGTTTGCAATAATTGCTGAAAAATTAATTTTGCACAACAGCTTATTAATTTATTATTGACTCAACATGGTAGCTCAAATGAGCAATACATGACATTTAATCATAGGAGTAGTAAAGAGTGATATATCGCAAAACCCCTGACCTAACCAAAGTAAACAAACACATCAAACATCCATTCTCATCTTGTGGCTGCCTGGCGCTTCTGCCGCACTTCAGCCAGAGGCTTGACTTGTTGCTTGGCGACAGGCGAAAGCAAGATCTCTATTTCAGTTCAAATCGATTGCCTGAGTGCTGCAAAGTACCACCAGTGTCGATAATGCTGGCCGAGTTATAAAGTGCCAGTGTGTCTTGTAGGCTGTTTGAACTGGACCCAGGTCTACTGACCCTCTTTAACTACAAAACCAAGTGTGGAGTAGTGCCCGAGTGCCTGTCCAGCCCAGAGTTCCTGGAGCATGTCACCAAGGTGAGACCAATGGACTCTTCTCCCTCTCCCTCTACTCTTAATTGTTTACATGAGATTAAATCTCCCTAGAACCATTTGACTCATAAAAGCTGACTTTGTCTGAAATGTTGATACTGAAAAACATTAAAAAATGCTGACCATCTGTGTCCTTGTCCAGGTGATGTTGGTGATTGATGCAGCTGTCAACCATCTCGATGACCTGCATTCTTTGGAGGAATTTTTGTTGAACCTGGGCAGGAAACACCAAGCTATCGGTGTCAAAACCCAGTCCTTCGCTGTAAGTATTGGTGTGGTCCAAACATGACTGTGTTTGCTTACAAATCTTTTGGATGAGGCTGTTGGAATCAGTAGGGTCCGCAAAGTATACTGCCCTTTAAATAAATAACAGCAGTAGCAGTAGTAAGTCTAAAGACAACTTCAGTCAGACATTGTTATTCAATGGACCCTCTTTGGAGAACAATAATCAATTTCTGAGGCAGTTGACTTTTTATATGAGTTTGTTATATGTTCATGTCTCTGTTGGTCAGGTGGTTGGAGAGGCCCTGCTTTACATGCTTCAGTGCAGTCTGGGAACAGGCTACACAGCTGCCTTGCGCCAGGCCTGGCTCAACATGTACACCATCGTGGTGGCTGCCATGACCAGAGGCTGGGCAAAGAACGGAGAACACAAGTCTAACTGAGCAGTGGTAGAACATGGAGTTATATTTATCCTAAAGCTGGGCCATGGAGGATCTTGTAGTCAATGCTTTTAAGGATCTGGGGTGAGTTGTGTGCTGACAGACCAAGAATCTCTAACGTAAGCCGTTCGATATATTTGAAGTAAGTGGTTAGAGATGATGAACGCCATGGGTGCAATAATTTGTAGGTTTGATCCTTTGAAATAGAGACGACACAAAGACGAACAGGTTAAGGCTGATGCTTCACAACTGGAACTTGTATATAATGGCTCGATGTGGCTCCTATCTCTGATGGCTGTTGTGCTGTTTTTGATGTTTCTTACATAAGTGTCATGAAACAGAGATTTGACTATGCACCATCAGCCTGTTCAACTTAGAGCAAGAAAGGCTTGACTGTTTCATTAGACCTCTCTCAAAACTACTTTGTAAAATCACACCCCAATCTACAGAGCTCCCCTAATGTTGTAACCTATACTATAAAATAAGCCTTCATATAAATTCTCTACTTTTTCCCCAAGTGTGATAGTATAACATTCTCTAGAACAATATTGTAAGAACAAGTAAGCAATCAGTGAAGGTTTTCAGAAAAAAAAGAGTTAATTTTCAATATCAATGTTATTGCATACGAAAACCAACAATAAGCATAATTACAAACAACAAAAGTTTTCTAAGACTGTTAGTTTCTCTGTGCTATGTTATTACCTTACATTTCATAATTAATTTTATAGACTAACAAAAGACAAGACCAGACTGTTACTTAACATGACTTAACAGACTGTTATGTCATGTACACTGATCCAATTATGCTGATCCAGCACTGATCCAGCGTAATTGATTATTCTACTCACTGATAATAAGTTAACCAGTACAATACAAGTTTTTTATTTATTTTTTATTATTGTAGCCACACTGCTTTTGAAAGTTATTTATTGTTGAATGACTGTTTTATATGGCTTGCACATTGTATAAGTCATAAACAACAAATGTTGATGGGATACATGAACGCATTTATTTGCATAAATATGAGCCCTAAGACGTTAAAAGCGATGATTTCCTGTTTGCTGCTATGGATATAGTTTAAAAGTCTCTCAGTAGTACTACGGAAATATGGTTCTCTTTCTATACAAATTATTACTACATTTAAACTAATAATATCACGCATCTTAAAACATGCCAAGTGACACTGTCATCATATAGAGCATTAAGTGTTATTCTGCACAACTTTATATTCAAGTTACTGTTGTGTAGTTATTCTTTCTTGGTATCATACTAACTACTGCATTTACAGCCTATTTTTGTATTTCGGTGTGTATGTGAATAAGTAACGGTATATTGTTATTATTTGGTGGTGCTGTATAACATTTTTGTGTAAAATACGTTTTTCTCTCTTAGTCCTGGACTGCATTCATTTAAATGGATGTACAATAGGCTTTGAGATGTCACTGACATTCAGCAAAGAAAATTATCTTAAATTGCACACTCTTAATTGAAAGGTCCATTCTCTCATCTTTTTTAAAATGTTACATTGTAAGCAGTGTTTTAATCCCTCAAATGTCCGGCTTATTCTTCAGTTATTCATCTTAAAGCATATTATTCAGTAATGACTATGAATTATTCATGTAGTTACGAGAGTGAGGAATACAAGTCTGGACCCGGTGATGGTTCCTGAGAGTTTAAGGGGTTAAAGTGTAAATATTCTCACAGCACTATAAATAAACTTGTTATGGTCTTTATCTATTTATCCCTTAAGTGTTGTGTGTATTGTTGTATTTGATTCAGTAATGTTCTTTATTCTCTTAATATTCTGTAACTGAAGTGGATGTCTACCTCACTTATGTAGCTGCTAAAGAACAGCGATGATATGACCTGACTCCTCAACCAAAAATACTAACGCTTTACAAACACTACATCTTGTGTTTCTTCGAACAGGGTGTAACGCGAATAATATCGGGCTCTGTCAAGCTTTTCTGTCAGGACTTGTTTGGAGCTCATGTGTTCAAGTGACATGAATAAAGAATACTCTATGTGTCATTTTGCTGAAGTTCTAGCATCTTATTCCAATGATGAAGCATTTGCTTTGTCCTGTCTTCCTCTCTGTTTCTATAGAATTATATAACGTAGTCTTTGCAGCTCAGTCTCCCCTGGGGAAGGAAGAAAGCTCTGAGTAGAAATCATTCCTCATAATATTTCATCTCAGTTCCAGATATGAAGGGATTTGATAGAAATAAAGAGCTTGGAGCTTGGCTTTGTCTCTCTCTCTCTCTCTCTCTCTCTCTCTCTCTCTCTCTCTCTCTCTCTCTCAGGATGGGTTGAACTTCGGTACTCAACTGGCTCTGTGGACCAGTTGAGGCGTCCCTAGATTCAATTACACTGCATTGTTGTAGATGTCACTTGCAGGGCTGACTGTCAGGTCTAGGAACCGTCCCAGATGCCCACACAGGCCCAGATCTGCCTCCCACACATTTCATATCAGTCTCTGTCCTCACGCTGCTACCATAAAGACATCATCAATTCCCTAAGTCCTAACTTTACATTCCTTCTTGTTTCACTGTGTCCTGGACATTTGCACATGCATGTCACCCACATAAAAACTTTTTGGAGAGGAAAAAAAAGTAGAGGAAAGAAAAAAGAGCCTGTTTTGTTCTACAAAAGGATTTAATTGAATTAGGCATATCTCTGATCTTTTTTTCTGTTGCATGTAATGTATGTTAGCTTCTGTTGACGTCTGGACGTCTGTTGCTTTTGTAAAGTGACCTCGAATTGATAAAATATGCTATATAAATTAAATGTATTATTATTATGGTAATGCTTTACATTAATGTTCTCTTAACAAACATTTTTAGTGCATTTGTTAACATTTACAAACTTCAGCATTAAAAAAACATATAATGTTAACAAAATAAAGTTATTTTATTGATGTTTATTTAAATATTAACTAAATACACCTGCATTAACTATTCCATCCATCACTAAAAATAAGGCCACATAAATTAGCATAAATAAATTTACATCATGTTACTAAATGTTGATAATCAATTAAACTCAGGGCTTCAGGTGTAAATATTGGAACCAACCATTCAGCCACACTTATGAATTTTGCCTATTAACCACCGTAAACATATTAATTCAGGCATTGGGTTATATTGGTCATTGTGGACTTATTTTTACTTGTGGAAGGATTTAATATTGGTTAATTCAGGTGTTCATTACTTGTTCATGGACTTATTTGGTTCATTATTTAAACAATTTTTTTTTATACAAGCATTAATCACTTTGTTAACATTACTTATGGCTTATTAATGCTGAAGTTCATTCTGGTTTGTAATGGGAATTATAATAATAATAATAATAATAATAATAATAATAATAATCTCAAAATACATAGGCCAGGCATGGTCGTGCTATATTCTACCCCAAAAGCTCGATCAGGTAAAGCGAGGTGACACTAATATAAAAAGGTACAAAATAGACTGGAGATAATTATTTTTAGAAAGTCTACAGCATGTTTAGGAAGCAGGGCACCGGCAATTACCATAGCAACGGCTGCGATGCCGAGCACGAGAGTCTGAAGTGGGGTTTTTGTATCTGGAGACTGACACTCACTATTAGAGTCTGAAGAGCAGCGGTGAAGGGCATGCTGGGATTGGAGGGTTGGCATAGCTGAAGTGCATACTGACTTATCTGTTCCGTTTATCTAAATAATCGCACTCGGGACGAAAGCAGCTGTGTTATGGCAAGTTTATGAGGGATCTCTCAGCAATGCTGCCCTCAGTGTAAGTGGCCTTAATACAGTCGCACATACACTTTACCAAGTATGGTAACTAACAGGAAAGAATGAGCAGCGAGCAGTGAGTTAATAGCACATAGCAAATGTATTATCCAATATATGTGCACTCAGACTTTTAAAATGACAGCCCAAGGCTATGCAATTCTTCATGGCATGCTATAGGTTTGTGAGCTATATCACGCTAGCAACACCTTCCACAGTGAAACAGAGCTGCTGACACTTTACGGTCCGTGCTGTTAATGTTCTCTCTTTCTAATGAGAGTGTCCGTCTGTGGCACAGCCTCTGCCAAGGCCCCATCTCTCCACTATTTTTATCATATACTGCATAGTTATCTCAAGTCTATAAAATATATTAGACTACATACCTGCACAATGTATGACCAAATACTAATAAATTGTTGGGGCTACACCCTATATACACCCTGCTCCTAATCTCTTCAATGGTTTTCATTTTGGATTCACAATGTGATGGGGCATTTGCACTAATACACTAAGAATTAAAAGCAAACCTTAGAAATTCCATTGTAATGCGTCATAAGCAGGTGTTAAAATTGTAATTTAGGAGGTGGGGGAGCTCTGCTTCTTTCATGGGGTGCCAACAACTGTTTAATTTACGTTATTATATGATGAGTTCTCAGCATTAAAATTATAAAAATTTGATTAAAACTAGTTTTTGATACAGCTGTTTCAATTATAAGGGCAGACATTTAACTACAATTAAGTGGCCAGACAACAGAACGTTTTCAGTTCTCCTTGTTCATTAATTTTGTCATCAAAATGACATTAAAATATCCTCAGATTCTTTTCTGGCAAAGATCCATAATACAGTAAAGTGGTGGCTCAGCAGTTAAGGTTCTGGGCTACTGATCTGAAGGTTGCGAGTTTGAATCCCAGCACCGCCAAGCTGCCACTGTTGGGCCCTTGAGCAAGGCCCTTAACCCTCCACTGCTCAGCTCAATTCTAAGTCATTTTGGATATAAGCATCTGCCAAATGCGTAAATGTAAACACATTTAATAATCACATGTGTATACACAGCAGTTAACAATTGCTTTTAATTAAGTTTTGAAATAAAAGCATTTCTCTATAATCATTGTAAAAAAAATACGTCATTACATCATCATTATTATCACCATTATGCTTTGATTTACCTTTCCATCAGATTTAAGTACCAACCTCGGACCATAACTAGTCCATGCACTAGGACTGTCTCTGCCTCATTGGCTTATACTTACCCACTACTGCACATACACTCACCTGCACTATATATGCACTATATATGCCCTCACATACCCATACATATTTATACTACTGCCCATACTGTACATATATCACCTTAGTGTATTCATATCTATACTACTGTCCTGTATGTACACCCTGCACTGCCTACTGTAACTACTGCACATGTTCATACTGTACATACCCCTCACTGCTTATCTAGATATCACATCTATAACTATGTAAATACTTTTCACTTTACTGCTTTTTGCACTTCTGGTTAGATGTTAAACTGCATTTCGTTGTCTCAGTACTTGTACTCTGTGCAATGACAATGATGTGAAAGATCATCTGAAAAAAAAGGGTCTCACCCTTGCAAATTCATAAATATTTGCATGACTCAATTAGGGTTAGGGGCAGGGTTAATGTTACTTTTTCTCATGATTTAATTCACATGAATTGAAGTCCAATCTCATCAACCTTGATATTTGTTCAAATATGTACACATTTCTCATGAGATCAGGTTGCTTTTTTTTTGTTAACTGTAAACTAATATACTTGCTCATTGTTCATGGTGAAGGTACCTGTAAAAACCCCTTGGGGTTTCATTATCTTACTTACACACTATTACTTTCCCCTTATTTGTGTGAATACATCGAATTAAATCAAATGAAGTCAAACAATTCCAGGTAAAAATTTATTTTATCATATTCTTTTTGTAACAATGCCAAAGCATACAACACTTATTGTAACATTGAAGATGCCAAATCAGCACTGACATTTCCCTTCATTTATGTCATTCTCATTAATGCCTGTTATTAATGAACCCCACTAGAGGAGGGATATAACAAAGTACAATTACTCCATTACTATACTTATGCTTATTTTATGGTTTAGTATGGTTTTTAAGTATCTGTAAGTTTTTCTTTCAATTAATACTTTTGACTTTTACTCACTGCATTTCAAAAGAAAAATCTATACTTTCTACTCAGTACATTTTTTAAATACTACATCGCTACATTTCTCTATAAGCTACATCATTTTGTAATTCATATGTCATTTAGCATTAGATAAATTTAAACAGTTGATCAAAATTCCTACCAAATCTAAATTGTAACAAATGTGACAACAATGAGACCTAATACATATCGCTGTAATCTATCTGTTGTTAGCTACATTTTGTATTTGTCTAAGCAGTTTGTATTTTGACAACTATTTACAGTATAAGCTGGTTTGTATCGTCAGTTATTATCATGCTAGCTAACTTTTGAGAGATTATGGATATAGTTGTTGTTAGTTAGCTGTATCTAATGTTTTCCTAACTTTACTGTGCGTCGGTGAACGAGGCGTGTGCAGGAAACATTTTAAGGCCAGGAAATCTCTCTTTATTGGCAAACACACTCTTACAGCACAACAACATAGTTCGGGGGTAAGCCAGAGAACTGAACTAGCATGAGGAAAGCTGGCGGGGGTAAACAAAGCGCACCGGACTTCCGCCAATGATGGACACATCAATGTGTCGGCTTTCACACATCCCGGCATGGACAACAAATCCCACAATTCCCCCTTTTGCACCGAACACTCATTCCAACACCGGCGCTACAATGCTGCAATACATTAAGAGTTTAAAAGTTTGTACTTTTGTACTTGAACTCGAGGAAAGAATTTGAAGCTGTACTTCAACTTTTACCAGAGTATTGACTTAGATTTGGAGAATTTGTGTACTTCTACCTCCTCTGCTCATTACTGCTTACTACTACTGAACTTTCATCCACCTCCTCTGGATCTACTGTACTTGTGATGACAAACACCCATATTAACCTGCTACACTACTTGCCTGCGTTAACATTCCTACAGCAGGCCATTGAGCTCTGTGTTTTCTGAATGACAATACCACAATGCGCAGTACCTACTGCGGCCTACTACTGATCATCACACAGAATCCTTCACTATCCTCTCAAATAATCTCTATTGGTTCTACCTGTGATGATGAGCATGTTATCAGCACCAAAATCTTTAGCATATTTCCTTCCTGTTCTCATGTCGCTGTCGTAGTGTTTACCTGCGCTGATGTCTCTGCGGCAGGCCATGGGGGTCTGTCCTCTCAGAAGCTTCAGTGTAATGGTCAATGGCAGCGCGGTACCTGCAGCATTCAGGCTTCGTGAGCGTTTCACCGTGACGTCCTGCAGGGGAGGACAGCGAGAGAGAGGAGGGGAGGCTGAGTCACCCGCCGCACACCGACTGGTGCTATGGAAGTGTGTCGGAAGCGATCTGTCACATCTGGGCCTGTCAGATTGAATCAGAGATGCAGAGCTGAACGCTAGCGCACACGCACACCCGTGCAAAGGGGCCGGGCAGAACAGGGCAGGGCACAGCAGCTCACTTCAAGTCACAAAGAGATAGAGAGAGAGAGACCTCTTTGGCCTGGAGATACATGTACACACACACACACACACACACACACACACTCGTCTACACACATGTATGACATACACAAATATGTGTGACACATGCACAGACACATAGTACATGACCATAGTCATGCAGGGAGATACCCAAAACATGCAGTATGGAGCTGTCGATCCATATAACACAGAAATAGTAGTGCATACATTTTCACTGTTATACAAAAGGAAGAATAAAGAAACATTAGTACAATTAATAGTCTTTATTTATAGTTTTGGGATCAGTGCTTTTCCCCAAACGTCTCAACAGCGTAACATGCAACTCACTTCCTAATTTGGGATACGTTGCAACAACATAATTTTTGGATCATGTGTGCTCTTCACCACCCTTATACCGAATTACCTCCTCCCCCCCTCAATAAAGGAGATTTAGTACATTTCCACATTTTTGTCATGTGAACAGCAGATTCATCTCGGGTTTACTTCATGAACTTATCTCCAATGTTGAATTGATGTTTAGCTCACAACAGTCAGCAACTGAAAACATGACCGCATTAAGAGCATGCATTAACAGTGATCAAAAAATGGTGATGCTGTGCAGATGTGTTCCCTATTACCCAACGAGTTTCACTTTACGTTGCCGAGATGTAAATTGTGCAAATAGTGCCACCTTTGGCTAGATGTTTGTGGGCAATCTGGGTCCTTATCTGTCATTATAGAGCAGATGTGAGCAATCCCAGTACTGGAGTACTGCACAGTTTAGTGTTTGTCACTTAAGCACACATCAACTTAATCAATGGCTTCTACAAACTCTTCAACGGCTTGATAATTAAAGCTGCTGGATGTAAGATTTTGGGATTTGGGGGACTGAAGCCTTCTCTCAGGCAGAAAATGCTATTGCAAGCTACTCGAGAATTTCATAATGTGGGTTGTGCAGCTCCTTACTCCAACTTGGGGATTAAAACAAGGCAAAAACCTGTTATGGAAACTTCCTGTGTCATTTCCTGTTTACCTCACTTGTGCTTTATCTCCATTTCACCTAGTCAGTACTCTTACACGTTCCTTGTAGTTAGTCTCATTATCTCATTAGTGCTGCACAATAATTGGTATTTTAATCATTAGTACGATTTTTGTTTTTCTCAATTAATTAAACATTATCGAATGTGATATTGGTCATGTTAGATATTTGTTTTTTTTTACTCTGGTGCATTAAATCATGAGCTCACAAATTTATATGTTTTAACTGGTTGCACACTGCAGTGGCATGTTAATTTATTTATTTTGAGTCTAATGCTTAGCCTCTCAATTAATGAGATGAAGGAAAATATTTATACGTTTGAAGGAATATAGGCGTATATCTACAATGTGTATATGTACAATGTTTTCTGTTTATTATACATGACAAAATGATAAAGTTCAATAGATATATTTTGTTTCTAAATTAGCTGAATAATTGTGATAAATAATCATGATTTCAATATTGAGCAAAATAATCGTGATGATCCTTTTAGCCATTATCGTGTGGCCCTATTATGTCTCAATTGTCACAGCATTTATACTTGTTTTTTTGAGTCTTTTGATATGCATATGAGTAAGGTGCATTTCTGAGTTGTTTTGCGTTTGTGCCTTGTTTAGTTGTGTGTAATTCTTGGTATCTTGTTACCCTTGTTTCCTAGTCTAGTGTTGTAACGGTTCTAATATTGGCCCCGTTTGTTTGTGTTTATACCTTGGATTTTGGACATGACTAGTTTACTTTGACTATGTTATATGGCTCCCTTATGATACAAAAACCTTAAACCAGTGTTGTGGCCCTGCAGGATTAAAACTTCCCACTACTGGCTTTGTGGATATTTATACTAAAGTTGTACCATGCAAGTTAGACTCCTGATGTCTCCGTTGCCTTGACTGCCATGTGAGAGAAAGAGATTAATTCTCTGCTGGTTCATCTCTAAGGCAGACGAGCAGGAGGAGCAGCACAGAGAACATGCTGATCATTGGAAATAATTATTTGCTGTGTCACTGGCAACGCTAGTTCACCATCCGTCTATGTCAGGAAAGCTTTTCTGACAGACCCTGTGTGTGTATGTGTGTGTGTGTGTGTGTGTGTCTGCTGAAGACACTGGCACAGACTCCTCTTAATGAACAGAAGAATCTGGATTTAAGATTTATGGATTAATCCCTTCTGGGCCCGAAAATACCAGAGATCTATACTCCAAGTCACAAGGTCGTAAGTTTTGTAATTTAAATGAAAGGGTTTAAAAGGTGACAAATGAACAAAGCTGGGTTTCATTACGGACTGATTCCTATGTACATCTTTTAAGATTTATTGCGGTATAATCCTTTAGTTAGGGGAAAAAGAGAGAGCAGTAATGATTAATCACTTTTAATGTTGGTGTCTAGAGCAACTCTTTCTATTTGTTATTGCCAGGGAAGTGCAGCTCCTCGGTGTGGGCTGAGGACATTGTTCCACCGTAGGAATGAGATGGCCTAGGGAGCCCTGATCTTTCTCTTTTCCCCTCTTTTCTGCCTTAAAACGACTGCAGGCTAAGTAACTGCTAGGCTCTGGTTAATGCTACCGTGCGCTCAAAGGAATTTTCAGAACAAGAAGCAGGAAGGAAAGAGAACGAAAAAAAACCCAGCAGATATAAAGGCCAAGTTTTAAAACAAATTACATACACGAGTATGTAGCCTGCCATGATGTATTAAGGGTTAGGAAAGATATTTTTTTTCTCAGTTGATTCACAGTGCTTTCTGCATAAACTATGCTGGTGTAGGCTCAAATACATACAGTGGTAAAAGTGGAACCTAATCTCGTAAAAAAAATGTGGATGTGTTCGAACAAGTGATGGCTATGTGGTTAGAGCTCATAAGAAAATATATAAATGCGAACTCCACCCTAACCATAACTTTAACCATCGTAACTTTTGAAGTATTAAGTCGTGCTAATTGGAATTTGCAATGAGAACATGTTGTTAAGGTGCAGCACCAAAGCCAACAAAAAGACTCAAATGGCCCTCACGTGGTTTCCATTATTATGGGGGTTTTTGGGGAGGTTGTTGTTTTCAATTTTTAAATTTGCAGTGAAGAAAACTTAAATGGAAACAACAAAAATGAAAAACAATGTTGCAAAAAAACGTTTTTACACATGGCTAAGAGAAGAAAAAGATGAAAAAAAACCCCAGATTTTTCATGATGATATAAAAACTGTATACCAGTTTCTCCATGACTGCATGTGTTTGGCTGGCACTATTTGGATAACATGACCTCATTGTGCCTTCTTTATATTTAGATAATAGTTGTTGATAGAAACACACAATGATTCGCATTTTATTTTGCCACCTTTTTAAAATTGGCTTAAAATTGATGAAACATTATGGTGAAACATACCTATTGATGAGTTTGTTTACAGTCGCATTTAAAGCAGCTGATAATTAGAATACTGTCAATGAGAAAATGCCCCCCCCCCCCATCTCTCTCTCTCTCTCCATCCCTTCATCCCTCTCCTCCTTGCCTCCTATCAGTCTCTTGGCCTCTCCTGGAGGGAACCAAACCCAGTGGAGTGAGAGTGAGTCCAGGGCAGGACATTTGGCAGTGAAATGACAGCGATGGTAATGACAATGAATTTTGTGTCTGGCAGTCATACGGGGAGACGCTCGGCTGGGCTGACTGCTCCGATTAAACCACTGCAGGTAGAGAAGGGGGTGGTACGCAGTCATTATCCTGCACATCTCTGTCATAATCGCTCCTCTGGCAAAAAGTAGGGGGAGAGAGAGAAAAGGGGTAAGAGGGATAAATACACAAAATAAGGACACAATGAGGTTTTTTTTTCCCAACCATGATAAATGCCATTAGAAATAAAAAATGAATGGTCTTTTCTGATATCATTTACTTTCAATTTGCTACAAATGTTCTATCCATTTTCTTTAAATGTCTTTGTAAACTACACATGACAGTGAGTGATCATGAAAAGAAAAAAAGTATTCTATGACTGAATAATTGATTTCCTGTGTCCTTGTAGAGGCAAGCATGTCTTCATGTCTAAGAATACAGGTCTGCCATGACCCCAGAGCAATAAACTTGGGCATTTTGTTCTCTGTCCAAAATAAAGGGGGTCAAACCTGAAAATGTCACAGCAATCACAGGCAGAAAATTGACCTAAAAAGTGCATTTAAAATATAATAATATTAATGATAATGGCACACATTTACACGTTTCAAGAGATCCTTATATTTCTTCCCAGGCTTGAACAAACATTCAGAATTTTGGCCAATAAAAATGCTATATGAAATTAGATCTAGCCATAAAAAAACACCAAAAAATAATATCAGTAAGTGAAAACATATGAATAGTGTCATGCGTAATGCCCTCCTGCTAAATGAAGAAGGCTGACAGATCCGTGCCCCCCTTCACTGTGCCTTTTTACAGTGCATGGGAATCCGTGTGTCCTCAGACACCAAATGCGGACTGACAGATAGCCTTGAGAAACAAAGTTGGGAGTTAGTGGCGACGATGTGGAGGCTGAGCGAACAGGACATGCCATGTACACCCGGGCTAACAATGAACATATGCTTTGTTTTCCTGATGCCAACACAGAGCACTTGTAGCCTGGAGAGAGACGCAAGATTCTGCGGAAACAGTTGGAGCGAACGGCCTGCTGGCTATTTTCCTGTTTTGGAAGCCACGTTGTTTCTAATGTGTGTGTTGTTTGTAGTAAGTGATTAGAAGCCACAATAGGAGATTTATTTTAAGGAAAGGTTTCTAAAGGTTTAAAATCTCTTAATACATGTGACCTTAAAATGCTACTTCAAGGCTGGAAATGTAAAAGATAAACGTGATTCAATCTCATTAAGAGATCCTGGAAAATCATAATTAAGTTGAATAGTGATAAATGATTGTCTTTTACTGACATTATAGGTCATCTAAGGTAACAGTACCTCTCTTTGGGTAGTGGCTTTTTTGTATAATGGCTTTTAACTACATCTCAGTAATAGACAATTGCCTCTTCCAGTTTGGGGAAGAGTTTTAGCTTTCCTCAATTACAGAGGATGTACCTGCTCATCACACAAACATCATATCGTCGCTGTCCAATGAAAAACATGTATCTCCACTTTTTGCGTTTTTTACTTTTTATCATATATGGAATGTGG
>JAOUQW010000002.1:10183620-10198071 GCA_028565825.1 Olivaichthys viedmensis | reverse complement strand
CACCTTTACAGAAAATCCAAAGTAGCAAGTAAAAAAAGACACAAGCTTTATATTAATATATTAACAGCAATAATATATAACTAGCAACAGATCCAAATATATTTCTTCCCATGTCCAATTTCATTGACCTCCTACCTAAACAGAAGTTCAGTGGGTCAAGTTTTTGGGAGCCACATAGAACAAGCATAGAAAAACACTGAGTGAGGACATAACCTTAGAAATCAATAGAGGCGAGAAAAAGCTCCTCTAAAGCACAGGGTCCAGTTTTCCATACTTCCGTCAGCAATGGTGCCAGATGCCATCAGCCTCAACACAGGCCCAAGAAAAACAGAAGAAAAGAGAAGAAGACAGAAAGCTATAGAGCGACAGAGAGCGAGAGAGAGAGGCTGGGTGGCCACACATTGTGTTAAACCCACTTCTGAAATGTTTTTTTTCTTTTTTTGAGAAAAAAGGAAATGCAGCATTGTGCCTCTGTGCCAGCCTCGAGCTAAGGTGAGGCAGGGGGCTTTTATTTTGCTGGTAGAGCTGAGTGGATGTCACTGGTAGTTCACTGAGCTGTCCATCAGAGGGCTGGAGCAGCTGGGACCCGGTGCGTCCTCTAGCTCCGTCTCCACTGTCTCCTCCACGTCTTTCCCTGTTTCCCCCTCTTCCTCATGCACCGAGGCCTGGCTGTTGCTCATGGTGCCATAACTCTGGTGGGCAGGAGAGGGCATGGGCGTCAGACCCAGCTCCGGTTCCAACAAGACCGATGCTATAAAGAGCTGAGCAGAGAGAACGAGAGAGAGAGACAGAATGTTACCGTATTCAGAATACTGACCATTTTTACCTTAAACAGTAATGCATTCTGTAGCAGACTGATTTTCTCAGAAATAATTTATTTGATTGAGAGAGTGGTGAGTAGGTGGACACTCATCTTAATGGGTCATTATATTTTGTTTATCCATGGAAGGCCTATGATATTTTAAGGAGAGGGCACAGATGCCATAAGAAGAGCGATTAAGAGGGACTATGAAGATAAAAAGCAATAAATAAAATGAGTTGACAAGCAGGTACATTAGCAGTGGTCGTGGTGGAGGCAGTGCTTCTCTCTGTATCACTGTAGGCTCCTTCTGTGGTCTGATCAGACATCTAAACAATAAGGGTAAAAATGGAAAGCATAAAGATTATTCAGTATAGATTGGAAAATAGCACTCATAGCAAAAAAGCAACAACTCAGCATTATAAGTTTATAACATTTCACCACAAACATTGTACACTTCAGCCCTAGAGTAATATAAAAAGATTACACATCACTTAGGATTCCATGGCTCACCTGGTAACTTGTTGATCTGTCAGTCTGTAGTTTTTTTAGACAGATGCCGAAGAAGGAGAAGATGATACTCAAAAGTAAAGATATGAAAGTGAACAGAGTGATGGGTTGCATTAGACCTGGAAACATAAGAAATACACCAGTTATACAATGAGCCTATTACACAGTTATACTTAGTTTAAGGTTCTTCCTCTCTTGCAGTTATCATCTAGAAGAACCAAGTCCTCAATCAGCAAATGTTTCTGAGAAGACATGGTATTCTTTCATTCAAAAGTGATCTCATTAAGTGATCTCTCAGCAGCATCATTTACCTGCAAGATCTCAAACAGTCTAGGGAATTGTTACAAGTGATAAAGATACAGAATGTATCAGTTAATGAGAATATTAGGAATGGACAGTGAGGAAAGGTGTCTTTTTACTTGCTTCGTGGACTTCATTTTATGTCTTACCGAGTCGGAGCACGGAGAAAAAGAGAAGCCAGAACATGCAGAGGATAGGCGCCACAAGCACCTGCCTGATAGCAGCCGAGTGGATGTGCTGGCTCAGCTTGGTGGGGATGTAGGCATAGTAGATGTTATAGCGGTCCACCATGTGCTTCAGAATCAGATACAACAGCCCTAGAACATGTAGACCATTGCTACTATGAATTTATTCTTAATGTTTATAGAAACTTTACACTTCATCACAGGAGATGAACAATGCCAGTTACTGAAATAACAGAAATAATGCTCTAGATAAATGCACATACTTTTTGAAGTGTTTTTTAATTACATTAACATGGGCGAAGTGTGCAATATTTAGTTGCTAGACTATGAAGATGGATGAAGACTATCACAACTTTGTGGACATAGTAATTATAGCTGGATTGATTAAGACTGTTCATCAAGAACATGATATTACTCAGGTGTGCAGTTGAAACTGACAGCACAGCCCAAATGTAGGAAGCAGATGCCAAATGAACTTAGTACCAAGGGGGAAAATGATGATTGTGGACTGCGGCGTAGTAAATAAACAGTCATAATGTGTGCTGGTGACAGAACAGGTGTGGAGTGGGCGTCTGGCTCTCGGCTAGACGGCTCGGAGCGTCTGGAAGACTAGAGTGGCGTTCACACCATTGTGGCCACCTCGCGTTACACTGAGATACTGTCAGTGATACGGCTCAGACGCCCACGCAGCACACACTCGGCTGAGGAGGAGAACCAGAGGCCAGGAGAGGAGAGAGGCAGAGTGAACACACAGATAAAAGCAAGATGCAGAAGAAGGAGGATGAGAGAAAAAGACTGGAAAAAGAAAAAAGGGAATCAAAAATGAACATTTTTGGAATGAAAATTAGGGAGGAAAGAAAATCAGTTGTGTTTGGGGAACAGGAAACAGTTGAAGAACAAAACTAGAGGAGGCAGGAAAATGACTTAATATGGATTTCTTAAAGGAATGAAAAGAAGAGTTATATTAGGATAGTATTTTTTTAAAAATTAACCACTTAAACACCCAGGACCCTTTGGCTGGTCCAGACTTAAATTACTCACTCTTGTAACTACATACATATATTATTAGTTTCATTGTAGTTACTGAATAATTCATAGTCGTTACTAAGTAATATGCTTTAGGATGAATAACTGAATAATAAGCTGAGAGTTTAAGGGGTTAGGAGTTAAATAAGAAAGATTTAGCTAAAAAGATTTCTCTGTAAAAAGTCCACATGTATACACTAGTAAACCCATATTGCAGACTCACCAAACGGTACAATGATGGGGCAGGTAATGCTATAGGTCATACTGACAGAAAATATGCACATAGTCCAGGCATACTCTAATCCAAACTGGAACTCATAGGCCTGACTCTGCAAAGTAGGACAAGGGAATTAATGTTAGTTTGAACAAATTATTCAGTATGGCTAAACTCACTGGCTCTTATTAGCTATAGCAAAAATAACAGACTTTGTGCCTACTATGTAAACATGTCAAAGCTTGCTGATGATGGAATTAATCACAACATTTCTCAGAATGCACCTTCTCTGACAGAAAAAAAACTTCATTAGCCATCCTTAACTGATACCATTAAATTCAATGTAAGCGGCTGAATGGAAAGGCGGTTCCGTACTCACTTATTTAACATACTTACTCGTTTAACATGGATGCGTTCAGCTTTGGATTTGGCAAAGCAGAGGCGCAGCGAGTACACCAGCAGTGAAGGAATCCGCAGCAGCTCCATCGCTGTGCCAATCAGGCTCGATGTTATGACGTAATTCACAAAGAATGCTCCGTTATCAGGCAAGAACACACATCTAGGAAATTATTCAAAACAAACAAAAAGGGAAGATGTGGACTCTTTGAATGAGATTAAATTCATGTCATTATACAGTTAAAACAGACATCAACTACAAGCAGCTTTGACTCACTGGAACTTTACATCTTTCTCATCCAAGAAGTGTGTGTCAAAGAGCCACCTGAAGAAAAAATCCAAACTAAAGAACAAACAAAAATGGGTTACACCAATCCATGGCATACATATTATCATAAGATATTCTAGTTATAGCTTGTTGTATATACAGGAGGGCATACACTATTAGCAAATGTACCTGGACAGACCAAGAGAAGGCAGAATGATGACCATAAAGATCAGCAGTAGAAAGCACTTGTGCATGGTGACCTGATTCTCACTCGACCTGGAGAATGACAGAACACAATCATGATCAGCTTAATCTGAACTCTTGTCTTGATCTGTTGTCTGTTAATTCGACTATTCAAAACCCCCGCAGTACCAACTCAGTTTCCCCTTCACATAACCTGCACAGCCTGAAGGTATTGACTGTGTAAATTTATATTTAAAAAATTGTGCGCTGTTGAATTCTCGATTCTGATTGGTCAGAAGGTGTTGCTTTATTTTCTATAACTGCACGGCTATGACAGTAGTGCCGGAGGCTAGACAAATCACCGGTATATATTAATCCGCACGTTCTAATATGTTTGGTGTCACGCTTGGGTTCGGGGATGCAGACACAAACGCGAAGCCGCTTAGTAACTCACACATGTTTATTGCTTTTATAACGATCGAGGGGAAACATTTATGGAGGGAGACTCCAATGGAGGGTTCCTTCAAGTTTTCCACCAGGAGAAAGTATTCAGAGCAGGGGAGTTTGTGCTTTGGGGTTTATCAGTAACATTGCCTTATTAACATCAAGAGAGATAAAAAGAGAGAGGCTGATGAGGGAACGACTCTTTATAGCTGTTTTAACATAAGTAATAACAGGAACTAACTTGTTTCGTGGACGTTCCACAACATTTACTATAAACTAGTAACTATAAAGCGATAAAAAGTATGACGTGTCGTTCTCTAATAAATAAAAATGTGTAATCGTTGGCAAATTGCTGTGGTATAAATGGAATAAAACACTTCAGGATGTGCAGGTATTGGAAAATAATCAACTCCGGGGCGGTGACAGCCCCTCCACTACGCGTCGTGGCCGCATCACACCACTCCATTGTTGATTATTTTCTGCATAACTGCATGCCCCGTTGTATTTTATTCCTGACATAACTCTATGTATATAACTCCCATACCTGGGAGGGCTGCTTCCTGGAGGTGGATTATGTCTTGAACTGAACTACAATGTGCTGTTTTCATTTCCTACAGGAAATCATTTCCAGTTTAATTATTTGGTTTAATCTGTTGCATCTCGGAAAGCAACATTGTTGTTTATTTTACTTTTATTGTCCAACTTAACTTTAACCTGATTTGGTTTATAGTTTAACCAAAGAAAGGTATAAAGCCAGTTTTGTGCATAAAATCTACACGCTCTAAAGGATTTCCTGCACTTTATTTAAAGTGCTTATGTAGAAGCACCATATTCACAGATAGTGGTATAGGATCCAGATGCAGTGCTGTGCAACTCTGAGAGTCCACCACTGCGCATTCATTATTCCCTTATTGTCATCACTATGACAACAAGACTGAAGAGGTTAGCTAAGAGTGCTACTGATTGACACACACAGAGACACACAGAGCTGAAGAGGAGAATGTGTGAGTATGGTCGGTTGGAAGGTTGGGTGGGGGTTGCTCTACTGTTATGCAATATGTTTGTGCACTACATCGAATATGTCACTGCAGTATAAAAAACAGAGCGAACAGACATCCACTGGCATACACATGCAGTTACTCATTAAGATTTAATGTGTTAATGTTGCAAACATAACTTTGGGTAATTGCTAAAACAGTGGATAGTACGCATATAGCAACAGTAAGTAGTGGCTTCGAGCTGTGGTTTTGTTTCTGTTTGATGCTACGACACAGTGCTGCACAGTTTTAGACATCCTGAGTCAGTTGTAATTATTGTGTTTTGGAGCTTAGACTCAACACTTGTTAGTAGTCTTTTTAAGGCTAGTGAATGTAACTGTGGTAGGGAGAATAAATTATAATTCCAATAATGTTTGCTCCATACCTGGTCCAGTGATACTCAAAGAAGGCGGAGTAATAGACGATAAAGGGCAGCAGAACAGAGAACGCCCACAGGAGCAAAGTGGGGAAGAACTGGGTGATAACCGGGTTCTGTAGGAAATAGGGGAGAGACTGAAACTCTGTTTAAAATCCCTTAATAGACAACAGCAATTAGAATTTCTATTTTACAATAAGTAATCTTATAGTGAAAAATGGGATCAAAAAGAGATCTGGTAGCCACTAACCTGGAGGCTTTCCACAGGCCGAGTGACGTTGAACTTGTCCATAGTGTTGACAATGATGGCAGGAGTGGTGAGGAAGAAGAGCAAGAGAAAGAGCAGGATGTTGAGCAGGACGCAGCGGAGCCACCAGCGAGAGCCACTCACTGACAGATTCTCCCTGCAGAAACACACACAACCAACATGATGCAGCTCTATGGACACTTCCCTTTGCTTCTGAAGATTACTGGGATATTGAGCTAATTCTCAGTCAGAGAAAGGGATGTGCACCCATACAGACCTGCAAACAATTAACAAACACAAGTATAAAAATAAAAAGTAATGGATTATGTGCAATGTTTTCCATTATAGTAAATAATAAGCAAGGGCCCTTATAGCCAAGAAAAATGAAAGCCTAGAAAACACTCCCATGAAATCCCACACTTGAAGGAAAGAACTTCATTTTTACATCTATAAAACCAGCACAAAACCACTCAATTTCAGTGCTCTTTTTCTGATTGCACTACCTGATTATTTACCCTGTAAATGCAGGAAATTCAATTAGCACAGGTCAGGAGTCAGGAAGACAATTCAGTAGATCTCTTTAAAAAGAAGCTTATGAATAACACACACACACACACACACACACACCATTAAATACACTTGCTCAATGAGGCATAAAGCACAAAGCTGGGTGAGCCCCCCATCCCCCCACACCCACCCACACTCACACACATACTCAGTATTCACACACTTATTATATAAGAGGGATTGTGGCTGTCCAGGCAAACAGAGGCTGTCCAGGCAAACAGACAGATCTGCAGAGAGGGAGACTTAATTAATTCAATTCACTCTCTCTAATCAAACTGAATTAGACTGGAATAAAGTGTGCTTGAAAGAAAACCATGATATTAAGTGAGTGAAGAGTCCTAACCTAGCAAAGTTCATTACTCTATTTTTCTACTGAAATGAACACATTAAGTCACCACTGCAGCTAGAGCTCATTCAAAGTGAGGACTTCATGAAAGATGTCCACTTCAGACACACATTCATAAACATTTTCCATTTTATAAACTGTACCATTTTATATGCTGTAATACTTTTAGGAGTAAGTCAAAGATATGATCACATTTTAAATCCTGCTATAATGTATATTAAATGTGTTGTAATATTTTAAATTTGGTAATACCTAGGGCTGGTCCGAATAATTAGAATACTCGAGTATTCATTTGTTAGGTTGGTATTCGTTTCTTTTTTAGTATTCGGAAGCTTCGTCATTTTAAGCCTCAAAAATTGTAGCCTAAACTAGGGGTGTACGCGAGACTGTTTTTTTAATCCCACTCCGGCCCGCTCTCGAAGGAATTCTGACCAATCCCGCCAGCTCTCTCAGTTTGTAACCACCCACATTATTTTCTAATATTAATTAAAATTCAAACTCTGTTAAAGTTCCAACTGCCACAAAGCGTAGGAGTGAAAATCTCACTGGATTAATAAACTTTTTATGATCATACACAGTGGCAATGCATGTTTATAATAAACTGATGGTCAGTACAGATACAGTATTTGCATGTTATATTTACTAAACCCGTGAAAGAAAACACAGAAATGAATGATCCATGGTCCATGTGTACTTGACGCACACGTCCGGTGTTAAATGAAATGCGTTGTGGGGTGGTTGCAGCGTGCAGCATCGGTTCTGGTGTAAAATGGGCTTAATTCACAAACCAGAGGTACCTGATTTGTGTCCATTGTAGTTTAAAACCTTATTATTGGAAATGTTCTATCTCTCTTTGTCCCGCAAGCTTCATATCTGACCGCCTGCATGAGAGTAAAAACCGCCCGCCTACTGCCGCCTGCTGGATATATATAGCAAGGGTCAGTGATTATTAAGTCACAACGCGTTTTGTAATATTTGGTGAAGTTCTCATCACATTCCGGCAGCTTTCAATAAAATGTCTGCTCAGAGAAAAATGTCTGGTCTCTGTGGTGCCCCAGGCTCTGTAAATGGGAGGGAGAAAAAAAAGTGGACTAGCAACATTCAACCAATCAGGACAAGGAGGCATCTCTACTTGCCTGTCAATTTAGAAAGCTTTCCCTGTTGCACTAGCATTCAGGCGTTCTTGTCTATGTGTTTTGGGAGCGTGGCTTTGAAGAAACCACTGAAGGGGAGGAGTTGTATTTGTTTGAACTTTGAGTCTCAAAACAGCTAGTTTCAGCTAACTTACACCAAAATCCCAGACTACACCTTTAATGAAATAGAAGAGATCTGACATGGCAAATTATTTCTTCGTATACATACCAGATGATGTCGTTGGGGGCGGGGGCGTAGCGGACACTCCAATGATGCGAGTGCACTACTGTAGTGATGCTGGACTGCTGCGGCTTCCGACGGCAACGTGCCCTCCTGTAGTCCTTCACAATACTACACAAATACAACACACAGACATTTCACTTAGAGACTGCCAGCTACCTTTAACCGCAACTAGGTACCTTTAACCTCCTGCAAGATCTGCAACTGACCTTTTTCAGAATTTTAAAAGAACTGTCTTATGTTACTGAAGAGCAAACAGTTAAATAGTGTTATGCTAAGTGTGATTAATAATGGAAGTCCATGTAGTGCTTACACTGCAGTCATCCTGTCGTCTCTAAAGGTGACAAAGGCAATGCCCAGTCTCTTCATGGTAATACGATTCTTTTCTGCATTAAACTCATCTGTAAGCTTCTCCTCTAATTCACTATAGTACTGCTCTGCATCAATCTGGAGGAGAGAAAAGAAGAGAAGAAAAGAGTTAGTGAGCAGTGGTCTCCAGTGGCCAACTTGAGGAGGTGCAATGGCATAGCAATAACACTGGAGTGAAGTCAAATTGTGTACGATATACCATCACTAATATGTATGTGTATGTACTGTGGAACTGTACCTGCTCAAAGCCACATAAATCACAGCAGAGAATCTGAGCACAGGGATGCGTCTTTATCATGATCCTCCCCTCCTTTTGTGATTTGGTAGTGAAGTACATCCTCCCCTTCATTGCTTTTCGTCTGTAGGAGAACCAGACAAACGTGTGCTTTAAATGAGGATATAAATAAGAGAATAATTTTCACGCCCATACAAAGTAATTTCAAGTCAATAGCTTTCAAGTGGACTTCAATTAACTTTCTTGAGTGTGTAACCCCCTGAATTGCAACAAGCTGATTATAAAGAGGGCATGTTAAGTGGTCTGCTGTGGGTGGAATGGGAATGAGGAAATTAATTACCTCTCAGAGTCGAGCTTCATTAACTTGTGCACGTCAAAACAGAAGCAGATGTCTGTGACTGTACAGCTGGGGTAGGCCTCGCTGTTGGGGTATAGAGAAAAATCCAATATACTCATCACCAACTATTTCAGGGCTTATTTGTTCTGACTGGTAATGTTAAGAGGTATGCAAATGCAGAGTTAAATGTGGCTGTTTTCATTACTCACTGAAGGTGTTTGGTAATCAGGCTTGGGTCAGAAATCTCTCTGGGGATGTTGGTGATCATCAATGTTCTGGCCACCTGTAAGGAGAACAAATGAATCCCAAGCACATGAAAAGAAACAAACCTCTGTATGTGAGATACACACACACACACACACACACACACACAAACTGTGGACTTCACTAACCGTCTCATCCTCCTTGTATTCCAACCGTGAGGAGTGGTGAACCATAAAGAGTACTGTAATTACAAAGTACAGAAGTGCGAAGCTACTGTGTATCCACAGAAAACTGTTCCTGGGAGAAGAGAGAGAGAGAGAGAGAGAGGCAAGACAGTAACCAGTAGCATGTATGCTTTGGCTCATTTACCACATAATACAGTAATACAATATTACAGTAATAATACATAATATAGTAATACAGTAATAATACATAATACAGTCATTCATAATCTTAAATAGAGACAAATGATGACCTACTGTGCTGCTATGTTAGCCACAGTTGTCCGACCAAAATTCTTAGGACTGTCCTCTGAAAGAGCCAAATAATAATAATAATAATAATAATAATAAATTCTACATACAGTAATCATAAAAACTCATGTCACAATGCACAATATTATATCCCTAATGAACACATCACACATTGCTCACTGGCAACATAAAAACCATCATATTACCTGTACGGTATACTATTTTATGTGACAGATGAATAATATGTGAGTTTTGAAGCATTTTCTTGACCTAGGTCTGAAAAACGGCTCGTGTGTACAGTCTTACATTTACATTTATTAATTTGGCAGACACTTTTATCCAAAGCGACTTACAATTTAGAGAACAAATAATCCAAACAGTTGAGGGTAGAGGCTTGGTTTTCTGGCAGTCCTGGAATTTGAGCTCTCAATCTTCCAATCACTAGCTTACTGTACATGACGATATTTTTGAAATCCCTTTCAATACAAAGCTAATTAGGATGCCATGGGTAAGTCGAGCTTTTCTTCAAATTTCTTTGTGCTAACAAAAATGCAACATATATTTTGCTTTTACAAATATTGTGTAATTAAACGAGAGCGGTCAGATCTGACTTTTTTTTTTTTTAAACTGAATGAAAATAACAAGCAATAACTGGATTGGTTTTATATATATTTTTAAACAAAAAAGCTTGTTAGGGCATGTCCGAGTTCTGTGAAGTGTTCTACCTAACCCGCTACTCCCTACACTTGGAACTCATGTTCTAGTTTTGAGTCTTACTCTCTCTACTTTAAAGGATTACCATTAAATACATTATGGTCTGTTCTGGTAGAGGAAAATTCTGTTGTGTACATGTGGTTGTGTCAGAAGTAAGGGAGGTACAACTGGCTGCTTTTCACAATGCTTTTCTTGGGGTGAGGACAGTCAGGGCCTTTCCCATGACATCCCGTGTTTTGCTTGGCTTCTCTAACCCCCAGTTGTGCCACTCGAGCCATCTCCAAACACTGCAGGGTGGTCCAAACAAGCCCTTTGGGCTCGTTCACTAATGGCTGGGTATAACTAAAGCCTACTAAAGCTTCTAGAGCCTTTCCTAGCAAGTAATTCAACACAATACAATATTGTGAAAGACTATTCAAAGAAAGGTAATGGTACGTTAGTTTATGTAAGTCTTAGTTCTATATTTATGTCATTGTCATGTATATGTTTATTTAAAATAAACAATATCGAGAGAATGTTTGTACATGTCATGAATGCTGTTCATTTCTACTCTATGTCGAATCATTTTATGGCTGTATAAATGTAGGAGAGATTATAAATTAACATTCAAACTATCTATATCATTCAAATGTCCACAACAAAATATGATAAAAGGGGGAAATTTTTTAAAACTATTATTCTGAGTGTAGGCATTTTATTGTAGTATTGACAACAAGACAGCAGAAAGCATGCACTTTTACTGGTACAATGTCTTGACATGGTTACTGTGAGTAGTAAAAGTGTTTTGTCTGTTGTCATGGGGGCTTTATGGTGGCGGAGCACTAAAGTAAAACAGTAACCAGGGAAGAAGCCAGAGTTTCTGGGCAAGGTGAGGTTACCAAGAAGGCTCCCAGAGAGGTTGACAGGTAGGATGACACTCAGTGAGAGCAGACACACTACAGCCATGAGGAGGATGATGTGGCGCTGGAATGCCAGGTACAGAACCGCGTCGATGCCACACTTACTACGGATCTCCTCATCCCTACAGAGAGCGAAGAGGAACAAGCACCATCCCAGTTACTCATAACTAATGAGGGCAAGTATGAAAGAAACACTCAATAAATACACTTCAGGTGTATATGACGTATAGTATTGATTTGTGCCAGCAATGTGTGCGTGTGGGCTTTTCTTTTCACTGTATAAACCAAACAAGACATATGATTATATAAGAAAATAATCAGATGTAAAGACATACATGCATGCACATGAAAGCACACACCCTGAGCCTCGTCCCACACACAGTCAGCGGGCTCACAGAATGGCCTCCCTGTATTTTGCTGACAGGACCACCATTTAGAAGCTCTAGAAGGTTCTAATGCAATTGAATAAATATGGCACTACCGTGCCAACCTGACCACGCAAATGACATCCTGGAAACCATGGGAACAGAGGAAGTGGCCGCTTTATGGAGCTGCGAAAGCGAGTGGCAGACCTTCGGCCTGCGTTTGTTTTCCCTGCTTAATGAGATATAACACGAGCGAGCCGAACGCTGAGTGATGTCATCACCACCAGCCAGTGCACACTTACTTCATGTGGTAGAGAGATTTGAGCCAGGAGCAGAAGCCCTATAAAGAGAAGGAAGAAAAGACAACAAGTGCATAAAAAGGTCTAGGACACATAAAAGTGAGAAAAGAGCATGTCTGGCAAGCTTAGCATCTGTCAAAACCATTTGACTTATAAGAGAACACAGAGTGCCTTAGAAACAGAAAGAATTATATAAAGACACGTAATGTTGATGAGTCTGTGCTGAACTGTCATGTAAAAAGTAATTCAGGGGGGGCAGAATGTGCTCAGAATGGAAATGGAAAAACGGGAGTCATAGTCATAGCATGAGAGAGGCGTATAGCATATAGGCAGACACAGAAAGCTTAAAAGTGCACTGTGTTCCTTAACACTGCATTTCCATCAGAGGATTCATGTGATAGCCTTGAAACTCCTCAGTTCATGCTGCTATTCCACCACAGGGAGCTAGTACTACACTGCTACTGGGCATGCCTAAACTGTAAAAACACTTCAAATTAAAAATAGGCATGCTATTATGTGCCCAGTATTATTTAGTTTAAACAAATGGTTAAATGCATGATATGGTGGCGTATAGCTTCCTCTGTGCAGTTGGTTTGTATGCTCTGTGTGTGTCCTCTCACCATATCTTTGGTCTCAGAGTCTGAGGGACTGGTTTCAGAAGGAGACTTCTCTTTCTCACTTTGCTCTCCATAGAACAGTGATGTTAAGCTAAGGAAAACATGAAGAAAAGGTAGCAAATGTAGTGTTTCTCTTGAAATTTTTATCTTTAAAGTCTTTAGAGCCCAAACATTATTCATGAAACCCTAATCTAAACTACACTCCCTGAACAGTACAGTGAATAAAAAGAACATAAAATACTTTGTCCTACAAAGCTTTTATCATTTAGCAAGGGGGTGTGGGGAAGACAATAAAGTGTAACTACTGAACAGAGCCATGATGACTAACCCTGCAAAGTGATGAAACAGAGCTGCAATCTAAGCAGCATAACCCCAATCTAATGTCACTTGCACATAGGGCTATATAAATAGATTATAGCATTTTGTACTTCTATTTTTGTATATGTCGATTGTTTCTACAAGCATAAGCTCACATATTGTATTGAATAAAACTGTATGTTTTAAAGATGCTGATGGCCCTAAAAATAGAATTTGTTGGTCATAAAACTTTTCCCACTGCGTTGTCCTAAACGGCATCAGTTCATAATTTGAGGTCATGGTGTAGGTCTCTGTGTTTTTATACCAAATTTCTGTTTTGAACACCAATGTGCTATCAAGCTAATTTAAGAGTACCGTAGGCTACGTAAAAATCAGGCTACAGACAATTCATTAGCGCTTTTGATAAACAGCCTATTCATGACGTCAACCCTTGCTGCTCAAGATTTAAAATGGCATATATGAATTTATGTGCACATAGCATGCGCAATTTGACTTGTTTATAGGTATAATACAACGTCAACATAGTGTTAGCTTATTTAAATATTCTTAAACTTAGTATTGAAGTATTGAAAGTTATAGTGAGAATAGTCCGCCGACCAAAAATATCCAGCCAACAGCAGTACTGTGGTCAGAACCTGACACTGACAATGGGTTAGAGGATGACTAACACAAATTGTGCATGGAAAAAATTTGCCCCAACTGAACTCTAACTAGTCTCTAACTGTACACCTACAAGGTGGACCAACAAGATAGGTGTGTCTAATAAAGTGGCCAGGAAATGTAAACAGTGTTTAAAAACCCCAGGAAAGCTGCTGTGCCTGATACACTCGTATCAGCGCCACACACACTACTATGTCAGCGTCATGGCTGGGTGAGAATGGTCTACCACACAAATAATATCTAGTCAGCGGTGGTCCTATGGTAGTTTATCTGAAAAAGTGGCCAATGAGTGTATATACAGTGGGGTCTCAGACCACATTGAAAATCCACCACCATGTTTCACTGTTGTTTTGATGCACTGTTGTATCAATCTCTCTTCTGTTCGTCACCTTACATAAACCCTTCTGTTACTGCCATAAATCTTTCATTTGGATTCATCAGTAATTAGGACTTTTTTCCAGTGGTCCACTGTGAAATGCTGGTAAGTCTAACCCATACTGGCTAACCCATGCCAAGCGTTTAGCCTTGTTTCTCTTCCTGAGAAGTGGTTTAGAGACGCTATTCGTCTTTTGAGACCACTACTAGCTAGCCTTATTTTGACAATATTTTTGTTGATTGCAGCTCTTGTTCTTTATTCAGCACATTCTGTATCTGTGATGAAGTTGCTGTTCTCTCTCTCAGTGAACAAA
>JAOUQW010000002.1:10161682-10175695 GCA_028565825.1 Olivaichthys viedmensis | reverse complement strand
AATTGTCAATAAAAGCCTTTGACACTTATGAAATGCTTGTAATTATACTTCAGTATACCATAGTAACATCTGACAAATAGATCTAAAAACACTGAAGCAGCAAAGTTTGTGAAAATTAATATTTGTGTCATTCTCAAAACTTTTGGCCACGACTGTACAGTGTGAAAGGTGGATGCTGAGTCAGTAAGCAGAGTAACTAGGTTGCTCTTTGATTTTTTGTTTTTCATTTGTTTGGTAGACAGAAATTAATGTTGTTTTGTTACTGGCTAGTCTATTAGTTTATTAGGTTTTTCTAAGAGATCATGTGCCACCACCTTTACACCAAATCCTTATTTACTTGAAATGGGCTGTTTGGTGGGCTTAATAAAGGTAGCATCCATGTCAACACACACAAAACTAGAGCTAGGTTAGCTGTTTAACTGGCCAGGACAGGCTTCCATTACAATTTAAGTATAAACATCTTTCCCGGACTTGCACTTCAAAAATTAAAAAACACTTATACTCTACTACAAGATACCAAATATACCAGAATACTCAGGTGTACTATACCTGCTTGTGAGCAATATTGTTCATTATGATCAGAGGAGAGACACCTTGGTAATACCCAGGCACTAGAGGCACATGTGGACTTGATTGCACGTTTTGTGGTTCTGATGTGTTGGACCACATGTCCTCGACCTCTGCCTGGTCCACAGCACTGAGATATCCAGAGCTGGCATCTAAATGAAAGAGGTAAGGCATAAGTCAAAAATATCTTAGCCACAGAGGCCTATTTATTTATTTTAATTTTATTTTTTTTACATGTAAGCATCATGTGCATCATTGAAACACTATTCAAATGAGATGCAGTGAGAAAATAGATATTATTTGTCATAAGCCTCAAAGTTAAACATTCTCATGCCCAAAACCTGTCTGAACATGACTAATGCATTAATTACTGAATGTGGGGACGTAAAATGATTTCTCGGTGTAAACAAATAAGAAACAACTGACAGTTTTTACAAACCTGAGAAAGCGGAATCTCTCCCCATCTCCGATGTGGATGCTTTCTGCCTGTGTTCCATGGTGGAGCCAGATCTTCAGCCAATCTTCAGCTTGCCTCTGCTCGGTTAGTCATTGCCGTTTGTAAAAAAATGAATGACTAAAAAGCAAAATAGACGTTTTACTACACGTGCAAAACCAAGAAAAGGCATCAGTATCGCTTAACAGAGTAATGCAGCCCACACTTCTTACACGCATCCTTTTCATACATACACTGCATTTAACTGGTGAAACATCGTCGAGCCGAAAGACTGTAGCAAGCCAGAGCATCGAAATGTTCGCACTATATATCACACTTCCGCATTAAATGTGCTATTACAACTAAAAGTTTTTCAAATGTTAACACGGTGATATAGCATACAGTTTTTTTACGCTACGCAGCAGAAGTGTGGCTCTCACACGATGCTCGACACGAGACCGAGCACAGGCACCGACACGAGACCGAGCACAGGCACCGACACGAGACCGAGCACAGGCACCGACACCGACACGAGACCGAGCGAGCACAGGCACCGACACCGACACGAGACCGAGCACAGGCACCGACACGAGACCGAGCGAGCACAGGCACCGACACCGACCCGAGACCGAGCACAGGCACCGACACCGACACGACACCGAGTACAGGCACCGACACCGACACGAGACCGAGCACAGGCACCGACACCGACACAAGACCGAGCACAGGCACCGACACGAGACCGAGCACAGGCACCGACACAAGACCGAGCACAGGCACCGACACCGACACGAGACCGAGCACAGGCACTGACACCGACACGAGTGTAAATTAACTCAGCTTGTCTGTCGATTACTTACACGTGCGTTGCGCTCCAGACCCTCACCGCTGGACCGCTTCAACTGTATACACCGTGCTATATTAAAATTAAACACGAGGTTCTGTTTATTGTCGAGCTCCGTGACTTTACGATAAGGCGCGTTTGGTTTTCGTTACCGCGGAAACAACTCGCAAGTCAACGCATTACGCATGCAGGCTCCGCCTTTCGTCCCCACGCCTGCATTGCTATTGGTGCAAAACGCAAGCCTCGCGACTGGAAACGTGACTCGCAAATGCGACGTGAAGCAGCGCTGTAGAATTAAAGAGGCGACGAAAGCGGCGCTGTGACGTGACACTCTGAGGACCCAACATTAAGAATGGAATTGAAATGTGTCTTCTCAGTCTTTAACAATCCATGTGTTATAGCAAGCGCGGGAAAAACCTGTGGCAATCCAAATACGTAATAGGTTCATGTAATCATCTAATCAAGCAACACAGCCAGGTCGAAGCGTGCACAGACCAAAACACTCAGGCATTGTCCATCTTAAAGCCTACCTGACAGAGCTGTTCATAGCGCGACCGAATAATTGTTAAATAGCCGACTTGAAATGTTCTCAAAAGACAGTAGAACTTAATTGTCTACACCCCTGTGATTAGCCATGTCCTTATGTAGCGTAATAACTGGGTTATTTACGACCAGGGGCGCCAGTACGAAGTTTTTGGAACCCTGACAGGTTAATGCACTGGGCTCCCCCTTCCTCTGGACAATTTTTGTTCCTTAGGTTCCCATTGGGCTCCTTGTCTACTCTGGGCCATTAGATGGATTCCACTCCTATTCCCCTTCACAGAACTCCTGTTTATAACTAAAAAGCTAAAAGTCATGTGGATCTTCTTAGAGTAATATAGAGAAGCCATTAATTAGCTGTTACACAAAGTAGATTTTCATAAAAGAACAATTTAGATAATGTATCTTTTTTATTAACAGTGGCACAATAGCAATACATTATCAATGTCATATATAAATATGTACAATATACATAACTGAAAACAACTTTAAAACTCTTGACCCATGTTGGTAATAAAACATTTCCACTGGAAAAGTGAACAAATTGCTCTGGTTATTTTATGTTCACAGTCAGCAACATAATGTAAATGTTGCCAGTTTATGTATAATACAATCCTATATCTGGTGTTCATAGAATCTGTAGACATGAAAGGATTTACACAATACTAATTTGGTAAAAGACTAATGAGTCAGTGTAACTGATATTGTTGCTTTTGTATTTAAAGTCCAAGTAGTATTAGCAGCAGTTGTTGTTGTTGTATTTTTTTGTTTTTGTTTTTTTGGTTGTCTCATCGTGATGCTGACCTGAACACCATTCTTTTTTGAGCCGTTTTAATAGACAAAAATAATAAAAACTTTAATTTCAAACATCAAACATTATGTTGATTTACACTCATCTCTCTTATTGCAAAATCATATACACTCTTAAGTCCATCAACTCTTCCATGAATTGCCATCATGTAGATCAGCAGTACAGTACAGCAGGTTTGTGTTTGGAAAATGCTAAAATAATAAATTGTTTTCTTGATACCAGTAGAGGTCACTATGTGCCCTGTCAATGTACTAACCCTATCATAACTCAGTTAGAGGTTTGTGGGGTAAATATGTAACTATGGAAGAAAGGACAAACTCAGAGAGCTCTAAGAGGCTTCTGCTTTGAGCTAAAAGGCCAAACCAACAGATGATCTGCTGACAATACAAGAGTGGAGTGGAGGAGTCGTGGAGAACAGGGAGGAGACAAGGGGTGAAAACTCATTACAGGGACTGGTACTGGTGAGTAGGGAATATATCAGCAAGAAGGGAGGAGTTTCTTGGTCTTTGTCCCAACTTTCAGTTATTGCATAACTTTCAGCTTTCACTCATTGCATATTTAATTACATTTCCTCTGAGAACTCATTAATACAGAGTAAAGAGGTATAATGCTTATCTCATTGATGGAAACATCAGAAACAATGATTTTTGGTTTTCTGATATAACCACCTGTTTTTGGTGATTACATTTGTCTATCTCTAAAAAAAAAAAAAAAATCCCAATTTGTACTCATGCCAAACTTCAGCAGAGTATTCAGTCCAAAACAACCAAACATGCTCTTTCTACTGGTTTGCAAGCAATAAATAAAAAATGTGATATGCCATAGATATCGTATAATAATAATAACAATAATAATAATAATAATAATAATAATGTTTTAGCTTTATATAGCCAGTGTCCTGTGGGCTAATGCTCTAGCTCAGACACTGAGTCTGGCCCTCCACTGTTGTGCTCCTCAGGAGAACTGTGAGACCAATGGTTGAGGGTATCACCTCACAAAAGGCACTTCCTGTATATGAAATGCCCCTGTCGATCTCCCCATCACCATGACAACTGTGCATCTTGGATCTGGTGGTTGAGGCAGCGCAGGATGCTGTAAGGGGCTGGCAGTACACTGAAGGGGCAGGCAGTACAGAATGGGCAGAGAACAGGAAAGGACCGCATTTACCTTCGAGGAGGCTGGCACCTGCAAGACAAGTTGTTTCCATTTCAGTATATAGGTCACCATCAGAAAACATTATACTCTAAAAAGGCTTTATTATATCTCTGTTTCCATGCGTTTTAATAAGTTGTTTAAGTGAGAGAACTGATTTGTAAGAGAACTATTCTGTTAAAGATATGATGCTCTTGTTTCTCACAACGTCCTGCCCTTCGCTATTGAGTCCTTACCCATCACAGTCTTTTACTCGCTGTTTCTCCTTTCTTTTTCTCCCCCTTCCTCTTGGCTTCCACCTTCAATGAAAAAAAGAAAATTCAGATTTTCAAGTAATTCAAGTAAGTGTAGTTATTATTACTTATGATAAAGTGTCGCTCAGTAAGTTACCTGTCATGTTTCGGTGTAGGCTTTCTTAGTCTGAGCATCACACCACATAAGAACAGAGACACAATTAGGTACTTCAAATGCTTTTAATTTTCATGTTTAATTCAGCTGAGCCTCTTGTGGTATTGTGATTTAATAATTACATCACTATTCAGTTATGCTCAGAGAACACAGTTATGATGAGTGAATAAAACAGAACAAACCAGAGTGAGTGGTTATTTTGCCCTTACCTACATTCACAGCTTTTATGCTCCACAAAAGTCATCTCCACATACTCCTGCCCCTGCTCTGCTGGCTTTAGCTTTAATAACTGCATAACAGATATATCACAGTTACTTTCTTTCTTATACTGCAAGACTTCTGATTGGCCAACAACAGTGTTCTTCAAATGCAGTCCTGATGGTCCATTGCCTGCTTTAAGATCTGAAGTCTAAAACAGTCGTTCTTAATTGGTGAGTTGCAACTGTACTCTGATTGATCCTCAATAACTACACAGCCCTGTCTGTGACTACACATACAAAACTACTAATTGAGATAGCACTCACATTTTGAACAAAGTAAAACTAGCCATGTGCAGCTGTCCAGAGCACAATCTGCTTTGATCTGTGGAGCGTGTTTAATATGCAGACATGGCAGATTTCTGCCTGCAATTACTGTGCAATCAGCCTGTCAGCAGCTTTTCATTTCATAGAGATTATTTGGTAAGAATTCTCACATTCATCTGTGGATTATTTAGGATTTTCTACTAACTAGTAGGAGCACCCTACTCTAAAAGTTGGATTCAGTAAATGGTATTAGAGCTATTATATCACTGTTTTTGCATATGTAGTACATTGTGTCTCCAAGGACATCAGAACATATCTTTAAAACTCTAAGTTTATAGACAGAACACATACAATTAAGTCCAGTTGGCCACATACAAAGGCTGTTAGAGTGTATTTAGCTAGTGGTTGTCACTGTTTTTGATCACTGACTCACAAAGTCCACTTCACTGTCATTGTGCTAGTACATACTTGCATAGTGACATTAGAGGTAAGCGTTGGGTGGCACTCCAGGTTCTCGTCTCCGCAGCAACCAGCACAGCGGACCAATGGCACACAGGAAGGACTGTACATGTGCTCCACCTCCCCGGGATACTCCTGCACTACATCCACCAGCGTCTCGATGGTGCGGCAGAAGCTCCGTCCCCACACCTCCTGAAATAGGATTACTGTAACGAGAGCAAACAAAGATAGGAAAGACAGGTATTATTGCAGGCCCTGGAAGGACACAGCCCTACAATACTTTTTTGTTTTCCTTCTTTTAACACACCAAGAAATCAGCCCATGAAGTTCATTATTCAGTTATTCATCTTAAAGCATATTATTCAGTAACTACGCTGAATTATTCAGTAAAACAAATAGTACTTGTACGTAGCTACACGATGGAGGAATGTAGGTCTGGACCTGCCGACAGGTCCTGGGAGTTTAAGGACACTAATAATGGTCTTTACACATTTGTGTTAGCATGCCAACTAGCTCACCTTCTGTACCACAGGTGGCTATGGAGGTTCTGAAACCTGCACATGCGACCAGAGCCACGTGACGGGATTAGCAGAGCATTGTAGGCTGTAGTCTTTACACTCTAAGCACAATTACCCAATAACCATGTGCTTGCTCTCAAATGTGCTGTCACTTTCTTTCTTACTTTCTTTCTTTCTTTCTTTTTCTAAATGCAGAAAGGAATACCTGAGCATGAGGATTACTCTTCACTCTTCAGTTTTACCATGTTCTACATTGACTTTGACCTGTGTCTTTTTTTTAAATTTACTAGCAAGTTTTTAAGCAGCTTATGTTGTCTGTACCATTTTTGCTAAGAAGAAAAAAAAAGTACTGGTAAATAGTGGGCCAATGTAAAAAAATAAAATAAAAAATTCTGTAGGTTTTTGTATGTGCACCATGAAGCACAGTACAAAAAAAAAAATTGTACATAGGGCTGTACAATTACGGCCCTATGATTTCTGAGGACAGAACATGAACAGAATCCCAGAATTGAGACATAAAAACAAATTTCATGTATAAAAACAAGTATGGAGTATACCTGTGCATACTAAATGCTTTGAAATCCGGATATGTTCCGGATATGTTCACATTTATTGTTTTTCAGGTACTCCAACAACGTCCTAACACTAAACAACTAAATTTTATCGGAAAAAAATTGGGGCACAACAATATCCTAATAATTTTTATAGTCTTTGTTAGCTCAGCTCACTCACTTAGCACTATGGCCTTCGTTAGCTTACCTTGCTAAGTTATCGCCATCGTCTTCCTTAGCTTAGCTCGCTCAGTTAGATCAGCTCTTTTAGTTAATGCTAAAACCTTTGCAGAATGAATGTTTTCTTACAGTCAACATTCCGAAAAAGAAAAAAAAGGCAATAAATAAAACATATTTCATAGGGCCCTATACAATTATGGAACTCAGAGAAGTATGATAAGAACAAAGTGCCTGTGCAAATATAAAGTGGTTGAGCGGCTACATGACCCAAAAATCCTTGGGAGCAAGTGAATATAAGGATTAGATGCATCATAGAAAACTGCGCTACAAGTGCTCTCACTTAGAATAATATCTCATTACAGCCAAGTCGTTTCCTTAAATCTGTACAACAAAAATTCACACAGTTACTAATAAAATAAATAAATTTAAAAAAAGAAAACTAATGAAAGAAAATATTGTGTTCTTTATAAAAAAGGATGATTAATATATGCTTAAGTCAGTATTCATATGTAGGTTTGAATGTAAATACACTGCTCCAGCAGCCTTACTTAATTTCTGGATCAGCATCTGTTCCTCATTATCGTGAGGGTAACATGAGAGAGTGAGTGATAAAGTATGAGATATCAAAGCTGCTAATCGATCTGCCACTCCCTACACACTCCATCCAGTAATGAAAACAGACAACACAGGGGCTACGGTAGCTTTAGGTTGTCCAACAGTCCACTAAGAATGAAGATATAGCATATGGAGGAACTTTGAGGTTAAAGAATGGGAATCAATCATTTGATGGAAAAAAAAATCACCATGAAAAAAAAATAAAGGGCAGATTAGAAATTGTGGGAAGAGTGGAATGACTGCTCCAGGGGTAGCCCACAGTTTACTATGAAAAGGAAGGATAAACATGCATACAAATTAGTTGATAAGGGTCGAAGACCTCTGCAATCTAGCTGTTGCGGACCTTCCTGACTGGGACATTTTATTTAAGCTTGACAGGCTTAAACAATGATATCCCAGTTTTCAGGACATTTTTTATAACACTTTAACCAAAAAAAAATGTCCTAAACTACAGATAACAGTAAATGTGTTGAAAATACATTCTGTCATAATTTGCTGGTATAGTAATGCTAGCCTATTGCTAATTTCATTGGGCGTGAGACAACTTTTTCCCTTTTTGCAATCAGTTGTTATTTTCATGGTCAGAAATCTGCCAGCGCAGTGGTATTTTCAAACCCACTTTCATCCAACATTGTGCTTGCGTTACCACCTTCTGAGACCCCCTTTTAATGCACATGCAACGGCAAAACAGTATTTTCCTGTCTCATTTCTTATAACCTGGATTTGTGGATGTGCACTATTTATGTCACCCCACATCAACTACTAACTAAATTACAACTGAATAAATTGTTTTATCCATAACAAATAAGAACAAACAACTCAGTTGCGGCTGCTAAATGTGAATCAGACAGTTGATGCATCAACATCATATAATTAACAGAATCAGTAAAATGTCTAACAAAACTAATACAATACCAAATTTTTTGCTATTATAGAGACAAAGAACTAGCCACTAAAACAATATATCCTAGAGTGCTTATACATTAGTGAACACCGACAAAAGTGCACGAGAAGACTGAAAACCCTTTGTTGTAAGTTTTGTCAGCCAGACAGTTATTTCTACCTGTGACAATTGCACCCTCCCTCTGCATGTCGCGCTTCTCGTTGCGTGAGTGGCGTTGTTTCAGTGCGCATTAAAGCCAGTTCACACCGAAAGCTGTGTTTTTTTAGTTGCGCGTACCATGGAACAGTTATGCTTCCATTTTAACCATCTATTTCTTTTTCACTTCTGCATGTGAGCAAAGCATAGACTCCACAGAAATTCATAAAAATCCCACACTTCCACTTTCTATATTCTGCAAACTTGATTTCAAATCATAATCTACAACAAATATAATGATTTTGTGGCCTGTAGCTGCACAGCAAAGTGTTTGTATACGGTAACGATGCTGGAGCCTTATTCTCTCTCATTTCGTCTATATTCATCACTGACCCTTTGTCCGTTTTCTTGCATATGTCTTTGGATCTCTCTACTAGTCGGTATATTTGACCCCTTGCTTGTTTTTTTTATTTTGGATAAAAAGTGTTTGTGACACTACCACCAAAGTACAGTATCAAGGTAAAATCTATAAGTGACAGTGTCACGGTCTCCAGGATGTGGGATCGCTTGGCTGGTGGCACGTGCTGGTGTGTGTCTGTGTAGCCCCGCCCTATCTCGTCATCAATTGTTCCCAGCTGTTCCCTGTTTGTTGCCTGTGATTAGTTTGTATAAGTACCCCCATGTGTCTGTCTTCAGTGCGGATAATTGTTTATATGTTTAAGTTTGTGTTGAATAAATGTTGTTAAGAGGTTGTGCGCTTGTGTCCTTCCCTCAACCCCAATCTGGATGTGACAGAATAATCCGCCCAAAGATGGACGCAGCAAACCGTTTCCGGCTTCGCCCCGCAGCAGAAGAGAATTGTATCCCGGCAGGAGAGCTCTATGCGCTGCTCAAGGCGGAAGACCCGGTGCGTTTGGCAGCCGCGCTGCCGCAAAAAACGGAGAAAAATGCAAATGGAAAAACCCGAACCGGAGTAAGACAGCCCAGAAAAACCTGTTGCCATGGAAGCAGCAGTATGGAAAGAGCTCTGCAGAGAGAGCGAGAAGCTCCTGCGGAGGGGCAAACTCTTTGCCGCGAGAGGGCAGAGCGCCTTTGCAGCAGATGCAGAAAACCAGGACGAGCTGGACGGTGAGATGAAGGAGCAGCAGTCATGGATCGAGTCCCTCGCCGCCGCCGTACTGTGCCGGCTCTTTGCACAGCGGCTGTACCCCCCTTCCATTGCGCAGCCAGTCCAGGACTCAAGCCTCCCAGAGAGGGAGGAGAAGATCCCTCTAGAAATTCTTTTGGGGGGGTTAGCGAACGCCGCAAGAGGCATGGCCGAATGCCGTGATGCTGCAGGAAGCGTGGTCCCTCCCGGACGCCACAGAGGGCGGTTCTGGGGTCCCTGACGCTACTTGAGGCGTGGCTGAACTCCTGGACGCCACAGAGGGCGTTTCCGAGATCCCTGACACCGGTAGAGCGGTGGTCAAACTCCCGGATGCTTCCGGGGTCCCTGACGCCGTTGGAGGCGTGGCCAAACGCCTGGAAGCCACAGAGGGCGTTTCCAGGGTCCTTGACGTCGCTGGAGGCGTGGCCGAATTCCCAGACGCTGGTGGAGGCGTGGCTGAACTCCTGGACGCCACAGAGGGAGTTTCCGGGGTCCCTGATGCCGCTGGAGGCATGGCCGAGTTTCCTGACGCTGCCGGGGGCTTCACCCGGGTCCCTGGCGCCGCGGGGGGCACTCCCTGGGTCGCAGACGCCGCAATAACCCAGCTCACAGAGCGCCTCTCGAGACTCACCATCTGGGGACTGTGACGTCACTTTGCGCGCCGGCGCGCCTGTGGTCAGCACCTTGCTCCCTGGGTGCGCTGGGGATAGTGCTCGGCTCCCTGTGGGTCTCCGGGCACTCACCCGAACGTGGACGTAGGGCCCACGGGCCCGGGGCCCCACCCATGGGTGCCTGTGTGGGCGCGGTCTCCAGGATGTTGGACTTCTTGGCTGGCGGCACATGCTGGTTGCCATGGCAACGGCCGCCATTAGCCATGTGTGTGCATGTGTGTATGTAGCCCCGCCCTATCTCATCATCAATTGTTCCCAGCTGTTCTGTTTGTTGCCTGTGATTAGTTTGTATAAGTATCCCCGTGTGTCTGTCTTCAGTGTGGATTATTGTTTGTCATGTCGCCCTGTGTTAGTGTGCTCCGTGTTTGTTTATATGTTTAAGTTTGTGTTGAATAAATGTTGTTAAGCGGTTGTGTGCTTGTGTCCTTCCCTCAACCCCGATCTGGATGTGACAGACAGAAAATGCATTTGCTGTAAGTTTTGCTGCAAGATTTGATTGGCTATCGCAGCATCCCACCTTTTTAAAAATGTATTTATTCCAACCCAATCCATTTATACAATTGCAGCCAGCTTTACCGTCCGTGCCGATGGTAACGAACATACCAAGAACATATAACGACACAATCTCATGCCTTATTTTTGCGCTTGCAGCATGATAGTGAAAATAGGGCCTCTGTCTTATCTTATCTGACCTATCTAGGCTGTGTAAAATAGCAGTAAAGTATTACATGTAACAATTTTTATACTGCCCAATTCACATAGCTGATATACTGCAGGCTATTTAGATATCCTTACCTTTAGAGGTGCTGTTTGTAGTGCCTGAGGTTGAACACTGCAAAAGATTAAAACAAGTAACAGGTCAGAGAGCATCAGATTAATGACATATATCCCATCTTCACACATTTAGCATGGTTATATCTGTTTATAGATCATACAACGATGTAAATATGTGAAATTGCACATTGTTGCGGGTGTTCCTTACGGATAAGGATACATAAGATATAATAGTCATTATGTTATATCTTTAATAGTAACATGGGTGAACAAGCCCTACAGAATCCCATTATTCATAACTAAAGCTAGATGATCCACAAATCATTTGTCCTAAACATACACATTTTAATACAATAGCAACCATAAAAGATCAAATCTATTTGAATACAGCACACATGGGTGATACAAGACAGAGCTGCACATTTATTCTCAGATATCGATCCACAGTTTCCCTGATGTGACAAAGACAGGAGATGTATCGTGTTCCTGTTTGTGTCTGTTTAAGTTCAAAATATGTGTCCTGTGATGTGTGATTCTTCTATTTATTTTCCTGTTGGCCTATCTCTGTTCTGTAGATATTCCCCATTAAGCCTTTGATAAACAATGTTCCATTTTCCCTGGAACCTAGGAACTCAACAATCTTGTTAACTCTTAGAAGGAGATTTAAACTGAAAGCTCATACCAAGAGTTATTCTACATAATAAATGCTCACTGTTAATGATCATCCCACCTCACTGTGTCCTGAAACAAATAACATCATGTACCTCATTTGAAATGTAATGAAACGAACACAAACTACGTTAAATGTGTTTCATCTGGCTTGAGATCATGAACAGCACTTCAGCTAACTAAAGAAGCAAATCCACAGACTGATATCATATCATGATTCATTGGCCTGTGAAATTCCTCTGTCATGGTTCAGGATAAGGAGGCTCAGCGCTCCACAAATTAGCGGTCTGTGACCTACTTTGCCAACCTTCATGTTACCCCTGCGTGTGTATGTCACAAGAGGTCTGACATGGCCCAAACTTTTGTAGGAAGAGAAATTACACTACAACATCATAGTCTCAGGCTTGTGGCACATTCTTTTGAATGAAAGGAAGGCATAATAAAATATTTTGCCATAAAGCAAAACACATTCATAGTCATATAAATTCTTCTTGCTACTACACAAGATTTATTATCTCATGTGATCTTCAGGAATGCCTATGTTATATATGTTTCATAAGCATGTAAACGTGCGAGAAAGCACTTGGTCCAAACCAAGCTAAATTTAGGGAGGTTGGTAATATTTCAAGCAGACTATGTGTTAAGACTTCACCTCACCACAGTGGTTCTTTTTGGCAGCAGACTTGGATGCCTTTTGTGGAACGAATGCTTGAGGTAGCCATGGTGGGGGAGGAGGAGACTTTGGGAAACTTGGCATAATGCATGTCAGCTTGGACAGAAGAAGGCACACAATTGGCACCTCCAGGCTCCCTGAGCCAGAGAGTGAACTGCCTCAAAAAATCTGGCAAATAGTCATGGATATGTGAAGGACCTCACGTAGCAACTCCTCATGCTTGTGTACGTGAGCATGCAAGATGGATTAGTGTTTAGATACATTTGAAGGTGACGCTTTTATATTGGTGCTCTTGGTACACTACTTATGGCTTTCTCACAATCATATACAGTAGATTATTAGAGACTGAATGAGAGCCAAAGGGGAGACTCTTAATATTGATGCAGACCTTATGGAGGGGTTATGAGGTGAGAACCTCAAAGAAACCCACAAGCAGAACATACTAGATTTTTAAACCCATTTTGTTTACATCAGCATTATAGTGATCATACATTTTAATAACAAAAACAGAAAAAGATAATGAGAAAAGCATTTCTTTCTTGGAAGAATTTTTAAAGCACTAAAAAGATAACAAAGAGACTTTATGACCCCAACTTGAGTTAGTATTTCAATGCCACAGTTTATAAAGAGTATTAGGCTTTAACTAAAGAAGAAGGGCATGTTGTTATGTTACAAGGCATTATATTAGCCTATTCTGTAGAGTTATAACCAGGGGTTAAATTACAATTTAGAAGGCGGGTGGGGTGGCAACAATATGGGAACAGTACTGTTCAATTTATGTGTTATTTCATGGTTCTACATATAGATTTTTGTCATTTTTGTCAGCAAAATAATCTGATTATTATCTGGCAAAAATACATGACACAGTAAAGCCTTTGGCTGAAGAAAAATATTTTACAATTTTGAAATGAAAGCATTTCTCTGTAAAGCTGTGTAAATACACATGGTATTACACCATCATTATTATTATCACCATTATGCCATGCTGTGATTTCCATTTCCATCAAATTATAGTACTGGAGCTCAGCTCTGCTTGCCGTTCACATAAACCAAGGGTGGCTCTTGGTGCCCCTGATTTAAGTGACATTCACTAAAGTTCCATGAGACTTGAGCTGTATGTAATTCATTTTTCCTCAGACAGCACATGAGGAAAGCCTGAAGCCATGAGGCAGCTGAGGAACACCAGTTTTAACATCTTCTAATTACATAGTCTCTGGGATATGGGTCAGGAAGTTTTGAGAGAAACAAAACGCAAACAAAATGGTAACTGCATTTCTGCAGACTTTTGGCAAAAATGTGGATTGTGATAGCAACTGGAGACATTACAATTTGAAATGGGGAAAGTAATACAGATAGGTATTTAGTTCAAGTTCAAGTTCAAGTAGGTTTTTATTGTCATTTCTCCATATACCTCGTATACATTGAAATGAAATGTCGT
>JAOUQW010000002.1:10135092-10145552 GCA_028565825.1 Olivaichthys viedmensis | reverse complement strand
AGAAGAGAGATTGATACCACAGTGTATCAAAACAACAGTGAAACATGGTGGTGGATTTTCAATGTGGTCTCAGACTTCTGGACCCCACTGTATATCACAAATCTTTTAACATTATACATGGCTTATGCAACTGTACCGCACAGTGAATTTAAAATTTGGACGCATGTTATGAAAGCAAGAGACGGTCTAGTCCATTTAAATGTTATGTGGATTGGCATTATAATTGACTGTAGGTTTTGATGACATTTGATGATTCGTTTGTTGATCAAATACAAATTAAGCATCTTGCACATGGCCCCAAATGTCATTAACAAATAACCAGAGCTTCCTGTAATCTATGCTGTTCAACGGACGGATTGCAGAAAAGTCTGCTGACTGAGTCAGAGGTTGTTTTGGTTCCTGATTCATTATGAAGCTCATTTTATGAACAACCATTTTATCAAGGAAACAGGACATGACCCATGGCATCAGTGATTTTAAAAAATGTACAACTTCTCTCCCTCAGCCACTGTTTCATCATATAAGAACTTAATTTGTATCATACAGTAAATTTTAATCTAAAATCATTCAGATGCAGTGATAATGTGAAGAAGAGAGAGTTAAAAATGCATGGATTGATTAATTCACTATCAATAAATAACATACAATGAAACAAATGTCCATAGCTTTGCAATCCAAATGGAAAATAAAGAAATTACTTTTTACCACAAGAGTAGCATGATTCAGGAGTGTCAACTTCAGGCACAGATTAATATCTCTTCAACTAACTCAACTAAGATTTAGTCCATTGTGATTCGGTTGAATGTAGTCCTTACTGGATTAGTATATACATGTACATTATGTAATAAGAGGGTGGAAGTTCTTTCAGCCATAGTAAGAGAACTATTATTATTATGCAAGTATAACTCTGGCTTTTTGTTTGTTTGTTTCTTTGGTTTTGTTTTACTCGTTTAAATTTGATGAGGCATTACCTCAGGTGAAGTTGCTCTGGCTCTACTTTACTCACTGCAGTAAAGTCTTAAATGATTTTACAGATGTGCAATTGCACTGCTCGTTCATTTATGAGATAATCAGCTGCACCGCACATTCATCAATCTGACAGACTGAAGAGGGGGAGCGAAAGATTGGCATTCATATTGTAAACTAGCTCCCTGGAGTATACTTAACATTTATTTCCTACTTTCGGCTTCGAAATGCTAGTAAATGAGCCTATATCCACACAAATCACACCACCTCTGCTTGCACCAGCAATGACGAATGAGTAACAAACAGTTATACACAGCAATCACCCAACCCCTACCCAGAGAAACAGCTGAAGGTTTTTTCGATTCCACTGAGCATCAGCTACTTAAGGATGCAGTAGGTAAATTATTGAAGTATCGTAGATACAGGGGAATAAGACTCCAGTTTAAAATGAGAGGCCATTCTAGTGCTCCCAACATAATCTTCATGATCTGGGTATTTTCCCATACCAGATGAGAAGCAGATGTATCTCTTACTCAACCCTCCTCTTTCTTCTCCTCACTTTGTCAATTGTCAGCATGGTTCGGCGTCATAGTATGTCCATTTCTCCTCCTTGCTGTCCCTTACCCTCTCTTGTCCATACACCCCTACTCATTTCCCCTCCAGCTCCCCCCTCCCTTGTCTCACTATCTTTGTCTATCTTGGTCTCCCAGTTCCTCTGCCTCCTCCCCATTCCCCAGGGCCGAGTGAAGGAACACAAGCACCATGGGAAGGCTGGCAGTCCCCAGACCCTGATCACATGACTCGAGCGCCCCTCTTTCTGTGGGAGGCATGCAGGCTTGACATGTAGGTAGAGCTGCAAACTCCATGGACTCTGTCCAACAGCTCCCGTAGTTTCTCATGGAGAAAGAAGAAAAAAAGGCTATTATAGCGTCCTGGCCCTGTAGATTCCCACCAAAATGAATAAATCCAGATTGCCTCTAGGTTAAAAAAAAAGTCCCTGTGCCTAACCCTGACCATTTCTTTTCTTATGTTGATCTTGTAGATAAACTGTGCTCTTCCTGTGGACTCAACCACATAAAGACCTTCTAACCTTTAACATAAAAACACAACATCTCCAACTCTCTGGTGTGTTATGCCACCCTCCTGAAAAACTATCCTATATATTTCTATGTGTGTCTAATTGTGTTAGTGGGCTTGCTCAGAATCACTGTGGTGCCGTCCATGCTCAGCATAAACAGAGTGGGTCACAGGGCTGCTGGACAAGCTGTCTGTAAACATGAGGTTGGCAGAGGAAACAGGAACTCCCTATGGAGGGCATTTACAATGTTGGAGGGATGAAATACAATATTATGAATAACAGATTTACAAGGCTGTTTTGTGTTCCTGATGTTGTGTGTCTCCGATAATAACTTTCTCTTGTGAAAACTGACAACCGATTATAGTATAGTAATACCATAGCAAATGCGCATAGTATAGGACTTATGCCTGAATAAGCTTAAATCTCCTCAGGGGAAAAGACAGATTTTGCATTGATGCATTTTGTAGCTCCTTTTCTTCCTCGTATCGCATAATAAGAACTAGAGGAACATGAAAATACAGTAATAACACAGGAAAAGTTTCTGATGAACCCTAGATCCATTTTATAGATGGTCATTTATTGCTACTTGGCTTCGGCATTGCCCCCACTTAGTACTCAGTCGTAGTAGGAAATTAGTAAAACATCTGTCCAACATCTGTGTCATGGACGATAAGAGAGTGGGAAGCAGTCCCATGAGATATGCAGTGCCAAGTCAGGTGCACCTTGCATTTACACTTTTTTGGGGAAAGGACAAAGATTAATTCACAATTCTCACTAACTTCCATCAACTTTTTCCCTGCACCCCTAATCTCCCAAAACACTCTCTGCCCCATTTGTCTATCTGGGTGTGTTGTTAAAATAGTTGACTTGTGTGTTAGTCATAACCATGTTACCACATTGCTCCTTGACGAAAAGAGCCAAATTAGCCTGGACAAAGACTGCACTGTTTTGACAATCCTTCCATTATCAGTCAATGTAATGACTCAGGTGAAAGCACTTAACACACGAGCAGTGACTTGCTGCTCAAAGAAAATATTCTGTAATCCTTTGTTTTTAAACCAGTGTCCCTGGCCAACATAGTGTCACACTTAAAAATTCATATGAAAAGATACAAAGGTTAAGGTTAGTGTTAGTTATTGCTCGTAAATTCGTATGAATTTCTCACGTATGAATTTATCAGGTTGTCCTGGTAAATTTTGTAGGGCACTGCACCAGCCTGAACAGCAAGATGCTATGATAGAGAGACTACTGACTACTGTGACACCATTAAATATTCTAATTATCTTTAAAATTGACATTTCATTTCAGGAAATATGACATATTACATGACATTTTTTATATATGACGTATAAAAACATACATGGTATATTTTGTTCTGAAAATAGACATAACCACAATTGTAGACATTTTGTGTTCCATAAAGTCTACCATGGTCATACAATATCACCAAAATCCATTTATCCATCATCACCTACATCCATCTATCACCACCACATAATAGTTTGACTGCAGTACCGCTATTAGAAGAAATGTTTGTCTCAGAGAGGAAATGTTGGCTATGTCCGGGCAAAATGTTTTTTTGGAGAATAGGTATTTTATCATTTTATAGCTATTTCCACAAAAGTGTAAGGCTGATACCAACACAATGTTACATCAATAAAGGCCAGGGAAGACAGTAAATCTCTCCCATTACCACGATAGGCGCATAAGTTGACCATCAAATGGCATTTGGGTAATCAACCCTTCACCATTTCATCAAAATAAACTTGTTTAGAAATACAACTGTTGAGCCAGCAAGAGATGGATAAGAACTATTTGGCATCTGAACATGTTTTTTGAGCTTTAAGGTGAATGAGAAAAATAAAGAATAGTGGCATTAGTCCATGCCCTAATCTGAAACCGAGCAGGATTTACGTCAAACTCATAAATGCCTACAAGTCCCAAGGACATCTGGAACGGCAGTGCTATATCACTTAACATCTCATCTAGATGAACTGCACAATTAAATAGTAAGCATGTGACTTGCAGTATTGTAGTTTTTGGAGATATCCTCATAGACTTTGATTAAACACTTGTATACCAGAATTGTTTAATCTTGATGGCCATTAAAACTCATTTGTTCTTATCAGGAGCATGAAAAAACATATTTCCCAATAACGCTTAATCTAGCAATCTCTAACACACTCTCCAAGTCATGCCTACAGCCTACACTAAATAGTTTAAAGTGCAATAAGTTCAGTCGGTCTTTCAATTTTTATTCAAAAGAAACACTGTTGTGGGGCAAACTGGGGCCCTCACCTGGACCTGTACTTTTTGCTTCAGACAGGCCCTGATGCTGGAGAGACAGATGTTGATAAGGGTGAGAGGCTGATACAATAGAAAAAGAGACAGCTTGGCCATAATATCCCTTTTACAAAGAGAGAAGTCCTCAGCATCAAGGCATCAGCAAGCTAGGCATCTGCTTCCTTTGATGGTTCAGAGACACAAATACTGGCTGTCCCATCCCCTATCTCCTCCCATTTTCAGCGTGCCTTGTCATAGTCAGTAACATCCTTCGCCACTCTTACTACATTTCTGAGCCAGCAGTGGGACCTCAGCGTGTCGTGACTGCATCCACTTCCAGTGTAGAGATAACCCAATGGGTTTGGGCAACAGGAGGTCCCACTGGACCCAAGTCCCCCTTTTTGCCCCCAGCAGACTAGACTTAATAGATTAGCAGTAACAAATAGGACACTCATTTAAGATCACATGGTGGCTTGCGGTCTTTGGTGCTGGCTGCACATCGGTGTGTCTTTCCTCTGCTGTTATCTATGTGGAGTAAACAGTGAGGAGGGGGAGAGAGCGCAAACATGCAGACACTAAAGGAAATGCCTCCTTAACTAGAGGAGGTAGCCACTGCACTTATCTTTGTACACTGTCGCTCTTCTTTTTCTCCTTTTCCCCCCACTAAGCCAGTGGTATTCACCTTGTGACTGACATTATCATCTTATACTTGCCTTTCACTCGCTATATATTGGCCTGGTGAATCGAGCTTGGCCCTCTTCTACTTTATCTGATGCCAAAGCCAAATGTCAAATTCTTACAAATTTGTAAATGCTACTTCTACAGCTTTTTACCTTCCATCACTAAACTTCACCTTGTTCTATGCCATGCAAGTTTCTTAAGTTTCTTGTCTTGGATGATTACTTCTATCCCTCTTTCTTTGCGTCTTCTTTTTTTTTACCCTTTCAAATCAGTACTTCATCAGTCATAATAGATTTGATATCAGGAATTTACCTTAATTTGTAACAATCTTTCATTAATCAGGCCATGTTGCAGATAACAGTCAGACTTCTGGCCCTGCACAGACTGGCCTTTTTCTCTGACTAAAACTAAATGATTTTACAGAGCAGAGGAAAAAAATTTTCACATCAAATATGCTGAGACTATTCTGATTATTCATATTTACACATGAAAATATTCATTATGGTCAGAGTTTTGAGAAATTCTTCCAATGCCTCCCAAGTCATTTTTTATATGATACCTATATACTGCATACAAATTTCAATATTAGCTCATAATTATCAAACCATATGTTACAGATATTTTTATCACCAGATTTTCTGCATTCAGAGGAATTTTTCTAGATGGCTAATTTTCAGATTTCAATTTTTTGCTTATTTGCATATTTCAGGAAAATATTTTTGGTCGCACACTAATCTATGAAGTCTGAGCGTAATAATAATCAGAGGTCAGAGTGATAAACAGCTGTAATTACACTCAAGGGTCATTTGCTTATGTCTCCTGGCCTGATCACATGAGCAGTTTGTAGCAATTACAATTCACAGGCTATTTTGCAGAAACAGCTGCAACTACTAAACCTGCCACTGACACTAACATTGACTGCTTGTAATTTTTTATATTAACGTGTATTTGTGAATTTGCATGAAGTGAAACAAAATTGATTATATAAGGTGACCATATGGAGCAGCAAGAGACTGACTGGGATATCCACAGTGTGTCAGGCTGCTTCTAGTTTGAACATTATGACCAGATCTGCAGATGTACAATAAAACAGATGGGAAATATCACTAATTATTACCAAGGGAATCAAAAGCCTGCAAAATATATATGGGAACTGTCTGACTCTGTCAGTGCTAAGTAGATTAATTTAAGTACATTTTTATAATTTGTAATCTGACCTTTATGTCATGTATTTATAATATGTAAAGTAAATCCTGTCAGATATACATTACTAAAGCCAAACCTTCTGAACATTATTTATATACAGCTTTGCCTTAACACTGAAGTCTTGAGCTTCCAAGTACCACTTAAATTCACATAACACAAGTCAGTTTTGAACAACAAGTGTTTGTTTGCTTTGGCAGCTTCCTTTGTTTTGGCATGCTAACTTGTTTTTGGTAAATTTAAGAACATAAATTCAATCGATCAAGAGGAGACTTGAAACTGAGTTTTCCTTGGCTGCACAGTCAAGTTAAAATGTGTTTGTGGCCTAAAACATCTAAGAATTATGTTTTATAGGAAATAAAAAGACGTTTTGATGGCTATATATGTTATGGAATTCTATTTGGACATACAAAAGGAAGCAAATAGCAGAGTGTCATGTCCCCACCAACATTATGGAACCACTGATCAGTTCCCACCAACAATTTGAATGTAATAGGGCATTATTGGCTATTGCACAGAGGGTTAACAAATATGTTTTAAAAAAAAATGTGCCAGGTCAATGCACACTAATGTAATTAGATTGTTTTAGATGACCAGTGTTTACTATTTTGTCATTTTTTTGAGAATGGACAGACTGATGGCCAGAGAGCACAGTCAGACCAGAGTGGTTACCAGCAACAACAGATATTTCACTATCAAAATTCACTGCTGACTGATTAAACAGTGTGAAATCACACTTACAGTTGAGTGCAAAAGTTTGTATACCCATTTTTTTGGGGTGAAATGAAACATTTACCTCTATATTACAGTTAATATTTTACAGTTAACAGAATTCCATGTTCATTTAATGGTGTTTTCCAATTAAAAATCCATTAGAACATGGCCTAAATATTACAGAAACTAAGTTTAAGTCAGCAGTTATCCTTATTAGCAAGCTCACAAAGACACTACCAAAGGGGGAAATATTTTTCAAAAATAGACCTCAGTCTAAAGTAGAATATAAAGTAAATATAGCGTGTTATGAATTTGTTGAATACTGGTATTGCTCACGTCAAGCTTATCAATTTGACAATAGATAATAGATAAAATGTCATAAGAGAGAACTAAAATGTTTACACTCTTAGAAAAAAAGGTTAAATCTAGAACCTTTAAGGGTTCTTCGGTTGTCCCTCTGGTAGAACCCTTAAAGGTTTTATGTACAACCCTACAACTGAGTGTTACCCAGAATAGTTCCAAGTAGAACACTAAAGGGCTCTTTTTAACAGTGTAGACCAATGTTTCTGTTTTATGTGTTAGTACACTAAAGTTCAGTATAAGTGTGGTAATGGTTATGGTGTTTGATAATGAAAGTCCCATGATGCATCTTGCAACCTCCTAAACAAAAATGATGTGTCCCTTAGTGTTCAAACCTAAACTACGCCCTTGGCGGAAAATAATGGAAATAGTTTCTTACACAACAATGTTTCTTATTTACTATGACATAAATGGACAGGACACAAGTGTAAAGCAATAAAGCTCAAAGAGATGTGACTGGGGAAGCCATATCCAGCATGCAGTCAAAATAACCTCCCAGACTTTTACAACTGTCTTTTCATCAGCAAGAGTAGTGGCAATAATGTTAATGCTTGGAGATGTTAGGAGCTGATATGGTTATTCTCAGGCCTCATATTTCAAAGCCCTCATCCCATCCAAATGTTTGCTAATCATAAAATAGGCGAGGGTAGAAAGAAATGAACAATGTTGGGTGGTAATGAATGCCCCCCACTCCAAAACTTGTCTGGCCTGCCTACTCTTTATAACTCTTTGCACTTTCTTTGACACTTGCTGTGCTATAAAACAGACAGCATGAACACCCTCCTATTCAGATGTAGTAAGATAGGAAATATTTCTTTACTGTTTGCCAACTTGTGTTTCAAAAACTATTGTCTAGTTTGGTTTAAAATTTTAAATCATCGAATACTTTGCATACTTATGCAGATTTTGGTTTTCTTTTGGTTAGGTGCAAGAACCCAAAAGAGCAGGATATTTACTAAGTTTAAGTGTGTATAAGTGTAAGTTGCGGAGTCTCAGACCAAATTTTGTTTCTGAAATTACCTCATTTATTCTTAGATAAAGAGGTGCCAAAGCTCAGGACAGATGTGAGCTTGAATAAATGTAATGGTTTTACAATAGAAACTAAAATAGTGACCTGTTCTTACAGGAGGGTTAGGATTACTGCCAATAGGAAATTACAATCCAATCTTAGTTTCTCAAGAAAATTGAAAGCATATTTACATCTCAAGAATATTCAAAGAACAGTGTATTTCCTACTTCTAGGCAATTCTATTGGGTTTGACAACTGTACTAAAAATGGATTTATAATTTTTCAGGATTTAATACTGACTTTAGCGTTGTGTAAAAGATGTTCAGTTCTGTCATAAGATGCTGGATTATAATAGTGAATGGATAGTCACTATTACAATCCACTATATATTTTAGGAAGAAAGTGGTTAGCCACCACTACCGCTCACTAAAAGAAGCTTCTAGAACAATACTGTGACATTCCTGATTATGTAACGGTGGTGTAAAATATAATATTCTGTATTCCCTGAATATTGAATAGAAACAAAAATGTCAACACATTTTTGGGACCTGATACACAAACGCTACTAGGTTAAAATTTAGGTTGGGTTAAAATGGGTTAGTTTAAAAAAATTCTTGTGATATTGATTATTTTAAATACATAGTCAAGTGAAATTATTGTATCATACTAGCCTTATTTCTCTTCCAATGTGCACCTGGATTGTCATGTTTCATATCTGCATCATGACACAGCTCATTAGGAATATTCTTAAAAGTGTAAGTACAGCCTTAGTGCACAGCCATGAATTTCTGAAACAAAACAGTCCAAGCCTTAACAGCCACCTCATCCTCTGGCAACCCACTGAGTGTAAGCAAACTCTGGTTTTGGTCTTTATGAAATTCCAGCCTACTTCACACAGTGATAAGCTAATCCTTATGGCTTAGCCAAACTTTCCCTCTGCCCTTAAATTTCTCAAATCCATATAGTACTCAGTGTTGAGAAGCAGCTCAGTGATAATTATGAGATTCCTTAATTATTTGGTTACTAAGCATCAGCCATAGTATTAACATGAATGTGCTTTTTGGCTAGTTACTGTTTGTCTTATTTAAGATAGATGCTGTTCCATAATTATTGTTTTGCATAACATAGTTAGCTACAGTATCTTAAAATATGTAGTGTAACCTACTACTTCTTTCAGTGCTGGCTGTGCAGTGCCTAATTCACCAACACTACCAATGTCCTGCAGAGAGCATTAGTGACTAATAACAGCAATCATAGTATAGGCAACCACATATTTACCAAGCATTTGTCCATTTAAATAACTTCTGTCCTATAATCTTGATTATAATCGGACTTACATTGCATCATTATGTCATGTCTCAAAGAGGTATGTTTAAGTGAGGTTTTTAAATGAGTTGCTACTTTTCACAACCTCCTCTAAGGAGGAAGTCATACACCTCCATGTTATTCCATTACGCCTCAGTCTGTCCATTAAGAGCTCACAATGCAAATGATGAAAATGCTGCTGAAGATTTTCTCGGCCCACAGGAGCTTTATGTAGCACCAGAGGTTTGGCTACAACTGATGGATGTAGCAGCCTTCCAGGTGTAGGGTAGATGTGAACAAGAGAGGTTATTATAGTGCATAACTGACCTACACAGAGTTCTTAAAGAAACAGCAGAATGGTCTCTTGAGTATAACTAATACAAATACAAAAATGAACACTGATGTTATAATGCCCTCTTAATTGCGGCATAGGTCCACATATTAAAAAGCATATTGATAAATGGGTTTTGTGCTATAGGATAAATAAGTCCAAAACATACAGCCATAAACACTCATAAAGGGTATATGTATTTCTATTGAAGTTAAACTTTCAGTGGAAAGCCCATGAGAAGAAATCTGTAGTCCAAATGTAAACCATGAAATGGTAATATTTGCTTCCCCCTAGTGTCACAAAGTATTACAATACATATTACAATTTGGATGTACAGAGATGGTATGGTATTGCATGGTATATGGTAGTGCAAGATTCTATTTCTTCTCATTGTGCTTATACCCTATACCATACACTCACCGAGCACTTTATTAGGTGCTAATATACTAATAATGGGTAGGGCCTCCCTTTGTAGCCCATCCGCCTCAAGGTTTGACGCGTTGTGCATTCTGAGATGCTTTTCTGCTCAC
>JAOUQW010000002.1:10121668-10133503 GCA_028565825.1 Olivaichthys viedmensis | reverse complement strand
TACAAGTACAGTACAGTGAAATTGATTCTTCACATATCTCAGCATGTTGGTAAGCTGGGGTCAGAGCGCAGGGTCAGAGCGCAGGGTCAGCCATGATACAGCGCCCCTGGAGCACGGAGGGTTAAGGGCCTCGCTCAAGGGCCCAGCAGTGGCAGCTTGGCAGAGCTGAGGCTTGAACCCACGACCTTCTGATCAGTAGGACAGTGCCCTAACCACTGAGCCACCGGACTAAATATATTCAGCATTTATAGAGCATTTATTAGCGCATATATTTTCACATTAGGAAAATTATTATTATTTACTGATTCTCCTTTGTAGAGGTGTGTATTCCAAAAACCTTGCTCATGTTTGACTGACGTCTCTTTTTGAAAACACAACAATCATGACAGTTGTGTCCTGTTTACAGAGAGTTCATTGAATTACATTGATTACAATCAGCCGTCTTACATTGGATCCAGACCCTGTGTGCGCTATACCTACCTTCAACACTAGTGTTTTTTTGTCAGTTGTACTGAGAGCTGTTAGTCTCATGGTAATACACAGCAAAGTGTTTCCTGCTGTCACCCCAATCTCCGCTCGGCTGCGCTTATTTACATGCTGACTCATTCTTTACAAAAAAGCTCTGGAACTCATGCCACCCACAACGGCAATTTTTAAAAAACAGTGATTCAAGTTTTCCTTCACTCAGAGTAAGGCAGGACTTAGTGCTAATGTGGAAAAGAAAGGGCGTTCCACAAATTTCTGGTCCTTGTGCAAATGCAGTCTCTGTGGGCCCTGTCACATTTCTTGAACTGTTTAGTCCAGGCCCTCTGAGGGCCCCTTACACCTAGAGGCCCTCGGTAGGCAGTTGCATGGCAATGCCCCTGTATTAGAAGTGCAGTTAAAAACTTGTCATTAAGAAATTGTTAGTGGAGTACATAGGCGCGGGAAGGGGGGGCTGCCGGGGCTAGTGGCGGCTGCATAGCATCTTAGATGCAGCAGTAACTTTAAAAAGTAAAAAAATTATTAAACATAAATTAGGTTAAAACAATGGGTAAAAATAGGTTAAAACAGTGGTGTAGGGTTGCGCCAGATTTATATTTTTAATTATTTGAACAATAAATTGGCCAATCAAAGACGCTTGTGCTAAAGCCTCTGAAGCAGAGATGTCGTTAGGCGCTTCATTAGCAACACACCGAAACGCAAGGCCACGTTTGGTGCCCTGTAATTCCAGTTAAGACATGGGATTCTTAATAACACTGCCGCCATGCAATGTTTGTTTATTCAGCACCTGTAATAGCAGGTAGGTTAATGGGTTTGTTGGTAATACTGCCGCTGCGCAGTTAGTGTTTCATTAGGCTATTTGTTTCAGTCACTGTGTGTGTGTGTATGTGTGCGTGCGCATTGAATAAGCCTATGTTACTACTGTTAGCCTATACAATAGAATGAAAATCCATCATTAAAATCCAGTGAAAAGGTGTTTAACTTGGCTACATTGCGTTGCTTCATGCCATTCACTAACAGGAAATAATTCATCAGTTGTTTACCGTGGCTATGCAACTTGATGTGGAATGATATGGCACACAAGCCATAGGCACACAAGCCATAGAGCCCCTAGGCTGCACTATAAAAAAAAACAATTACGTCACACTTTACATTTTACTCCCTGCACGCCTACTGGAGTTTATCTTGTCACATAGGAGCATTGTCATGTCCTGTGGCTGGTGAGCTAAAGCAGGGGGTTCCCAACCTTTTTAACAATGCATATCGGATCATAGCCCAACAGAGGGAGGAGATATCAATAGATATCTTTATGATCTATTGATCTTTTAGGCTATGTTTGAGTCTTACATTCGGTGGAATAGGGCTGTATGTGTATGGTGCTCTAAATTTGCCATCACTACGTCACTGACGTCTTAACTGCGGTTGACAGCTCAACATTAACGGCAAACCAATTGGACAGAAGGAAACTCTGCACTGACCATAATATGGTTGATGATTGGTGGAGAGGGTAATAGTAGTGGAGGACCCATCCATATGATTGCATGACATATAGGGCAGTGGTGGCTCACTGGGTCAGTGGTTAGGGCACTGGGCTACTGATCAGAAGGTCGTGGATTCAAGCCTCAGCACCTCCAAGCTGCCACTGTTGGGCCCTTGAGCAAGTGCCCTTAACCCTCCCTGCTCCAGGGGTGCTGTATCATGGCTGACCCTGCGCTCTGACTCCAGCTTATCGATATGCAAAGAATCAATTTCACTGTACTGTACTGTACATGTATATGTGACAATAAAGGAGCTTTCTGTTCTATTCTAATGGGGCAACAGACACATCAGTAAGCATGAGTCTGGAGATGCTTATTTAAAGAGACACAATGGTCAATGGGACATTTTTGCTCAAGCAAGCATTTCCATACAACCAAGAGCACAAATACTGCCCACCAAGTAATGCCAAGGAAAGACATTTCAAACCACTCTGTTGGCATTATAATTAGGAAAGCTAAAAAAATGTTGGTAGATGTTTCATAAAGCGGCAAATGGATGCTAACAACCAGCTGCAAAGCCTTGCACAAAGCCACTCATTTGATGAAAAGTGCTAAAATAAACATCCTATTATTATCACTCTTCAAATAAGACCAAAACATGTTTGATTTAACCCTGTCTGGTAAGACATCACATCCACAGCAATGTCGGTAATTGGGTGGGGGCTACAGACAGTCCCTCTCTGTGAATTTTGGATCTTTATGATCTTAACTGACAGATTAATTGATTCCTCACTGTTGAAATACAAATGTGCAAGGGTTTCAAGAGATGCTATGCAATGTAGGCACCATCATATTGGGGACCATCAGTAACAACAGTGTTTGGTTGCTGTGGCTGCATTAGTCATAAAGGAACTAGTGGGCTAATATTTTAGCACTTATACTAGATATTCACGCTAACATTACTTGTTTTGCAATCATTCCAAGCTTTGGTGTCATGATTCACAAGCGATTGGATGCAAGAGCAGGGCTCAGTTTATTAATGTAGAACAATAGAAACCTAAACAAAAGGGCAAGACAACAATCGATAACCATTTAACAGGTAAAGGGTCGGGCGATATGCAAACAGAGGTAGCCTCTGCAAATCCAAAGAGCAGTAAACTAGGCAGAAACCAGATCAAAATCAGACTAACGAAGAGTAAAGGCTCAGTAATGTCACATTTGGTTTGCTTAGTTTGAAAGCAACTATCAATTTTAGTTTTGATTTCTCATGAAATACCTTGGGGCAACTACAGTGATATGCCTAGCATAACGCTGTTGCCAGCTATGGGCGATTAGCAATGTAGTAAACAATAGTTTGCTAGCTAGCTAGTCAATACACTTGGAGCTTGGGGTAGATTGCACTGTGTGTGGATGAATATGTATAGATTCTGAACACTCTAATTTCTATTCCACACCACATTTCAGCCTCAGAAAATCTGAAATGTTGCTCTACATGTCTACAGGACTTGTAAAGTATGTGATGAAGTATCTTCTAGAATATTAAAAGAGGGTCTGGTGTAATTTATAGGCAAAATGTTTCTGATAGACAGTGCTCCCCACAGACTGTAACTGTGGACTGACTAGAATTATTTTACTCTGGTTTACCTTAAGGGTTCTAGATTAGCCTATGATATGTTTCCCTCCCTATTTATGTTCTTTGCCCTGGAAGAATCACACTTACTGCTTTACTATTTGTATATAATTTTGCAAGGTACTGATGAAATACGTCCTTCCTTAAAGCTTCTTTAAAGCTGTTCCTAGGCCAGCATCTCCCAGGAGTCGGATATGTGGACAGCTTATCATTTATTCTCATAAAGTAATCTTATAAGTAGTGGTGGTGGACTTTATTGAAAGAGGCTCACATTCTCATTATTCGGCTCACAATCAGAACCCACAGTAACAACAGGCGGATGAGATGGCAACCATCCCTGCAGGACTGTTATGAAGTGTGATTGGAAAGAGGCTAGAATGGATTGGCCTGCTCATAGCACCTGGGGTCCATCTGCATGTTTTGGTGCTCATATGATGGGAAGACAATTTGATGTATGTCCATCTGGGCCAGCAAATGACTGAGTAAGTATACTTTCTGAGAAAGAACAAGTAGAAGCTAAATTACTGATAATAATATGTAGGTAGCAAGTAACTGTTTACTTAATCAGACATGTAGTATGCTGCAAATGAACTCTTATTGAGAATAAAATATACTTTTCCCAGTATTTCTCTGGAATGCATGCAACGTCAGCAGCACAAAATGAGCATGATCTGATTAAGTTGATTACTTAATAATGTATGTGACACTTTAATATACTGCTGGTCTATCTATCTTTTTAATAATATATAAATGGGATATGATAATACATAGAGAATCAGTCCACACTTAATTGTTATTAGTCCACACTTGTTGCTATTTTAAAATGAAAGTATAATTTTAAGACATAATTTTAAGGTTTCCTATGAGTGTTTTATAAAACAGCTGTTTATAAAAGGAAACATGTTTTACTTTATGTTGTAGTAGTTTTAATCAAAAGACACACCAGAAAAAAACAATTTGTAGTATGGTGTCATATTATTAGATTTATTTTTGCTTTGGTGTTCTGTTATTATATTTTAATTGGCCATCACTTCATTATTGATTTTGATTACATGCAGGCTGAACCCACACCACACACTGAGATTAGGAGATGGATGGCTGGCTTAGTTGGCTAAAAAGATAAATAGCATATTTAGGTTAAACAAAGCTTCTGACTGTCAGCTATGAATATATGTATATAATGTACTTTGCTATTTCCCAAGGTTAGGAGGGTGTGCATTATAACATCCATGACCTTCACCATACATCACACTGCACTGACAGGCAGGCAATGTAACAACTTAATAAAAGGTGATTGAACATGTTGAGTGGTTGAGAATCTGTTTAGCCCTTCTCACAGTTATTTATTGACAGAGATTGTTTTTATTTGACAGTTACATCAGCTGGCAAGATGAAACTGAAACCCTGTTATATCCCTTAAGCCCAAATCTGTCCATATTGAGGATGCTTGGATCTAGTATTATGCCACTGTGGAATTGATTGGAGTGATATTGATACTGGTGCTCAACATGTGTGGAAAAAAAACTTTATTCATTGGCTTGTTAAACCTCTCTGGTTATTTTCTTTTCTGTAAGAAAACGAAAAAGCCGTTTTATTCAATGACCCTTGCCCAAAATTGGGTGAATGATTTTGGCGCAGTAGTCCAACATGTCAAGGTAAACCAAATAATACAATAGGCCTAAAACTCCTGTCTTATCACAGATGTTACACCTATGTTCCCACTTGTTCTAACTTGGTCTATTCCTGGATGGGCTCCCTCCACCTCCAAGACCCTCTCTTTAGAGCCTCCCCATCCATCACTCCAGCAGCAGGAGAGCAGGGGGTGTTCAAATTGGCTCAGTGTAAATGTATCAGCCTGGACTCATAACTCTTCATGGCTTGCAGCCATAGATGAGTTAAACTGCATGGGGTCTATATGGTAGGGTTCTATAACTCTTCCTGTCTAAGCAATGATAGCAGGTGATGTGAGATATTTAATTCCATAAATTAAACACAGTGGGGCCATTGCAATGAAAGCAGAGTTCAACATGCTTGTACCCCTGCAATGATACTGAGTGATGTTCCATTCATGGCTTTACCATTTTAGGCTAAAACATGACTAACACATATCCACTGAGTGCACACAAGTGTAAATGTCATTGAGCACCATTTTGAGCTGGAAATTAGACTAGGTTAGCAGCTAAAACTTACTATAAAGTGTACTAAAGTTTACATACACTGTATCACTCTATGTTGTATCTTCAGTTCCCATTGAAATTTCAAGTGAATGAATTACTCACCATACGGTGCCTCTGAAAAGAGGTCCATTAGAGCACACCCTTCAAAAAGAACTTATACAGAGTAAAATAGTACAGTTTATCACCATATCAGAATTTCACGAATGTTGAGTCATGGAATACAAAGTTGTCTTTTAGTGGAAGTGTTCAATTTGGTCCAGCAGAAGCAATGGGCATAGCAGAGTTACTTTGGAAAAGTAGAGTGCAGATCCTGGCCCTCTTAAGGCTTCCCGTTAGAGAGTTGGGGAAAAAAGCTTCAGTGGCTATTTCCCTCCTCCACTTTAATGATGCATCTTGATGTGTAGGGTACCACTTAAAAGAGAAAAGTCTTGTGGGTTTAAGTAACAGCTTTTATGGACTTTATTTATATAGCATAACATCATAGGAGGCCTGAGGTGACTGTTCTGGCTACGTTTATTGCGGTGAAAAAACTCTTAAAAGTTCATAAAAGAGTAGAAGAGCAAGAATTATAACAAGTGAGAGTGATTTTACTGAATTTCATATGGAACGCAATAATTATATGATTATGATACCTGGCTCCTTGCCCTGACCTTAACCATCCATAAACTTTCATAGATGTTGGCTTAAGATACCGCTACTAAACTTCTGGTAAGAGAGGATGGGAGCACTTACAATACATAACTCCCAGTGCAATGTGGTTATATGAATATTGTGTGTTCTGAACCAGTCCAACCAGTCACTCAAGAGGAAAATAATCAAGAACTTTATGAGCTGTATGAGCCCCTTCAATATATGCTGATACATATAGCATTAAATTGTACCTACAGATACAGTAATTTATCTGTTGTCAGCACACTGCTGAGTGTCTGCTGTAGATAATCCATACTCTCATTTGCTAACATCAGATGGTCAGATAGTGTAATCAGATGGTGCATAACTACTATGCTGCTGTTACAGAATCTCTAAATGCAGACAGCTCACTACACCCAGAGCCACTTCTATACTGTCCTTTTTAGACACACATAACTTTCCTAAATCAATACACACAATAATACTACTGTCTGTCGTCTGGCCTACCAGTGGGCATTAGCATGACAGCTCTTTAAATCCACCCCTGGTGCGCCTAATTAAAGCCATGCGTTGCGCCGGCCCGCATGTGTAAGTAATCACTTCCATTAAATATTCACCAGCTTATTTGCTAACTGACATGGCATACAAATATGTGCCTGTGCACCAGCTGTCTAAGGCTAATTTTAAACACCCAATATTTGCCCAAAACCTTGGTCTTTCTCTACATGAAGGCAGAGTAGCAAGTTATCTTTAGTGCACATGGAATATTTACAGGCCAGAGTCAAGAGCCTCAGAAACCGATAGCGAATGTGACCGGCAGGTCTGAGGGACAGAAGAAAGAGACTTCAGGTTACTCGTCACCTTGAAGTGTCCCTGTTCTCTTTTTGGCACAGCCCCTGAGCCTAAGTCTTAAAATCTCACCTGTATCACCATATTACATTACGGCAGTCTCTGAACAACTCAAGATCAATAAAGTGACAGAGCTATTTCTGTGTCCATTTCTAGACATAAATATTTGAGGCCGATATTATTTGGGAGATAATGTGATACAAGCAAATGGTTTAAACTTTGCCTGACATTGAATCTCCAATCCCTTTTATATAGTATTACAAAAAAGATTATGCAGGCTCATAGAGTTTATTCAACAGATTAAACAGAATCATCTTTCTGGTTCTTACAGCAGAATTTGGCCTTTATCCAAAATGATGAACCCAAGGTTCTTAAATACAGAACATCAACAGTCTCTCGCTTTATTTAACATGATAGTCCAGCCCAGAAAATGAATTCTTTGCACTTCAAATCAATGTGCGTCGTGGCATTTTAATCTGCACGGATTGTAGCAGACAGCTCAAGTGTAAAAGAACATGGAGCATCAAAAGCTGATGGTTTGGGCAGAGTGCTGGTGTAACATCAGTCTTCTGTTCAGCCACTCCTATTATAAAGTAATACCACAAAGATAGACAGTTAAACATGTTCTAATGCAATACTTATTAGCCATGTTTACACTATAGTGAAAAAATATTAAGCAGATTTCATTATTTTACAGCTTAGTGTAATGCGTTTTAAGAAGTCTTGTTCAGAATTTCACACTTCTACTGCATGTGTTTTGAGTCAGTAGCTTTTGAATATGAGTACACAGGTTGATCCATAACATATCTCACTTATTATCGCAATGGGTAGAGATCTATAGGCACTAGGCTGACATGCACTTCTTACTGAATATGTCCATGTCCACTTATTCATAGGTCCCTCAAACTGGAACGAGGTAACAATGTGAAGGGAAGCACATTTTGATGTATTTTTAACAACTAATGGTGAGATCTGGTGAATGTCAGGGGATGTGACATGGGCCAGAAAGAAGGAAAAAAAGGGAAAGGTAATGAGTACTTCCCTGACATCACTGTCAAAAATGCTAACTGGCGTAACATTACAGAAAACTAAGTAAAGTTTAAGAACAAACTTCAGGTTGGCTTGTCAAAGCCCATTACACGAGCACAGAAAGTAGGAACATTTGTCTAACATGGAAATGTAAGTGGCGTGAATGATATTTTTTACACAATGGAGGAGAGAGAAAGGAAGAGTTAGCAGTGTTAGAAATACAGTGTGCTGTCAGTATGAAATGCATGACGTGTGCTTTGGGTCAAAAGATGAATCTTTCCAACAAATTTGTTGAACATATACTGTAGCTTCAAATTTCAAAAGTTTTCTAGCTTATAAACTATAGGAGCAAGTAGAATATGGACATTTGAATATGAATTGAAGTCTATGAGAAGGTGAGAGAAAAGTGAGGGATGAAGGTAAGGATAAAGGGAGGAAAAAGGGTATCAACAGGAGATTATTACTTTGTACTCAGTACCTGCACAGCAGGTTTGTTGGTTTTGGATTTAACAATTCCTTATAAAATCAATGGGAAAGGAATTTATGATCTTGGGATCGAAAAAAAAAGGGATGTGAGGACGATATCTTTTTAAAAAGCAGAAGCAATGTGAGTGGACATGGGATGAAGGTTTTTGAAAGCGTGGTGGTTTTAGCCATAAAACTGTATGAAAAACAATTCTACAAATTTACAATGAAGAAGAAAAAAGAAGAAATAAAAGAACTGTAAGTTCGCTTTGGTAACCTAACTTAACAATGCTGCAACAAGATGTGCAAATTGGTTGTTGAGAGAAAAGAAAATCTAAATGAAACTGTAAAATCACTTCCTTCTATGATTGCGCTCTCTCTCTCTGTTTTTACTCCTGCCTAATTGATGCAATGTCACCCTGACATCTCATTACACCCATCTCTCTCCTCTCTTTCTCTCTGTCTCTCTTGCTCTCTCTCTCCCTCTCTCTCTCCTGTCTTTTAAATGAATGGCTAAACAGGCAAAGCAGCTGCCAGACAGACATTCTGCAGCTCCAGTCACGCATTTAAACCCAGTCTGTTCCCTTTTCTCATTATGGGCTTGGGTTTCAACCACCCGCTCTCAGCACGTCTGGCTGAACAAGAGAAAAAGGAGAGACAGATACTTATAGGATTGAAATAGATGGAATACACTTTTTTATCAGCAGAGAATCATTTTTGAGCCTGGAACAGATCTTGCCACGTGTCTTGGGAGAAAGAAGGAGGCCAGTCTCTCAGGTCCAGCCCTTATTATCATGCAGAAAGCCCTCCTCACCAAGGCAATCTGTCTAACAACCTACTCAGAGGGCTGACAGCAAGACCGCCTTAACACTCCCATCCAACAACGTTGTTCACCTCAGCTATTCATCTGACTTTACATTTCAGTGCTATCAAGCCATCATGGAGATATTACTCTTTCTACTGTATTATTAGGCTAGATGCGTGGCTGACAGTTCAAATAATGTACACTTGATAAACTGAAGACTGTAAGCATTAAAATATAAAATTGAATTATTATGGAGATATCAGTCCTGTAAAATGACAGATATGTTAAATATGTTTCCTACTGGAAAATATCTGTTTTGTTGATACTCATTTCTTCCTCCTTATTAATAGAACAGATGAGTTATTTATATTAAGCAAACTCAACGAAAGCTGAGGTCGGTCTCTTAACTGTTAGAGAGAGTGTTCAAAGTGATGCTCACTCCACCAATTAATGATGATCTTTATGCTGCAATGTATTTAGGAACCTGAGCCAAGATCAGCAAACAATGGTTTGACGGTCTTGATGGTAGGGCAAGTGGTATTTAATTATTCTTTGATTACGCGCTGATTAAGCAGAAAGCAACTTTCCGATCTATGAGGCAATCGTGTAAGCTTCAGTGCCATAAGTTGCTGATATGGCACCAAAACAACCATTAAGGGCTGAAAGAATAGACTGCAAACAAATATTATAAACCTGAGAGGGAACAAAAGAAAGAAAACAATGTGTAGAGCTAACGGGCTTAGAGAGATATTGAGGGAAGGCTAGCAGAGAGTTTGGCAATAAAAAGGGGCAACAGAGAAGCTCAGCATGTGCCTTTCACTTCAGGAAAATTTCCTCTAGGTCTCTGAAAATCAATTTGGCACAAAAGGACTGTGGACTCGGGCAGAGGCATAGTTGAAGCTCTGAAATACGGCAGCATGTGATATTGGATTTGAGTTGGACTGTGCATCAGCACATTTTTTTGGGCAGCCTGTATAAGCGAGAGGCTTCTGTAAAGCTGAGGCTGGGATGAGAGCCCACAGCAAGCCTGCACTCAGCAGAGGGAAAGAGATTGTTATGGGATTTTGCACTTGTGTTACTTTTTACTTAACAGGACAAAAATAAACTTTACATAAATGGCTAATGGGCCCTTTGAGTCCAAACTGTCTGGCCCCTCATGCATCACATATGTAGTTAAATTAGATTTATAATCATAATCAAAGGATACGAAGATCATTGTTAAATGGTAGAGTGAGCATCACATTGAACACTCTCTCTACCAGTTAAAATTATATTAACTTTATAATGCTTTTGGGAAACTTGGCCTTTATCAGTATGGAAATTAATATTTATCCAAGTGGACTTGTGTATATTTAGGTGTTAAAAATAAAGAATGAATATTGTGTTTAATTTTTTCGAACCATGAAAATTTGACAGACCGACCCATATGGACTGTCCTTGGATCACTCACAGGCCTGTGGTGAGGAAACAGCACGAAGACACATCACGAGGAGGTGAAGAAATTCCGTGACGACAATGTAGAAATGTATCTGCAACTCCTCCTCCCTCTTTATTCCTCCTCCACCTTCTTCTCAGAATCATTTCACCGCCTCAACTGCAGCCATTCCGATGACACGGGCTATGTTCCAAACCACCTACTACCATACTAAATTATGTCAAAATAATAAGAAAGACAAGGGCTGGTTGTCACACTTTTTCACTCTTGGTTTCATTTTCTTTCGACTTAATGTTAAATAAATTATTCAGGTTGTGCTTAACAGATAATAGTCCTTGTTATTATTATTATTTTTGCTCATGGGGGATATTGTCATAACCACATTTTAACATAGTTTCCCTCTTTAGTTAAACTGTTTTTATTTTTGGCTCTTCTTCACAAACAGCCTAAAAATGTCAAAGCTGTCACATTGCTGGCTGTGCGCCTGACCTAGCGTGGCGGCCACGTGCGCGACCACACGCTTTTGTTTTTGTTTAATTGCCCCTGTCCTGTAATGTGATTGTCCCCACCTGCATGTCGTTTGTTAGTGATTACTAAGTGTTTAAATACCCACTTGTGTCCGTCCTGTGTTGTATCATGTTGTTTGTGTGTCAGCACGCCTGTTGCGAAGTGAGTTTGTGTTTGTTTCCCCCCGATCTTTGTTAATATAAAATAAAGATGTTCTGAGCGGCTTCGCGCTTGTGTCCGCACCCCCGCACCTGCACTACGTGACATTGGCTACATTAGGTAATTCTATTACTAGCAAGAGCTGTCCTCTCCGCATTAGCTAGAAGATATTGTGTGTTCACACCAGA
>JAOUQW010000002.1:10075456-10087907 GCA_028565825.1 Olivaichthys viedmensis | reverse complement strand
TTGCTCATTTTCTGCTCCGGAGCGCTCCTGACCTGAGTGACAGAACGACAGAGGTGGACGAAAAGAGTTTCTAACAAAGGCAAATACCGAGTCGTACATGCGACGTGGGAATTTGGTTAAAGTTAGTGTTTGGTAAGTTCTGTGTTGGATATGATTGGTTAAAGTTGGGGTTAGGTCAGGGGTAGGTAATATGGACATTTTCAACAGTACAAAACACAGAGGGACAGAAGAGCACAGGTGTGCTTTATAAGACAAGGTGTTTAGAAGCCCATAGGAAGAATTAAAAGAGGAAGCAGGAGACAGACAGCTGGTGAGCACTGAGCCTTGCCCTGGTGCTCCCACTGGGTCTGATTACCGTGCTGCTGGAGTGGAAAGTAGCCTGGGCTGCAGCCACTGTGCTTCCTCCATGGGATCCACTTTCCTGGTACAGGGACAAAGAAGACAGGTCCTTCTTCCACTCAGGAAAGCCCAGAACCATGAACAGTGACGGGTATCTCTTCTGATGGGTCAACAGACCTCAACATTTAAACTAAAAGGCCACCTGAAACAAGTTGTCATCGTTTGTTTACTTAAGCCTATGTTTTCTTTCATTGCTAGAACTTCTTTGTAGGCTCTGACAAGTAAACTGTTTTAACATCAAGAGGGTACTGAACTTGGAATCACAACGAAATTATTATTGACACTCAAAATGTTGCCACACCCAAATAAATGCATTTCTTAAGTGATGTATGTATTTTACAGAGAAACCAAAAAGGGCTCCTGCAAGCGCAGACACTCCTAACTAGTCAAGCAACCAAGAAGCGTCGATCCCATCAGAGGCACTTTAGGGAGAAGCAGCAGGAGCAGCGAAGATTTTATACCTCTAGTGGTGAGATACAAAGTACATAGACGCCCAACATATCTCATTTTAAACTGGACAGGTTTTGGTAGAGTTAGTGTTAGATACAGTAATTTTTTGTTCATCCAGAAGTCACAGCTTATCTCAAAGTTAAAGCACCTTTTTCTTATTTCCCCAGTTGAAGGAGTTGGTAATGAGCAGATAGAAAGAATCCGATTGGTGTCCAGGCCAACTCAAAGGGACATCTTTTGGGATGAGACAAGAGGACAGAGTCTGGACCTCAGGGAGCTTCTGCAGCCAAGTCCTCCACCAACAGATCCTGACTCTCGCATGGAAGAAATGACAAGACGACCACAATCAGACAACGTACCCAAGGGTAACTTGGGCAGTTTCTCCGGAGACTTGACTGGAAGTGGAACAAAATTTGACAGAGGTCATAGGAGTCCTGTGAAAACGCTAGACCAAATGACACAGCAGAACTTACCCTGGCTTGAGGACTTCAGAAGGCATGAGCAAAAACACTTAAACTCTTGGGACATACTGGAGGGTCGGTGGAGACACATGCAGTGGCTAGAGCCACCCAGTGGAAGACGCAGAGAAGAAGAGAGGGAAATGGGTGTGAAAACTGCTGGTCAGGTAAATTCTGTTCACCAGAAATGAAACAATAGGGGACAAACGTACACAGATTAGATACTGGTGTGAATTTACAGAATGATAATAAAAGTTAATATGCATAATTCTGCAGGAGTCTGGAAATTTCCTTGTCCTATTAAGTATAACAACATTGTTTTTGAGCTGCTTACTCAATATTTATTGAGAATTTACCTATTGTTACAGTATCTGGCTATAAAAGATAAAAAGCCAAAGTAGATATTAAAATTGACCCCAGACAAAAAGAATTGTCTACTTAAGTAGAAATGTCCATTTTTATTCAACTGCAATCTACATGGTTAAAGTGTTTTTATTTGCAGCCTTGATCACTGAACTCAAACTATTGGTTAACAAATACATTAAGTTCAACCTGCGTTTATTCAGTAAAAATCTGTAAACATGTAAGCTAGCTAAAAGAAGTGCTAAAATCCATGTGTTGCGTGTTGTGAGAAGGTCAGTAATGTTTCAAAAAGAACTCTCCTTAATTTTAGGGCAAATGATTGAAAAATATTAAAATGTTGATAGTTACACATCAACATCAAATGTAATCTTGAACCACTTTAAGAAATTATATGTTTTCCCAAAATAGGTTTTAATCCAAAAATAAACCAAATGTTAGCTGATGTGCTAGGTAGGCAAAGTGCAGCTTTATGGCGGCTTTTCTGTTCCCAGCCCTCCTGAAAACAATGTGCTCGCTCCTGGTGAATGGTTTCCAGTTGACATAATTATCATGATAAAATACACCTTCAGGCTTTTGGCTGTACCGCTGTCTTTATCCAATAGAAATATGAATTCTAACACCAATTTAAATGAGTTTAATCACAAATGCAAATTAGCAACCACGAATAATCAAGTATCTGTTTCTGCAGGCCACCTAATTACACAGTGCTGACTGAATTATGTGGTAAATTTTATGTCGTGCCAGTACGTCAGGTAAGTCCGAATTTCAACCTATAATACAGCCTCTTTTAAGAAAGGCAGTGCATTGTTGAGTATTACTAATTTTCGCTCAACTATTTATCAAAAGGATTAGATGAGCTAATACTGATACAGAGGCACAAATAAAAATGCAATTTTGTTAGCCAACAAACCAAAGCAGATATCAATCAATTAATACACATTTGCAATAAAAATCAAATAATTTATTTATACTTTTTAAACAAAGTCTGTTGTCCACTTGAAATCAAGGAAACTTTGCAAGACACGTTGTAAGAGGCGAGAGAGAGTGGAAGAGGAATGGGATGACAAGCATGCGGACCACTCTGTACGTCCATGACTGAGGCGCAGGCCAAAGTCATAATCAGCATGTGGAACGTATCACACATACAACACAAATTGTTTATGGTGGTGAGAATTATCTGCAAGTGTAGATTCATTGATCTTCCCTTAACCAAAATGCGGCCACAGCACACAAATTAGAATAATGACTACTTTTACTAGTCAGAATGTTGTCATATGCAGCTAGAACCTGCCAGCTGTTGCCTAAGAAGCTGTATGGTTTTTGCAATTGAGCCTATAGTAGAGATAACCGACATAAGTAAATGAAATGAATGAGATGGATGTGCCACTATTCCAAACTGTTTTGGAATTGTGCATGCTCCAATCTCATACACCATTCATTAACCTAATAAGAGAACATGGATTATGTATATAAAAACTGCCCAGCTACCAAACAGACATTAAATGTCTCTTTAGATTTTAACCTAGCACAGATTAGGCTGAAAGAGCTGGAGTTATTTAATTTTAGGCATGTCAGCAAACAGTGTTGAACGATGAGAGGGTGCATTTGCACAATAACAGCTCACATTTCCATCTCTCAACAGCTATTCCTGTCCTGAAGGAGCCCAACCCTTTAGATAAACAACCTGAAGTGCATCATGGCTTTTAATAAGCATGGGGTCTTTTAAAGGGGCTCTTGACAAGGAACTAGAGACGAAAAGGAGAACCGGACAAGAACCAAACACCTGAGCCCGTTTGTTCTGGGGGTATACAGAATCTGGCATGTATCCAATATGCCTACCAAATGACACAAGGCTTAATCTAACCATAACATTTCTTATGCAATTTGGGTTAAAAAAAAATAAATATCTGCAATTTAATTCTATGCTTTAACAAATAATTATGTTCCAACATGTCCATCTGATCAATACTGTTGCACCTCTGTACATGGAGAAAAGAATTGCTTTTTTCACCCCCACCAAAAACTTGCATGGTTTCCCAAAAAGAACCAACAGCAAAGCACAGTGGGAGTCATCAGCCATGAACGCAATTGAAAGAAAAGTATTTATAAGGAGACCGAAAGAGAGAGAAAAACACACACAGAAAAACCAATGGACTTCTACCTTGCAATGTTGGGTCTATACTCTTCACTGTGAATGGCAACACACTATACACCTATACTCTGTTGGACAACTTAATATAGTTGCATATCCTCCTCAGCATTATAAGTGGTTGCTAATACAGAATGATGAGCTGGTTATACTTATATGCTGCCCCCTGCTGCTGAATTAAAGTAGAGCAGGACAGCAGGGGTGACTTTCCCTTAACAGTGCACAAGATGAGCAGGTTGTTCTGCAATTAATTAAGTTTTTTTTAAACATATGGCATATTGGAGTACAAGGCATTCATTATTACTTAACTATTGACTAGCACTGATAAGTTGCACCTTTGGCAGTAAGTGAGAACCAACCACATTGTTTTAAAGTTAAAAAATCAAATACCATCCAAATTAGTTATGCATTATAGTACAACATTTTTTTTTTTTAAATCTGGTAATCACAGAACAAGGATATCTATTTAAGATGGTACGTTTTGAAAAAGTGCAGCAAGGGTATTTTAAAAGGAGGCTGAAATCATTTGTTGTTTCAAGGGAAATTCCACCAGTTATTATTTTTCATTTATGTAATGGCATAACACCCTGCCACTTAATGTTTATGGATGGATACTTTTTTTTATGGTTCTGAATGATGTAAATGTGACAAAATAAAAGCAATTATTCAACAAACCAAAAAGAAAGAAAAAATTAATTCTGCATACAATAACACGGCGCATTCTAAATAAGGTGATGTGCACAGTTTGGTGATTTCCCTTCTCAAGGACACCTGATTCAGCTCACCAGTTAATTACCAGATTTAGTAGCTTTGTTAAAACAAGAAAATTACCAAACCGTGCAGGACTCTAGGACTTGTGTGCCCCTGTTCTAAATAGAAACTTGGGCGCAGACAGTGATTTCTCGTAATAACCAACTTGAGCAATAAAATGGGTTTCTTAAATGTATGTATGGACAATATCTCTGAGTGCAATGTGGTGTCTTCTTTTCCAACAAGTGCATATTCTTCTTGAGCAGCTGTATTCCTAAAATGAAGGGACCTCTGCTTGGTCTGTTTAAAAAATAGGGAATAAAATACACAACACACACATAATACAAGCCTATGGGCTCTAACACAATCAGAATCTTTAACATCCCCACGAACCCTCTTCTGAAGAAAACAAAAATAAAACTAAAGAAAAATAAAATTTATTAGTGTAGATTCTATTTTTTTGTTTGTTTTACCATTTTTAATTTGTTTTGACCATAGAAGTTTATTTTCCATCCCTCAGTTACAATTACTCATAAAAAATAAAAGAATAGAGGGCGGTGCCTAGTTTGTTTTCTATTAGCCCGAGCCAGTTCGTCCCAACTCCTAGATGTGCTGCTAATGTCCTGCAAACACACAGTGACCTGCAATCAGGCCTTTGGACAAGAGCAAAATCCAAAAACTTTTCCTCTTCGGAATCAGAGACTGTTTTCAAATATTAGCACCCCCACTTTTTGCAATAATTTTTCTCGTTCGCAGAAAGGTACGTAAAACTCTTTATTACAATTTGCTCGTTTTTCATGCGCCTGCCTCCCCTTTGTGGCTCGATGGAGGCCAACTCTTCGTACTCACTGGATCATAGGGACAGGAGGACAGAGGACTGGAGGGACAGTCGAGGAGGGGGTCACAGGTTGACTCAGCGTAGCCACAGCTTGAGTCTGAGAGCGTCCACTCCGTTTAAATAGTATCTGAAGAGCCGCTTGTCCCTGACAAAGCCCAGGTTCTCGTAAAGTTTCAGAGCTGATTTGTTGGTGATTTCAGTCTCCAGCACCACCTACACAAGAAAGCAGGGACACATGGGGAACACGCCTTTTAGGTCCATGTCAAATCATGTTAGTTGCATCAGAATTGAGGAAGATGGGGAGTAGGATGGTCCAAAAGAAGCAACAGCAGTAGGCGAAAACCCCTACAGCCAAACTTGGGCTTTCAGCACTAATATCTAGCGAGATGAAAGTACTTGAAATAAGGCCTATATCAAAAGGTGTAAAACTAGGTCAGTCCTGTAATGAGCCAGACTATGCGTAATCTCTTACCTCATCACAGTCCCCTTCCACCATGGCATAGATGGCCTTTTTAACAAGGTTAGTACCTGAGACAACACAACAGAATGATGTACAATAATCACCATTCAACTCCAAATTGCTGTCTGCAAAACACCAACCTACATAATGTGTACAACAGGCTTGTGAAATCAAGGGAAACTGTGACTTCACGGAAACACGATTTACTGTATGCCATAATCCATTAAATAAACCATAGTGAACTGAATTCAAAAGCATATTAAAACAGTTGCGTCTCTAAAAATTCTACCGTAATAAATCTCCGGGCTGATTGACTGATTATCATCAACCATATTTAATACTTTGCTCCATTCTCCATTCATTTATTCATGTCCCACAACAGAACTGTATAACATTTTACATAAAATGTGTTGAGTCGACCCTCCTAACATCTAAAAGACTTTATATAAAAGAAATAAAAGAAAAAAAGTTACTTACTGGTAAGGAGGTATAAACTTGCAAGAAACACACATACCGATGCCTTTCCTGCGAAATTTGGAGTCCACAGCAAGCATGGCAATGTATCCCCGCCTGAACATCTTCTTGTGCATGTCCAGCTTGCACACAATGGCACCAACACAGTTTTTCTCCACTATTGCCTGTAAAACAACAGTGTTAGAAAAAAAAGCCAGCAGCAAATCATCATACAAATGAATCTTGTGGTAATCTTTGGTGGGAGTGAAAAAGCAAACCCTGAATTTTTTGACAGTAATAAATTGGCCTTTCCTGTGGCTTGTTAGACAAGAAAAGTACACGAACACAGGGCAATACAGAGGATACTTCTAATCTAAACAATAAATAATGATTTAAGTAATGCATTAAAATATGACAATAACACACTATAATAATACATCTTCTTCTTTTTTTTTTTACCAGTACTGATTTAGGCTGACTGAAAAGGCACTACACTTGAGCATTCAGTTATTTTTATAGGTGTGACCTTATTTCATACATCTGGTACAATTTTCATCCAAATTGGTGGTAGTGTTTAAAGTGTTTAGAAGAATATAAGGCAAAATTCCTCAAGTGTGCCATTTTACTAAGCAGCATGTGATGCAATTTCCCTATTCAGCTATTTACATTTATTTATTTGACAGAGCAGATTATAATTGAGGCAGAATCTAATCCAGGGCATAGATCTGAGCACTTAAGAGTTAAGGACCCAACAGTGGCTCTTTCGCAGTTCTGGGATTTAAACTTCGTACAAAACCTTAACAGCCAAGCTTCCACTTCCTCTATTACAGAAATGCAATACACTTCTACAAACATGACTGATGATACTTGCTGAAAAACTTTCTAATAACAAATTTAAAAGTTGTCATATTAGGTTCTTCCAATAAGGACAGGACTCTAAATTGTTCTAAATTTGTTTTGGCAAAGCTTTTACAATATGATCAAAAAGGTATTTGGTTGCCAAATAATCTGTTCAAATTAAGCCATACACAAAGCTCCAGTGCCAAGATGTCAGCCTCAACTGCTTTGCCCCATCAGTTTAAAACTGTAGCCACCAAAATGAACAGGTTGGCTAATATTTAGCTGTCTCTAATCCACACATATTTCAATATGGCTAATTCTCAGGGGGAACCAATATTCTTATGAATCACTACTAATGAAACGATGCCATAATTTCTCCTCGTCTTTATTACCTCTAATAAGGTGAAGGTGTAATGTTTTACTGACGTAGGGCTTCGGTTTACTACAGTTAAATGAGGAGAAAATAATAAATAATAATATTGAAAAGTTTCAATCAATTGAAGAAAGAAAAAAAAAAAAGAAGAAGAAGAAGAAGAAAAAGACCCTTATACCGGCATTGAGTTTCTTCCATTAAGCAACCTGCATTTATCGAACATGCGGTCACTGCCTGTGAGAATGGTGCAAGCGATGACAGTAGGCAATGACATCGATATCACAATAAATGTCATGATACGCTGTTCTGAGAATATTGCACAGTAACAAGTAGCTGATTGGATGCTGAAATCTATTTTCATACCAAATATTTCCTCTTTTTTTTTAAATTCATTTATTTCTGCAGATGGTCAATAAACAGGACCCTTTCCTTGTGAAAAAATGTCAGATCCTTTCAAGACTTTTTCCAATTTTTTTTCTTTTTTAAACTTCCCAAACATCTATTGTTTGGTTTTCTTGCAAAAAAAAAAAAAAACATGACCTGTATCATCAACAGGGAAACCATGAAATGTGCTATGCAATAGGGATTGTGCGTTAGTGCAGTAAAAAGGCAATGTCGAAAAACAAAACAACTAGAACCTTAGTGTGTCGAGTCCATACTACTGAGAAAACAGAGCACTCGTAATATTTATTTCCAAAACACTGGCTGAATGTCCCTCCTTTTTTTTCTGGAACAGAAACCTTTATATTCTAACACTTTTCCAGACGTACCCTGATTTAAAGAAAGATCATTGAACCCCTTTAATAGGAGGCACTGCTGGTTCGGCTGGCACTTTGTTATTAGCAAGCCTAAACGTTGTGATGCGTGTGATCGTGCACCGTGAAAAAGCCAAGTATATCGTGATGTGTTTTTGGGCCATATTAGCCACCCCTAGTGGGCGGTACAGCTATATACATACCAGAAAGCAGAGCTGGGGCCAGTTGTGAATGAAGTACCTATAGGTGTATATGGAATAAGGCTCGGACAAGTCTTTAGTTATGAGCCTTATTATATCCGGCATCTGCAGCTCGGACTCGTATCGCACATAAGTGATGGGGCTGTGATCCTCTGCCTGTGTGCTAAGTGACAGCTTTGCTAGCTGATCCTCTAGCGGTGCCTCCTCGGCTCCAGCTGCCCGCGGCCCCGGGCCTCGCCCGCCGCCCCACGCCCATTCCTCAGCATTATCGTTACACTCGGAGTTACACACAGTCCTGCCGATCCCGGCCTTCAGACACGTACTGTCGCTTTCCAGCTGACCCGAAGAGCCGGGTTCAGTGACGGCCGTAGGACTCGCGGTGTCGACTCCGTTACTGGGTAACGAGCGGCTCTCGGGCGAGCTGTCGCGTTTGTTGTTCACTGAATTCCTGTGGCCCCGGACAGCCACGCTGTCCACATGTTCAGAGGCGGTCTGCTGGCGGTCGGCCGCCCTGTGAGCCGGGTGCTGGACGTGATTCTGAGCGGGAATGTGGCCGCGGTGCTCGTCGTCCTCTAGGTGGCTGGCGATGCCGTTCAGCTGGGCCGGTGAAGAATGCAGCTGCGCGGACGAGTTATGGTGGTGGATGTTGTTCTGGCTCGGTTTAATTATTCCCTTGGGCTCAGTCGCTTGTTGCGAGGCCGTCCCCGGAGCTAAAAAGTCTCCTCGGCCACGGTCCAATTTCTCATTGTTCCCCAGGAACGAGCAGCCATCCACGGGCAACGCTATAATTTCGGCCGAGGACGCAGGCAGTGTGTTAGGCCCAGGCGGCACTTCAGCCATTCCACTGCATGCAGTCGGGATGTAAACAAGAGAACCGAGCCCCAACCGAGCCCTCGCGTTAAACGCAGAGCAAGAAAAATACCCGTCTAGCTTCTCGTATCGGTAAAATAATAATAAAAAAACAACGTTAAGTTCGTTTGCTATCTCGTGTCCCCTCTAGCCATTACTCAAGTCACTCCACACTAGCTTGGCCTATCAGCTACCGCAAAGCAGGTTTGACAATTTGCGACACATACGGGATGCTGGGAAATGAAGTATTTGCTCACAGGCGTGCAAAGAAGAATGCACATGGAAATATTTTTTAATTGTCCCTAAAACTATTCCTCACTCCGAATTAAGATTATATTTGTTCCCTGTTTAAAAACAAATCAAAGTACATAGGCTAAACAACTTGTAAACTTTTTTACCGTCTTATAGAGGTTTCCTAAAACAGCCACTAGATGGACCAATATGTTAAACAATTAGCCAGACCTAGATCCCAGAAAGGAGGCTTCTTTTAGGACTGAAATGCAATGCAGAAAGTGTTTCATATCAACACAATTCTTAGTTCAGTGGACTTTGTTGAATTTGTTTTTTTAAAGGCCACTGCCTTTCCTAACTTAAAAAGGGAGAAAAAAACAACAACTTCAAATATGATTAGCTATTTTTCCTCATTAGTAAAAAGAATCTCTCAAATGTGATTACTATAATCAGGTTGTTTAGACTAGGTTAAAGAGACATAACTCGAGTTAATGTTGAAGCTTGTGGGTATAGGGCAGCTGTTAAAAAAAAAAAACAGCATCACAACCATAAGGAGACATAAATAACAGATAAAAACATCTTCCACATCCAAGCTGCGAGTGATGCTCGGGATTAACAGTAGACCTGCCTCAGCTGAGCGAAGTGCTTGGGATGGGCTGTACTGCTTCAGAAGATCAGCAAGATACAGTTAAACTATCTATTTATTTGGTAAACTCTTTAATCCAAGCACTTGCACTCTGGAAGTCCTGGAATTCAAACTCACGACCTTCTGGTGAATGGCACAGAACCTTAACCGCTGAGCTATACCACTGTCCTGCACTTATTTATCGAATATGTTGGCTATGTTTATTGTGAGTAACACAAAATGAAGGTTGATTTGTCTTTGTTCGATGTTTGTAAATTTCCCCCCTCGCGTTATAGATAAAAGTTGCGAAGGTTACGCACACTAACTTGAACAAACCCAGTTTTGCCCAGTACTTTCACCGTTCCCCAACACGGGCATGAATCATGCCACGGTACGACAGCGAAATTTGTCACTTTTTCCTCCAGCAGATCAATGATAATTACCTCCCTGACACGCGTACGGTTATTACTTTACAGGATCAAGGACGGAGGGGAGGAAGGCCTGGCGGCGAAAAAGCAGCGCCTAATCGATACACACTGAAATATGGCTGCTCCGAAGCCCCGGGCCTGGCCTCAGCAGCTCAACGAGCCATTACACACTCTGCTCTCCGTGGCTTAGCACTGGATCTGCTCCTTATATCCAGCTCAGAGTCCATCTGTTCCCTCAGAGAACCTCACCGGGTTCTGCGAGAGCTAGCTACACCTTTTAGCATACAAGGCCTCACCAAGGGCTTGGAATGATTCAGAACCGGTTTAGGTAACAGCCCTTGGTGTAAAATAAAGCTTCAACAAGCTTACTGATGAAGTCGTGGATTTGAAATATCATACGCTAACCCATGCTAACTGTTTTATAGGCAGCCCGTTTATTGTATCTTCTTTCCTTCATTTGAATCTTATGGGTCCCATCTGCCAGCTATGTGCTTTTAAAATTCTTGGGTGAGGACTCGTGTATTTAAGATTATTACATTTTCTCATTGAAATCTTTAAAGGTTTAAAACTACAGAGCTTTGTGACTTTTCCACACATTGTGGATGGAAAATGATGCTGCCGAAAATATTATATCAAGGCTATTCAATTAGCGGGCTTTTCATTGAGTACATTTTTACCGGCCCTTTGATGGATTCCTACCAGCTAATTTAGTGAAAAGAAACATTATCACTCTCTACGCATTAAGAAAATCAGTGTTGTCCCGCACCATCAGTGTGAACAGCCAATTATAATCAATTAGCATACATATGTAACTACGTAATGTTACTCAAGCTGACGCAACTATCCCGTAACTATCCCGTTATCTTAGCTACTCTGTCTCTAGTCAAAATGTCGCTTTCTAATTGAAAAGAAATGGACACAGAAAATGTTTAAGTCAGCTGTGTTTAATACTTTTTTTGTACAGATTGCTCTCGTGTTTCATGATACAATTCTATGTTACACAGTTGGTTTCACAATTATTTTAACCACTTTGCACTTAAAAAGGTAAATAAAATACTGAAAGGTTTTTTAGTTTTTCGATCAAACATCTTTTGTTCCTCACCTGGTATAATTTTTGTAACCTGGCCCCCACTCTGAACTAATTAAATAGCCCTGTATTATATAAAATGTGACTGTTACCCCTGTTTGACCTTATAGGCCTCACTTTATTAAAGGTCCATTTTGCTATTCATTGTTCTAAACTTTCCACTTTCTTGGGCTAAGTGTAGAAACGGCTTAATAACGTTTTAAAAATTATTTCTACACAATGTTCCAGCTTTTTGGAACTTGACTGTATATTTGTTGCCTCATAAAAGTGTTTACAATATATATATATAAATTATTTTACATTTTTTACTTGAATTGTTAATACCAATGCCTGACTTATAATGTCAGTTCAAGTAATTTATTTTTAAATACTTGAGTATATGGTATATATTGGAGTTTTTAGCTTTAATTAGCTATTTTCATTTTTAACTGACACAACACCTGTAAGTTCAAGTACAAATCTATCTATCCATCTTTCTTTATCTAATTATCTATCTATATATCTATACTGTGCAAGAGTCTTAGTCACATGTAAAGAAATTCTTTAAACTGAAAATGCTTTTAAAAATAATGAAATTAAAAGTTCCTAAATATGAGAATATACTATAAAAAGCAGTAAACAGTAAAAAAAAAAAAAAAAAAAAAAAAAAAAACTAAAGTAAATCATTGTGTTGGTGTTTCAGCCTTTGTCTTTAAAACTGCATCAATTCTCTTAGACACACTGTCGTGCAGTTTTATAAGGAA
>JAOUQW010000002.1:10006341-10018627 GCA_028565825.1 Olivaichthys viedmensis | reverse complement strand
TGGCCCAAACTGAGACAAGATGTCGACTGCTTCGTCAGTGCATGCACAGTTTGTGCCCAGTCCAAAGCCGACTGCCACTCTCCCTGACCCCATGTTAACACTCAATCATGCCAGTCTACCAAACTCCATAACCTCTCCCAGGAGCCACCCTACACATGGTGACCTTTGGTGACTCTCAAAGACAAAGCCTCCCACTCCCGTCACGTGTAAAATGTCCTTGCGCCGGATGGCACTTAGCAATGAGAGAAAAACGTCGCCAATTTCATTATCCTACAATGACAGGCTAATTATTGTGTTTGTTTACCACAAATCACTGTACAACAGACAGCCTGTCTGTGTCCTGTTTTAGCATCTTAATTACTTCTTCTCGTCCTCTTTCTCTCTCTCTCCCTCTCTCTTCCTCACCCCCCTTTCCCCCTATTTCCTCCTCCTCCACTCTCTCTCTGTTTTCTTGCCTTGGCTGGTTGTTTGCATATAAAAGGTGGAAGCTAATTGTCTGGACTATAAATATTCAGCATGCAATTAGTCGGCTGGCCTGCCTTTGCTGAGTGTTATCACCTCAGCATTTGGAGCACAGAGCAAGCTGCTCACTCAATTCCCCGTATCTAATGAGAGTTTGATAGCAGTTCCTTTTGTTTTAAGGAACAAACATCGCCCTTTATGAAGTTTTTGTTTTTCTCTGTGTATTCGGTGAATTTGGGCATGAAGTTGTTTCCTGTGAGAACAGGGTCAAATGCAAAGGTACAGTTTTTAGTCTGAGCATCTGTGAGTTCTCAAAACCCAAAGAGGGTGCTATGAGACAAGAGGTCCTGAAAAGATAAGAAAGCCCACAAGGGTCATTTATTCTGGAGGCTTTAGTCCTGGGTTTTATTCTAAATGTAAAATTCATGAGGGTTTTAAACACTGTTCAGTTTCTGTGGAGTGCTTTTCTTGATTTTATTTATCTTAGTTTTATTACACTTTTGTCTCAGCATACCTTCTTTACAGAAGCCTTCAGGATACTGAAATCTCTTCAAAAATAATATGGCTGTGTTTTCCCAGAGGCTTTTTGCTTTATAACTGAGGAAGTTATTTATAATAATAAAATAATCAGGTGGGAAGGAGAGAATAAAGGGCAAGAGCGGGAGAGTGCCTCTGAAAAGGCAAGAAAAAAGCGAGGGAAAGAGAAAGGCAACTTTTTACGGATGAGCGCTGCCCAGCTTGACCTGCTAAAGTGAAGACACAAAGTCTTTCATCTACCCTAAGCACCGCTCTTCATGGAGCAAATCAACCTGTCAGCTCTCTCGCTTTCTCTCTCTCTTTCTCTCTCTTACACACACACACACGCACACAGACTGCACTTTGAGCAATGGAGTGTGAAGACACAACGCTACCTAGGAAGATCTTTACTCTCAAAAACAGACATGCAGCTTAGAGATAAATTGATCATTTTTATATAGATAACTTAAAGGCACATGAGATAGAAATTAAGTAAAATGGAACAAAAGTAAGAGAATAAAAATAATTGGTGAGGTAAAGGGAAAACAGGGAGAGGGATCCAAGAGGTGTTTGAAAAAGGCTCTCTGGTTCCCCAAAATTGAGAGCAAAAGGATTGAAGTGTTGGGTGAGAGCTTGCTTATTACAATAACTATGATCTTCTGGCCTGGAAGGCAAGTTAGTTCTTAGGAAGGTTGGGGAAAGGGGTTTCTTGAGTCACATAAAAGGAAGCATAACGTGTAGCTTAATGTACATGTAGGGGCGCTGGTTTTGGGATACATCAGTGGCTACTTGGAGGAGAAATTAGCCTCCATTGACAGTATCCAAAGTAATACTACAGCCAGCCCCAACAGAATAGAGCCTTTCTCTAGAGATGCAATGTGTAGCAAGGATGTGTGGAGTAATCCTTACGATTTTATGAGCATCAATTTCTGTGAAAGTTCTTATTTATTAATATGTGCCTTTTTATTGTCATATATTTTATTGTCACACCACAAGAATAGGAACAAATTCCTTAAGTTCTACAGTGTCTCATGAGACAGAAAACGGCTGCATATATCCTGTTTTTGGCATCTCTTGTTCATGCCTAAAATTCCTAAAAATCCAACAATTAATCTTTGTTCAATGACTACTGTTTATAAATTGCCCAACTGTCTCCACCTTGCCAAAAGACAAGGAGCCCTGTTTACCCTTGAAAGCTGGTAACTTTTACATTTCCTGTTGGTGTGCCCCAGCCGTGGGCTCCATTATCCGGCATGACTATGCAGACACATGGACCAATAATGAGATGCAAAGAGTCAACATGTCCCACCGGCAGAGCCCGGCTGACTGCTTCAAGCCAACACCTCCATTCTCCTGTCTCCTGCAGAGACACCCCTAAGAATGGACTTGAAGATACATACACAGCCTTGATTCCTATGAGGACGCCCTGAACACACCCCCCCCTGTCGAGACCCACACATAGTCGCCACCTTCTCACATTTTACATTTTCAGTACCTAAGGAGACAACATATTATTCATGTATATATTTATTCGACCCATGTATGTATTTATTGAGCAGAGAAGCCCTATAAGCTGAATACTGTCCTAGAGATGACAAAGTTGATGACTCCAAACACTGGGCTTTAATTCAAGTTATCCTTGTTATCATGTCCTCATAGAAAAAGAAAATGTGGTGCCTGATTTATTACCCAATGCCTCTGCTGCTTCAGAATCGTATAATCTCACGAGCGAAATACAGTACTCGATCATGGCCCATGTTTTATGACCAACTAACTGTGCACTAGATCTATTTTTTTCCAAACTCACAAGAATCACTTCCTTGTTTTTCAATCACACACTATATGGCGGTGATTTGCTAGAAAAAATGGCCAGCATCTCTAAAGAAAGACTGATTCCACAGTAGCAGTTCTACAAATCCAGGCAATATTGAAGCCTTCAGGATACTTGAATTTAAGGCTACTGTTTTTCGTTGTGTTCCTGCACTTTCCAAAACTGCACCACATCTGTTCTGTCTCCAGAAAGAGAAAATAAAACTTGTGCTTCTTCCAAAACAAATAACTTCAGACTTGTGGGAGAGAAAGTTTGGACTGTGCTGCACAGTCTCTCCGTAACTGCCTCACCGCTTCGCTGCCTCCATCTCTCCCAGCAGCTCAGCTGTCTGCCCCACCATGCCTGCCTGCTAATTAAACATCGACGCCATCAGGCAGCCAGCTGCCAGGTCTCCCCTGAGGATGCCAATTAAGTCAGCAAAACATTTAGACTACAAAACTGTACAAGGGAAGCCGTCGTAATACAGCAATCATTCGCACAAGCCCCTTGAGGCCCCTGCATTGACCTCCATGATGGCCCCCCATCTGCAAGGTACTCAGGGAAATACCACCTACATTCCCACCATGCTCTCCCGAGACTCAGAATTATGATCAGGAGTATATTAACATTAGATCAAAGTAATAATCATGTAATGGCAAGACATAACACAAACGTTACAAGTCAGAGGCAGATGAATTATTAATTGCCATTACAAGAGTGTATAAATAATTAATGGACAATGTAAACAGCTACTGGTTTGCGTTCAACACCTGTACTTAAATCTAACAAACAGCAAAAGAAAATGCTGCACTGATGCAGTGATTTAGTGTAACCTGCGAGTGCAGGACTGAGGTGCGGGTGCGCTGTTAGGTCCATTCCAATAATCAGCGTCAGGAGTCAAAATACAGGTTTCCAAAAACAAGGTGGGATAATCCATTCTCATGAGCCAGAAAAACAGGCAAGGATCAGAAGCATAAAAAAACATAAGGAACTACAGGCTTAGCTTAGAATTGCTATCATATAAGAAAGCAAGGAACAGAGAGAACTAATCAACATAAAGACAGTAAAGTGTAAACAAGAACAGGAAGCTGTAAGAAATTATAAAAATGCAGCCAATCAACAGAAAGAGTGAGGTTCAATAAAAACAATGAGCATAAATAAAAAGGAAAGACAAAAGGACCAGACAGTGTGCAGAGCATGGGTGTCAACAGGGACAGAATCAAGGTGGACGTGATATTTACAATAGAAAAAGACTCTAGTGGCAGGTTTATGAGTATACTTACTTACAGCAGTCCTTCTCTGCCTTTTTTGGAACATGTTTCTGTGAGACAAAACCACTACTACACATTTAATCTCTGCTTCTGGTTCTACAATGTTAAAATCTCTAGAGAAAAAGGAATGGGAGTGATCAGTTATGAGTTCTGCTTACGCCTTTTAATGTGCTGACATATGTTTTGCACAATTAAATCCAAGTCATAAAGTTACTGATTATTCAGGCCAGCCGCTACACTTAAATCAGTTAAATACATTTAGTGAGATACATACTAACCAGCAGATATGACAGTGATAATATAATAAGAGCCTTAAGCAAAAATGACTCCCACTCAAGTTTCCTGAAAACAAACAGTTCAGTGCTTCTAATATTTAGAATCTACAATCACTCAAGCAGTATCTCCCTCTTATCACACCCAGTGTTCTCCGATCCTGTGCAAACCTCCACTGTCTCAGCCATGGGGCTGAAAGACAGAGTGACAGTTCGACTAGCTAATTAAGACAGGATGTGTAAACGATCATCTCATTTCCACCCCACACCCCCTTGCTCCTGCTCTAGGCTCCTCTATCAGCACTGATTAACTGTAATTCATTTCTAAGTTAAACGAAGTTACCACGTGTAGTCACTGTCTCTTTTGAAAGATTGCCCATTATGTCAATACTAACTGTGTTTGAATTCCTTTACGGCCGCATTGCCTCCAGAAGTCCGTTCATCAAGATGTCAGTAGCAGAACAAAATGGTAGAGAGGCAGCAAAGGAGTGTGAGAAATGCAATTCGTATGAATGGATGTTTGGGTAGTGACAGAGCAATTAATCCTTATGTATTAAAAAAGTAAGTAATTTTGGAGTTAATAGCTTATCTATGTTATATCTTTTGCCTTTAATTTAGGGTAGCAATTAATTTAATAAAATGTAATTTCCTATTTGATGCCCCCAAAATGGGAATTTGGACAGGGACAAAGACAGAGGCACCCACAGCAGGCTCTAACCACCATTTGGTATTCAATGATGAACTCATGAGATCATACTAGAAGAATCCTAGATTTACCTGATGAAGCTCTCAAAAACCATCTAAGCTAGTTTTACTTCTGCTAAGAAGTCCCACAAGTCACACATGGATAATTTATAGCCGATATGCTGGGGGTTCAAGTAAAGGCTTAAAAGTCCTGTCCAGTTTTTTACAACCTTGTTTTGTGGATGTACACTATTTATCTCACCCCACTTCAACATAAATAGGCTGCTGCTCCCAACTACTAACTAAATTTAACTGGATAAATTATTGTATCCGTAACAAATAAAAACAAACAACTCAAAAGTTGTGGCTACTAAATGTCATGTCAGAATGAACAAAACATCATATAATTAATAAAATTAATAAAATGTGTAACAAAGCTAAATACTAGATTCACCAAATGTATTGCCATCATAGAGACGAGTAATTCGCTGATATAAATACAGAGGCTCACATGAGTGAACACCCACAAAAGCGCACAAGGAGTAAAAGTAAAAAAACACATTTACTGTAAGCTATGTCAGCCAGTCAGTTATTTCTAAAATATTGACGTGAAATCTTTAAGTAAAATCTAATCGTATATACAGTATCTTTACTAAAATGGCACTGCACTGCACGCATTCGTTTTTTGAAAGGGAATGAGATATCATAGCAGCAAACCTAACCACAGCTCTTAATAATGTATTCATTCTAAACCCACCCTTTTTTCACAGTTGTCAGGTCACCGCCTGCATGGTCAAGAAAAATTTATATAGGTGTAAATGTTTTATTGTCAACACTTCAAGCACTTCGGAGACGACAGTCTTAAGAGTCTACTGTTAAGAATGATTACTTTTGGCCAGTATAACTGGCCAGGAGCGGGAAGATGTCAGCTAGTTTAATATAGTATTTATAGGTCAGAGGGAAAAAAAGAGAACTTATTCTGAGATATTTTCTTCTTCTTCTTCTCGGTGTGGCAATATGTACCAATTTGATACTTGAAGTGGTTAAATATTTTGAATATGAACCAACAGAAGATATAAGCAGTGTGAGAAATTATATGTTTGAAAAATTACAGCTATCTGTACATCTATACTGATCAATTTTGTTTCACATACTGTGTGTGTGTGTGTGTGTGTGTGTGTGTGTGTGTGGGTGTGTGTGGGTGTGGTCCTTAAAGCATAACCCAAAAATGCATATATTACTTATTTACAACATTTTAGAAATACTATGTTCAAAACCAAGAATTACACAATGGTAACTTTTGATGCTCTTTTTTGGGAGCAACGAAAATGAATTGCAATATCTCATAATTTTCTTGTTAGGGCTAAATTTTCTAAAACCTTATCTTTGTTTTCCCAAACCACCAGTGTTGATAGGCACACATGCGCACACACACACACTCACGTGTATGTAATGATGAGTTTTATGAATATCCACAAACTGCATCTTGAGTGAAAATCACACAAACTAATGAGATCCTTTCTTTACAATGAGCAACATTAATATATATGTAAATTAGTGGCAAGAACGAGCTGTCATTACTATATTGCAATGCCCCTCTCTCTCTTTTTCGCCCCTTACTTTCTGTCTATTTTTTCTTTCTCTCTCTCTGTGCCATATACTACCCCCATCTGTTTGGCAAATATTAACCTAAAGGCAAAGATTTCTTTAAGGTTTCCAAACTCATTGAAGCCAACCTTAACAAAAATCACTTTCTTCCTACAATTTATTATCCCATGACTTCAGTTCCCCAAGAGTAAGACGTAGAAGGGGCATGGGTTGCCCGCTCATTATTTGAATGAAGTATCCAGGAATGTAATTTTCCAGACCATTTTTCAGTCAGACAATAAGGGTTGTGTCTTCGGTGTGTGATGTGGTGTTCCTTAATCTGGCGTTTTCAGCTAATCTGGGTTTAGCTCTGCATCTGCAGCCTTGTATAGTAAAATTTTGTACATGCAATACCACTTTTCCTGGGTCAGTTCAGGAAGGTTTGTGCAGCAGTGAAGAGAGGCCTGCTGTAAGGACGGGGGGCTGGGACAGAGGCTGGCAGGTCGGCTGTTCAAAGCAAACTCTGTGCATTGTTGGGCAGCTGAGGATTAGGTCTCTCCAACCCTGCAGAATTTGCCTTCTAATTAAAAGGGATAAAGAGGTAGGAAAATAGTTCACTGTTGGGTGGGTGAGAAAGAGACGGAGGGTGAGAGGTTGGTTTGAAATGCGCTGCTCAGCAGTATAGAGCATATGGTAGATACAATGCAGTGTGGCATGTTGGTTTTGTTCTCTTGGCTGTAGTGCTAGTACACCTCCAAAAAAAGAGCAACACATTATTGTACAGCTTTGAGACCAGTTGTTTTAATTGGACACCAACACTAACCTTTATTCACCTTTTTTTTTTTTTACAATAGTAATAAAGTAATTAGATCTACAGACCTCCGCTGGACTGAAGATACTGACGTGTAATGATTTAATGGATGTGTTGCTAAACTTTTTTACAGGATTTGGGGTTGCACAACACAACTTTTCTGTCCTCTAGCAGACATAAAGTCATTTAGAGCTTCTCATTTAAGCCTTGTAAGTATAAAATCATTATCAGTTTTCAACAAAACATTTAATTGAAAACTGCACTAGATGAGCAGTACTAAAAACAATATATGGCCATCTCCAACTCCACAAATATTTCCGTCAGCACCTTTGGCTCACTCTGGCAGGGGACTTAGTAGTGGGTCTGTGCCCAGGGGGGACTCTAGATCCTAAGGGTGTTTTTGTTTAAATCCCTCTTCTCCTCCTCCATTCCCTCCCCTCTCGTCAGCCCACTGCTGGTTTGGAAGGCATGGGGTCTGGCTCCCCCCGAGGGGTCCCACAAACAAATGCCCCCATGCTATAAGCCTCCACAGCAGCCCCGATTCTCCCCACAGACCCAGGAGGTTAACGATGTGCCAGTAGAAAACATGACACTCCTTATTCTTTCTCTTTAACTCTCACACAATGTGTAGCATTCAGTTTCCCTCTTCTATCCCATTGCGTGGATCAGGTTAAGACAATAAGGCATGTACCTTACTCATTAGAGCTCCGAAGAGTTTTTAACATCACCAAAAGTAAATGATGACTCTGAAACAATAACACAAATATTGAACATGCTTGAATAGATTATATTGAAAAACAATAAAAACAGAGCTCTGTCAAGCACATTAGAGATAAAAAAAATTTTTGCTGAGCATGACCAAAAAAACATCCACATTTTAAATGCAGAATTGAGTGATGCCCAAGAGATGAAAATGCAGTGTGACACCATTGATGTGTTGATCTAAAGGGAGTAGAACCTGCTTTTATCTTTTATCTAATTACTGGAAATAGTAAACCAACTTCGTTCAGTGATTATAGCATGTAGCCATGTTGGCGTTTACATTCACAATTAACCTTTCTCATTTGGTGATTTGTAACATAAGCAAATCCTGTTATCAGCAAATATAGCACATGGCCCACAGACTCTTAGCTCCACCACCAAACAACAGCGACAGTGGTGTTTATGGGCCATAACGAGAACAACAGAACAAACAGAGACTAGATCCGCAAGTACACAAAACCCAGCTACTAATACTGCTGTCCTAGTCAACAGGTAGTGACAGAAAGAGAACTCGATGTTGCTTAGATGTCAGTTAAGACAAGACCCAGTTAACTCTTCCCGTGGATTTACACGTGATGAAATAATTCCAACCACTTTCATTTGAAGCCACTGAAACTTTGCCACCACTTGATGGCAGTAAGTGTAATTGCTCATCGCCTCTTTGTTACTTCAGTGGATTGAGGCCCTCATATGCTCCTCATGTGACCTCCTATGATATTCCCACCCAAACTCTCAGGCTTTGGCAAAACTCCCACTCACGTTATGCCGAATCATGAGGGCCTGCTACTGTTGCCATGGGGATAGGGTATGCTAGTCTAGGGCCTGGAGGCTGGGGTTGTCTGCGCTAACCTAATACACCGCACAGGAGAGGAAGGTTAGGAGATGGTGGATCAGTTGAGGCATATAAGGAAGTAGAATGGCCAATGAAGCAATAGAGAACAACTCAATGTTCATTCTCAATGTGAATGCAAAAACCAGGGTGAAAAAACAAAAGTCAGTGTTCCAATCAGTCCCAACAAATTCTCTGAGGGTAGGTACTGTCTACCAGTAATATTTTGAATATATCATAGTGACAACCATATCTGTCACACAGTGTATGTTTGATGAAATGTGACATCCTAAAGCAATCACTCACTCACACTGCAGAGGTTGCTGTGGTGGGGCAGATCGATTAGGGAAGGCTTTTTTTCTGCCGTTTGGGTCTGAGCCATTAGTTGGCAAGCAGGGTTTACAAGGCTCCAGTTGGTCCACTGGAGGCTGGCTGACTGATGGGGAGAGGAGGGGACACGGCCAGTCTGGCCCCGATGAGGAGGGGGGGTCTGGTGGGAATGACGGAGGGTTGCTGGACTCGCGCCCAGAATGGTGACTGCCTGTCTGTCCAGCCTGTCCCTCTAGGCTTCTACCCCTGAGTGGGCATTTCAAAGGAATATGCCTGGCCTCTCACTTTCAGTCCCACATTTGTCCTTACTCACTCTCTCTTTCTTTTACTCATTCACGTTCTTTTTTGCTATACATTCTTTCATGTAATATTAACACATTTCTTGTCTGTCATCAATCATGCATGTTATACACAGACCATATTGTCACTATGTGTTGCACTTTGCTCATCTTCTCCTATGCACCATCACCCTTTTTGCCCAATTCATCAGACTTAGACTCTGATCAAACCCACTGTGGCGTGAGAGAGCAAGAGTGGGAGGGAGAGACACAGAGTGAAAAATAGAGTATAGAGGGGAGGGAGTTGTAGCGCTACACTGGACCCATCTGCCCGATGTCTTCCCCTGCTGTGGAGCATGATGTTGCACCATGACTCGATGGGCTCCACCGTGGTGCATCCCATTATGCTGCTGCTTTATTGAACTGGGCCCCATAAGCGCTACAGCCCGAACCATAATGCCTCCAACACGACTGAGCCACACTTCTTCTCTCAGCAGTTTCAAATGTATGTCCTTTCATAGCACATAATGCACATATTAACATACTGTCACTGAGCTACATAAGAAGTTATTTGAACACTGCATAACATTTATTCAGCATTTAGTCAGCATTTTACAAATTCATCAAATACATGACAAAAAAAGTGTTTATTCATAACAAACATTCATGTCTGTTAAGCTAAGAATGATTCACAGATCTAAAAAAAAAATCTTTATTGCACATACTCCAGTTGAAGACTAGGACCAAATGTATAAAATTTATCATGATAAAATTGACACATTTAAATAATTCACTGATATTGAAACTGCAATATCAATTTTTTAGTATAGAGTAATTATATCTCTTAAAATGACCAAACATGAACAGAAATGGCTTATTTTCTCTAACTTAACAGGATTCTATTTATTTTGTTGCAAAACTGATATAGATTGATATAGATTGATGATCCCCACATAATTGCCCATCTGCACCTTGCTATAAGCGTCAGAATTTGCCTCACAGGGATTTATTTTATTTTATTTTTAAACACTGCTCCAATCTTCAAGTCACACTCAGGCAAAAGTGAAGTGTTGAAGGATTTGACCACTCAATCGATCCAGCTACTGTCAGCTCCCGAACCCCATCTTCCATTACCACCACCAGCTATTAACATAACTCCCCCATCTTTTCCTCGTTTTCCGCCTGACATTTTCCTGGCAGTGGGTCCACTCAAATTCCTGCATCCCCATCGCCAGCCGTGAGGCGCTGGACACTCAGGATTCGCAGTCTTCCCACCCCCAACACACCACACACACACACCCTGCCCCATCCCAGTCTGCAACTCCATCAGATTCAACATTCTTTTCAGTTCAGCTTGGTTCCTCTGGGTAACAAGGAGAATAAACAAAGTGGTGACCTGTAATGTTGGTGAATATAGAAACGGAGCGATCAGAGTGATTCATTCGAAATGACCTCCATAGTGGAAAAAAGTTAGATAGCATAAGAAAATATACACAGGGATTTGCACAGAATGTAACTTAGTTACACAGTCACATAGGTGTACTAACCAAAACAGGCTGATTTCTGATCAATATTTTTACTTTTTATCTGAAGAGAAATTTCTACTTTCTACTGTGGTATAAATTTAGCAAGACTCTTTCGATTGTCCTAGTATAAACAATATGACTCAAAATCATTATTAGAAATAATCTGATTCCTTGAGTTAAAACAATTGTGTGAGGACAAGGAAAACACAGAAATGCAAGGGTACCCCAAAAGCAGGATTGGGAAACCTTTGGAGAATGACAAAACATGTTACTTTTATTGTTTTATTGAAAACAATATATTTTTAACTTGATTAAGTTCATTAATATAAATTAATAATTTTTTTAACGTAAAAGAAATTGAAAGTGGAGAGTGCACTGAATCAACTAAGATAAAGATGACTAGTTTAAACATTCTCATCACTTCTCTGTCAATAACATGTAAATACTCTACAATCTCTGGCTCCCTGTTGGCACACAAAAATGTCTTAGTGACAGATAAATAAGATAAGTGTGTGTGTGTGTGTGTGTGTCTGTCTGTGTGTGTGTGTGTGTGTGTGCGCAGACTCCACACTGTCTGCTTATCTTGGCCCATTCCCCTCCAGAGAAGAGAGAGAGAGAAATGGAGAGATCACACTGATGAGAGTCTGGGTGTCGTTTTTATCATAGCTGGACAGCTCACCGAGCTTCAAGAGCCAGTTTGACGCCTCCTTACACACACACACACACACACACACACTCCGGAGGGCCTTGTGTTTACTGTCCTAATTGGAGGGGAGGGTTCCAGTTGATGGACAAGCCCTCAGAGATTCCCAACTGGTAAGAGCGGCTGGCAGCCTGAGGCTGGGAAAGCGCTGGACTTTAGGCTGGGAACGGTATGAGCATGGCACGAACGTGGTGGGAACATAATGGAAACATCCAACTGTCAGGAGGGGAGTCCCGACAGACAGCATCCACCGGGCTGAAAGAGATATTAAAGAGTTGAGAGAAACTGGCAATGTCAGAATCAGTACAGATGTGTCTGTGTGTATATGTGAGAGTAAAGGGGTAGGTGGTAGGGGGTTTGTGTGTTTGTGTGTGTGTGGGGTGTGTGTGTGTCTGTGTGTGTCTGTGTGTGTACAAAGAGTCTTTGCTGAGTCTATAGTGTAAAT
>JAOUQW010000002.1:9958008-9995958 GCA_028565825.1 Olivaichthys viedmensis | reverse complement strand
CAGGGATGATGGGGTGGGTTGGGAGGGGAGAGGGGGGGGGGGGTGGATGAGCCTTGCTCACTTCACGAGGACAGCTGGAGGTCTGCAGCGGCTTTAAGAGCGCAGCTGCGGCGTGCACGCGCTTTATTCCGTGTTAAGTCCTGATTGCCGCCAGAGCGCTGTGTTCATCCACTAGGTTACCATCAACACACCGGCGCCGGCGCTGTTTGTGAACGTCTCTCCTTATCTGTGATTTTGCACCAGCGTTTGGTAACCACTGTCACTGGAGCCTTGGACCGACAGAGGTGCAGGCGAAAACCAATTTCCAAGATTTTCTCCAACTTTACCTCCGCGACCAACTTTAGCATGATGTCGTATCTTAAGCAACCGCCTTACCCGGTTAACGGGCTGAGTTTAACCACGTCCGGTATGGACCTGCTGCATCCGTCTGTAGGATACCCAGGTGAGTCAGACAGACTGATCTGCCTTTTGCTCCTCGCCGACAAAAAGTAAGTGTTGGTCCAACTGCCGAAAGTTGATGTGCTTGATTTCAAGTATTGTAACAAAGATTACAATACTTCTATATGACACTTCATGTCTGTACCGTTTTATTTTACAATACAGTGTTACACATTTATATAGACTATGCTTGAGTTATATATTCTTGCAACAACGTTACTAATTTTAACTAGCTAATGTAGAGGATAAATAAAAAAAAATGCAAATCATTCACCAGAAGTCCTATAAATCAGTTAATCACTAAGCGTTATTGAGAAGGTAAAAAAAAAAACTATAGTCTAAAAAGTCAAGGTTGAACAAGTGGCGTGAAAAAATGGATCAAATATCAATCTTTATTTGTTATACATATGTTTTTGAAAGAACCGGTAAGGATGTCGAATATCTTCGAAGAAATAAGCAAATAGGGAAATAGAGATCTAAGATAAACAAGCATTTATAAAAATGTATATAAGTTTGCAGATGTATGTAATTGATATCCATGAATCCATGTGCATTCAATGTCTTTCGTAAGCTAAAACTCTCGGCCTATTTGATGCTGGTAAAGTATAGGTTGGCGTGAGTTCAATGTTGCGGACATTTTGTGATGCGTGTTTTATTTGAAAACAGCTACTCCTCGAAAGCAGCGTCGGGAAAGAACAACGTTCACCCGCGCGCAGCTCGACGTGCTCGAGGCGCTGTTCGCCAAAACGCGCTACCCGGACATCTTCATGCGCGAGGAGGTGGCCCTGAAAATCAACCTGCCGGAGTCCCGTGTGCAGGTCAGTACGGTGTTTACAAAGAATAGGAAAAAAGTAAGGCGTTGCATATTTTCATTTATAAAACGTTTTTGTATTTGGCCGTGCTCTTCAAAGAGTAGTATTAAACCGCCTGCAGGTAATGCCAAATATCTTTAACTATGACTGTAAAAGAGGTAGGCTACTAATTATACTATTTTGATTTTGGTTCTGGATTAATAAAACTATTGAGGACGCGCACCGTAAATGATCTTTAAGGCCTGTTTTTTTTTTTGTTTTTTTTTTTGTTTAAATGAGGCCCTATCTTTTTGTGACAGGTTTGGTTCAAAAATCGGCGGGCGAAGTGCCGGCAGCAGCAGCAGCAGCAGCAAAACGGCGGCCAGAACAAAGTGCGCCCGGCCAAGAAGAAGAGCTCCCCGGCGCGGGAGGCGAGCTCCGAGAGCGGGGCCAGCGGACAGTTCACGCCGCCCTCCAGTACCTCAGTGCCGACCATCTCCAGCACGGCGGCGCCCGTGTCTATTTGGAGCCCGGCGTCCATCTCGCCGTTGTCAGACGTACTTTCCACCTCTTCTTCCTCGTCGTGCATGCAGCGCTCGTACCCGATGACCTATACGCAGGCGACATCCAGTTACGGTCAAGGCTACGCGGGCTCAGCGTCCTACTTTGGCGGCATGGAGTGCGGTTCATACCTGGCGCCCATGCACCACCAGCTAACGGCGCCGGCCGCCTCGGCTCTCAGCCCCATGAGCAGCACCGCCGTCACGGGCCACCTGAACCAACCGACCGCCCAAGGCTACGGCGCCTCGGGCCTCGGCTTCAATTCCACTGCGGCAGACTGCCTGGACTACAAAGATCAAGCGTCCTCTTGGAAGCTGAACTTCAATGCTGACTGCTTGGATTACAAAGATCAGACTTCCTCCTGGAAGTTTCAGGTGTTGTGAGAGGAGCGAGCGAGACTTCCGCCGCTTTTTAGAACAAACAAAAAAAGCTAAAAGACCAGACAAGAGACATCGCATACCTGCCATCCTTCTATGAAACAAACAAAAATAAGTTTTGGGAGGTGGATGGGTTGCGCTGTGCCCTGCGGCTGCCTCAAGTTAGTCACTCCTGCTTCTAGGTAATAAGGTAAATTATTTGAACGGTCTCGGGGTCACATAAAAGCGCATACACGAGCTATATGACCACAAGCTGTTATTTAAGGAAAAGAGAGCCCAAGTGAACTTGTAATAAGTTAGGTCACAGCTATGGAACAAATCATTACCCATAAAAAGAGGAGAGGAAAAACACTACATGTTAAAAAAGGAGACAGTCAGTTTAGTGTCTGGAATGGGCAGGCTTCTTCATTGAAAATCTATTACAGCACGCCGACTTATTTCCATGTTGGCAAGACGAGAGACACTTCCATCAGGACGATATGAACAAGATAGAAAGTGTGTGTGTGTGTGTGTGTGTGTGTGTGTGTGTGTGTGTGTGTGTGCGCGCGCGCTGAATGCGCCCATGGCGACCTGGATGCACTACTTTATTTAAGAAAAAAAAGTGTTTATACGGAATCAATATGTAGTTTTTAAGAGACAATCAATGTGTGTCTTATATAAATGGTACATGTGTTTTTTGTTTTGTTTTTGTTTTTTAAATCTGTGCTAGCCTTCAAAACTGTGATCTGTTGTAACTGTATGCAATTTGTGAGCTCCCTCGCAACCGCGAAAACTCGGCTGTGATTTTAATAGATTTTTCACATTTTCCTTTGAAGAAAAAAAAATTACGTGAAATGATATTAGTCACTTATGAATTTGATTTAAGCTTACCTTTTAAAAGACAAATTTGCAAAAATTGTTGAGCGCCTATAGACTGGGTCTCCCTTTCCACTGATCTGCTTTGGTCTTTAGTGACCTACTGTCTACGATACCCAACGTGGATCTTAAACTTGTCTGGAGTAGTAATGTGTTCCCATCATTGCAGAGAATATTAATAAACGATTTCAGATTTGACTCAATATTAAAAGTTATTCAATCTGGCTGAAAGAGTACATAAAATGTATGTGTGCGTGTGTGTGTGTGTGTGTGTGTGTAATTGAAGAAAAAAAGTTAAAAAGCTATTATGGCGAATTGTTTTTTGGTATGAAAAATTCGGCACCTGGCAGAAAATGTGTGTCCATGATTTAGCTGTGATAGTCTTTAAAAAATAACCTTTAATTGCCTCATGGAACGAGACAAAAACTGGTCAACGCGTGCTAATGACTTTTAACGTTAACTTGTTTAGGTGGTCTATAAGACATCTTTCCCCAGAACCACATTATACCTCTGTATTTGGTCGTTTACAGACGAAGGAATACTCTATTCGTTTTCTTTCTATATTATGCAGTATATAAGCTATAAATGTAAATAAATTTAACGATGTAGTTATCTAGTCATAAAGAGGTTACTACCATACGGATCTCAGCTCAAGCTAAGGAAGAAAATGTCTCGTGTGCATGATGTAATGGGGTTTTGCAACCGGAGATTTCAATTAAATGTATCTCTCCACTAGCGAAGTGTGCTCATACTTTAATTCTTTTGCATTTTAGCCGTTTGGTTTCCGGTCTTTCGCATTTCGAGCCGTGGCACCGGGAATGGGCGTCTTGGGAAAGTGGCGCTAATCCGCGCCTCAAAGAGCCGTTAATCCCGCTATTTCTGTAGGGCAGAGGGCACAGCGGGCACATTCCCGCTACAGCCGACCTTACAGAGGAAATAATAAAAACTTCTTTTTTTTTTTCCATTGTGGAATGGGATCTGCCCGCATCACTTCCCCCTTTGGTGGCGAATTCACAGATCACCTTCCGAGATAAAGGGAAAAAAAAGAATGTTATATTTATTTCGTGCCCATTTCCCTCTAATACAAAACTTGCAATGCACAAAAAATGAGACGTCTAACATGGCACCATTGCCAAGTTACTGATTCTGATTAAACTGGGAAAAGGTAACTAGAAAAAGATATGTTGAGATAAACCCAACAAGTTAGCTTTTTTTTCTGTTAAACCAAGGAATGCGGCGGTTATAGGCTATGCTATCATAGTTTATTAGTGTAGACTATAAGTAACTTTTTTTTTTAGTATAGATTTTTTTTTAATTTGTTTCAATCAAACGGGATTTACAGAGTGGTGCTGGAACAAAGACGCCCCGGAGTCCTAAGCGGCTCAATGGGAAACGGCAGTCAAAGACAGAATGGCGGTAGAAAGAGGGGTATGAAGTGCTACAGAGGGTATAAAGAACCGGTGGCTAAGTCTCTCTAAACTTGCGTACTGTACTGTGAGAGAGGCAGTCAAATGACTCGACTTGGTCTTCTCCAATAAATGTGAGCAGCTGAACATTCAATTAGCCTGCTTGACATTGCCAATAATCTCCCTTTCATTTACGTCCTTACTAAAGACACGGTCATTAAAAAGCATGACTTGAAATAATCGAAAGGTTTAGATGTTGCCTAAAGCGAATCGTTCATTTGCTTTTCTCAGAAAAAGTAAAAAGGGGATGGGTGATGTCCATTAATGAATATTCCAGTAACAAGAAATTGAGTTCTCTCAAATTCGAGGTGTTCTTATAGTTCGTTTGTTTTACACGAAATAGGCTATTCCAGATTCTTTAAACCACTCTCCCAAAAGCGCGATGAACTAATGAATAGCCTACCCAACGGGGAAAAAAAATTTAATGTACTTCATGCATTGCCACATGCTTTCACAGTCTAATAAAGTTGGACAGTGAGTGCAGTTGAAACCTATTAAATTAAAGCAGCTGCAACACATGTAGCCTAGTTTAAATGCAACAACAACAAAAAAATATATACACAGGAGAACAAAGACATGAAGCCAAAATGCACATATTAATCAGGTATCCCCTCCCACCGCTATAATCATCTATAGCCCTGCAAATCACTTAAATTCTGTATTGATCATTAACAGGAGGCTATTGATTTTTACACACTAACTTAGTAAATATAGGGAATATCTTTTAATTAAATGTACAAATAATTTTGTCTTTTCTAGCATAAAAAAATATATTAAGAGGCTCAGCTAAAAAGCAAACTAATTCAGTGTATATTCTTTTATAGCCTACAGGCGAATTGTCACTTATTTATTTATCAAAATATCTCATTGTATTTTTTGTAAAATATCTATATGGGTAAAGTTGTTATAAGTACAAGCTACTAATACACTGGTCACTAAAACACGTATAGCTCACATTTAATAGCAGTAAAAATGTAGAGCTGTTATGATCAGGCAGTTTTACATAAGAAAAAAGAAAAATCAAATACGCTTGTCAGAGAAATATTTCTCGGTTAAAATATAGCCTACTGCATACAGGCTAATAGTGATAACCTTTAGAATGTCCAACTGATATGCAGGAAGGAAACACCACCATAAAATCTGGGCAAATTTATCCAGTTAAATACAGGCTAATTTACACTCCCAGCAATGCCTATAGCAAGCCCGTTAAGATGTGCATTGCTTTATTGTGCAATAATGTAACTCAGTAATGTGATATAAAGAAATCAGAACACTGTATTGTAAAATGTGTTATTGGCGCACATCTCGTTATAATTCTCTATAAGCCATTAAAGCAGGTTCGTCTGTCTATGTAGGTCAGTTGTGACAGTTGCTGCCTTTGTGCAGCGACAGACGTGTGTCAGTTGTAGCAACTGTTAATTTAATTTTTTAGTGACAGTTAAGCGAAAATATCCGTCTACCCACTCTAACACACCGACAAGATTAACAAGGTAATATGGTTATACTTTAGAGAGTATTACTACATACGTTTTACAAAGCATGTTAGCCGCAGAGCTTACCTAAAAGTTTTTTAATAGGGTAATCTAAAAATCTAAATATAATCTAAACATACAATTAGACCATGATTTCATAGTCCTCGACCTTGTGCTATGTATAATAATTTAATGAAGGTAGACGAATACCAACATTTGGCTATGGCTAGAAAGTTTCAAATCCCCTTATAGGAGGATTAAGGTGCTCTGTCTTGTTATCTGATCTATCTATCTGATCACAGATGTGTAATTTGTTAACTTGACAACAAGAACGACCAGAGCACTTTAATTCTACTTTTTTTTTTTTTTTTAACAACATGCCTATCAGTCATGTCTTGTAGCTCGGTTGATGGGCATTCTCATTTTCGGCCACACACAATAGTATGCGTCCAGGGGTTATAACTTTGAAATTGTTGCTGTTTTAAGAGTGCATAAGTCACCCATGGATCAGACACGGCCCAAACCTAGGGGCCTCCGTTCCCGCAGAGAGCGTCTTTCTTTTTTAATTAAGGACAACGCAGCCCTAGAGGAACATGTGGGACTTCGCTCTAATCCGCACCCCGCGTTGGTCACTGTGTTGGACTAAACAACGGCCCTCTGTTCTTTCAGCACTCACCGATCAGCCAACTTTCTTGGTCAAGTCCTACGTACTACGTACAACGTACGCGTAAGAAGCGCAATTTGGACAAATGACGTGACACCAGTTGGCGAGGGATGTTAGGGACGTTAGTGAGACGCAAACAGCGGCATGCATGGCTCACCACAAAAAATCCGTCTACCAGTCCAGAAATACATTACATTCACAGAGCCTATAGAACTGAATTTATAATAAGACATCAAGCGACCACGTTATCGAATATTGTTTATTATTTTGTATCATTATCCATTTTCACGAGATCATATTAATTAGATAGCTACTATTGCCTACATTTTTCTCAAATTCTAATCATTCAAGAATTCTTCTGCTTTTTTGGTTCCACCTTCACAAGGGTTCTGTACAGTATTGTCAAAATAACTTTACAGATTTCTTTTAACTCTATAGCCAATCTTGTGATTATTTCTCTGGGTTCTTAATACAGCAGAAGGCCAGGGATATTAGAAGGGAAACCGAGGAGGCAAAGGATTTTAAACAGTTGCATCCAGAACCGCACAGACCTATCAAGAAGCTTTTAGAGAAACTTCCCATTTAAGCGTGTCCTTTAGGCTATAGTTTGTCTTTGGCCTATACTATCCTGTCTTTAAAAGTAGTGGATATACATTCGAATATATTTAGCATTATTCCAACAACAACAACAACAACAACAACAATAATAATAATAATAATAATAATAATAATAATAATAATAAATTCAACAGCAAAGTTATCCATTTGCTTAGCCTAAGCAAGGACCAGCTAAGCTGTTTTTGTCACACCATAACAAGAATTTGATAATCGTAATATAATGTTGTGTCGAATATTAAATAAATATACATGTATATAAGCCTATTGTCTAATATTAAATTAAAGACGTTTTGTGTCCGTAATAGCAGATACAGACACAGTTGTTTAGTTGGAAAAAAGGTCTGAAGTGAGCAGTGATGTCATTTTAATTTCTCCGACTGCTCAGCCTAAATCTTTGGATTTGTGCAGATACTGATCGTGTCGTGTTAGCAGTTAGACAATTCGGATGTGTGATAATGTAGGCCTACAGGCCACACACACGTTCTCTGTCTCTCCCACATGGGCCTACACACAAACATTAAACGAACACGCATCAGTGGCCACTGTCCTAAACCGACAGGACAATATGGCTTCAGAAATTTCTGAATATGATTACAGTTAATACGCTACGAATGTAGTTATTATTTGAACAGTTTCTTGCTTGAGGCCAGTCCAGCCTTCATTTTTTGCTGCTAGTAAAAAATGAATAGGCAAAACTGGCCACCTGCTGGAGATACAAAAACAGAAAGAAATAGATTTGGTTTGAATTGTGGGGGGAAAAATATATATAAATACGTAAGCTAATTAAAATGTCTCAACTGTGTGTCAACTCAATGCAGTGATCAGTGAAAACCTAGCTAATTCCTACCCAAAGTCTTCATGAATTCAATTTAAAGCCCTCCGATCAACTACAAAACTCGTGGATTATGTGGGATGTAGCAGTTACCCCCAAAAAACTGCTTTGTTTCCATTAGAACGTCAATGAAAAGCCCCACAAAGAGACAAATGAAAAGCCTTAAGTATTAATAGACTTGCTTTTTTAAACATCCTACCTGGAAACGGATGTGATGAACGACCAAAAGTCTCAGCACCAACCGCATTACGTTGAAGTTCATTAAGTGACACATCTTATAACAACATAAAGATTTCCTCCTGTAATTAATCTCGTGTGTTATCTATTTCCCGAAGTCTGAGGAGTTGTTGGAGTAGCAGCCCTCCACCCTGCGTCCCTCAGGGTCCTGTCATTAGCCCAATTAGGCAGGTGCGCGAGATGAGGCCTTACCAATCATTTACCTGCCTAACGACCTCTCGCGCGCCCTTAATCTTCTGCAAATAAGATGCCCTTGTGAGAAAATGTAACATAGACTGGAAAATAATGAGCTGGAAGCGTGGGACCAGCATATAGCGTTGGGACTTCCCCCACTGGACAGGGGGTTTATAAACCTGAATATTAGTGTAAATTAAGGTTGAAGGTGTGAGGTTCCTCACATGGGCCAGTTTATTATGCTAACAAATTTGTTTTTTCGTGCCTTTAAGTTAGGACTGTTTTCAGGACCTGTAACAATCATTCATGTACAAATAGGGTAAACACGGGTAATGTGGGTCATGTAGGCTTTGTTGTGTTTATTTCGTGCTCTAAACAAGAGCAAGTCAACACTGAACACAGGGCAACATAGAAACAGACAGTTCCTCGAAGGACAAGGTGAATGATGCAAGGTTTTGCTAAATTTAACCTTAAGGTTATAAATCTGTCAGACGTATTGAATAGATATTAAGTTGGGGAAATTCTGTTTTAATTTTTTAAAAATTCATTTTTACATTGACCTAATTTTAGTAGAAAAAGTGGAACAGCAGGTTTTGGTATTAGTATACATTAGAATACATTATAGTACAAAAGCTTATTAGACAAAATTAAATTAAAATGTTTATTTCATTAAAATGTTGATTACCTAAACCTTTAAATGTTTTAGCAAAATGTATACGTATAACTTATTTTACATTTTAAATGTTACTTTTTACTTGATGTTAAAAGACTCCTTTTTCCTTTTGTATTGTGTTTGTTTTGTTTTGTTATACAAATAAATCCATTACGGTGCACTAAATTGTCCCTTGTTTGTGTTTGAATGTATTGGATTTCTAGAAGGCAAAACTAGACACAATGAATCTTAAATAGTCCTGACATCAGTGAATAACAAAAAGGTTAAATTAAAAAATAATCTACATATATAAATCATGAAAAAGTAAAATGATGAGATTTTAGAAATAGAGACTACATAAATTACATAAATATGGGATTTAAATTAAATTTTGGGAAGAAAATCTCAGCCTGTGTAAATGAGGCAGTTTTAAGATTTCCTAAACCTAATATATGGGACCTTTGAACAGTAAAAATGTTTTGGCACAAACAATGCTAAAATGCGGGTTATCTCTCCTGTGAGTATGGTATCTATATTTTCCTTTCAGATTATGATTAGACAACATCTTGGGAATTTCAGAAAGTCCCAATGTGTGGTTCTAAAATATTGGATTGATGACAGAAAATGTTGGAGAAGTGAAAAATTGTCCCAGATTACCTATTACCCTGTACACTATAGTGGTTGTGATATATTATTTTGTGTTATTTCCAGACTTTTCCAGGCTTGTTTGTAACGAATGTTTATGTATTGCTGTGGCTTTCAAAAAGTTCATTCCTGGAATTAACAGGCTTTGAAGCACATTTATCACTGCTCTCATTATAGTATCAAAATAATATTACTTTTAACACACAGCTATTTGAGTGCTTTATAAAATATAAAATTATACTCTATAGCCCCACAAATCCATTTGACTTTTCACCCCTCACATCTCAGGTTTCATCCTTTAGACAGCGTAATTAGTCCACAGGCTCCTAATTGTTTGGGGATAAAGTAATGACCTGCTCAAGGGAATACTTAATCCTAATCAAAGACATCTGAGCACTTGATCATGTAGGTGAGAACTGTGTAACCATTACTGATCTCAGAGCCACTCAGGTTTGCCTTAGGTGTTACTAATTGTTCTAAATTTATATAATCTGTATTATTTAGTCAAATAATTTTTCATAAGTCATGAAATGAGAAAATAGCTATAGCTACATGTGACCATTTGTGTTTTGAAGACAAATCCGTTAAAGGTGGAATATATCAACAGCATTTATTAGATGTTTTTTAAAACAATATTTGTTAATGTGAAGGGCAGAGCACCAACATCAATGAGAGTGATGGCTGTATCTTTTCTATACACAGCCCGATGTTGAGCACCTGGAACATCAGGGGAGAAAAGGAACCCAATAAGAATGGAGTCAGGATTGCAAACCTGAATCCCTCAACTAGAGCTAACGACTGTATCAGTGCTTTCACAGGCCAGATACAGGACAACTTCCAAAGTGTCAGCATTGTTCTAGATATATTATTTGGTTACAGATGAAATAGGCTATCATCACCAGTACATATTATTTTTTTGCCAAATCAATTCAAGCCCTTTTATAACCTCTCACCTCTTCCTTTATGTGCATGAAAAGGGAGTCACAATATGGACATAACAAAGGTCAGGAGACAGGTACATTTTCCCTTATATCTCTCTTGCTCGTCATCTCCACTGTCCATCCTATGAATAAATTTTGGCCCACAATCTCTTTACCCATCTGTTTGGTGGACTGACTGGCATTGGAGACTGCGCGTGCCACACCAGCCTCTTGGCCACTTGTTATTATGCCACCCAGACAAAAGAGCTATTTATTGTGGGCCGCACAGCCTCAGGGCAGGCAGTGGATTTAGGGTGGGGGCATTATGGAGCAAATCCGGCAGACTTCAGACTAGCAGACGAGTGCCGTGTGTTGCGGGCAGCTGTTTGAACTTGTTAATGCATGAGAATGTTTATTAACAATTTTCAGCTTTTGCCATTCATTAGTGCAAAACAAATGTATTATGGATAACACTTACTATTACTGATATACGAGTTATGTAAAAAGTTAAGACCTATATAACTCCATTTCATATTTGAGCTATTTGTACACACATTTAAAATTCATGTTCATACGTTTTGATCAAGATGGGTGATCAAAACTCTCAGCAATGACATGTATGACCATCATCTATTAACGTATAGCTTACATGAAAATAGCATTCTTACTTTTTTTTTCCTTATTTAACCCTTGTGTTGTCTTAAGGGTCAAAAATGACCCACTACTATGTTTAACAGCAGAGAAAACCCCAGAGAAAATTTGGTGACGTTTCCTAGAGTGACCCTAACATTAGAAAAAGTGAAACATTGCCTTTGTTTATATTTCCATGAAAGCTGTACACCATCAGGTTATAAAGATTGTCTTAGGGTCATTTTGACCCTTAGGACAAGGGGAGTATACAGAATGTTAAGACTACACAAGGGTTAATTCAGTACTGTTCAGAGGCTTGCCATCATGTGTACTGCATGAGTGTCATTCAGATCATCCCTAAGAGCACGAGTCAAGGTCAAATGACCCCCTCGGTAGTGCTAGCTTTTTTCTTTTTGCCTCTGTATGCTGCCACAGGCGTCTTATCTGGGGAGATAGACTTTGGGTTCTTTTGTTAAGAGCTTAGAGATATCGTTTGACATTGTAGGGATGGGGAAACACTGGTCCAGTGTAAATATAGCCAAATTAAATTGATATCTCAGTTTTGTTCCCTCTGCAGTCACTGTGCGGTTTCATTGACTTCTCCGTCCCAGAGGGAGTCCAGAGAATCAGCAGAGGTCAAGCCGGAGTCTCTATGGGGAGCGGCGGCTTTAACCTCTCATTCCCCTTTCAAATGACTTATCACGCCTCCAGATGCATTGCATTGCATATGGCACCTGAAAATGCTATATGGACATATTGGATTTTACTATTTAATGCATGAGTCAACAAGCAGCAGCATGTAAAATCTGTGAAAGATTGTTTTAACTGCTTGACACATACACATCAGAGTTTATATAAAGTACAATAGTACTATAGAGAGTCTGTAATGCACATTTATTGAGAACTGTGTTTATTCAGCATGCATTGAGCAGTCTGGACTGTACTACGTCAATACACGGCAAACTACTCAGATCTGTTTCTGTTTATTGCTCCCTTTGTCATGGCTGCGTTGTGACAGTGACCCACAAATTCCCTTCTGTTTGTCAGCAGTTGTTCAGCCTAGTTTCCTACACACCACACACACACACATTTGCACTGTTTTCAAACTGTCATTTTTTTGTTAATAGAAACAATACCCAATTAAATGTTTTGACTGGTGAAAAACAACCAAGTCAATTCTTCAGTAACAACGGCCATATGCATATACGGCTATATAAATTACGCTTACATGCAATTTATACATGTTAAACAATATTTTTATTCTCATGGCCATGTTGGTGGTTAGTACTCTTGACAAGGGATTTGCTGATGTGAAGTGTAAACAAATAAAAATAAAATTATCATGCATCTTTTAGAAGTCTACATGCAGGTCAAAACTATAACCAGAACTGTGAGATTATGAAAATGTTTGGAGTTATAGTCCATGCCTATTGAAAAAATAATGGTGACTTTCACACCACATTCTCAAAGAAGTGTTAAATGTTCCATCTTATCAGACCGACTCACTTTACCAGCCCTCCCTCTGCCCTGTTAGCACAAAGCACTCTGGAGTTTTCTAATGAGACTCTAATTAGTGGGACACATTGGCTCAAAAGCTGAGTTTGTGTGAGACAACTGATGCTGATGGGAGCTTGAGGTGGCCATTTTAGTTTGTATTAGCGTTACTGTTATTACAACTATAAGGTAAATGTCATGATACACCCAGATTGCTGTTTTTCAGCTCTGTATTTATTACTTTGAAATTTTGGGAGTTGGAGCAATACTGTTATATCAGAAATTCATTTTGAAAAATATTGTTCAAGTGTGCATATTCGTTTAGCACACGTTATGGTACTGTATTGTAAATGTTAGCAGGCATTCGTGTTATTTACACTATTCTCTCAACGCTCAGCGGGTGCTAGGGTGTGTAGGCACACTTTATGCACATGGTCATCATCACGTCGGCTTGTTTGCGTGCGTCCTCATGTTTTTGTGTGCATGCGCATGTGCTGGTGAGGTTACACAGGGCACCAGATGGGTTAATGGGAAGCTTAGCATTATGATTACAATGCAACAGTGTCAGCTTCAGATTTGGCAGTGACTGCCCCCAAGCCCACACGCGGGACCTCACATTCACGCTGACCCTGGGGGGAAGGGGAGGGGTGGCAACCAGCAACGTGCTACCAGTTACACCTCACACTGTACATCCCTGAATCATACTGCACAATCTGCCACTCTGTCTGCGTGTACATCTGTCAATCCCATCATCGAACCAGTTCTATCAATACAAAACGCTATGGTCCATGCAAAACGAGAAGCTCATTAACTCTGCAACATGTGGACATATCATATTTTCCCCCTTCTCTGCATGTGAGGATGGACAATCACATATATATATATCGAGACTTTGGAATTATAAGGTTCTATCTGACTTTAAAATTTAAATGAGTAAATCTTATAAATATTTATATGCCACTGAATATATGTGAGACGTTTTACATCAAAATATTTCTAAAAAAGTATTGTTATTTTTTAATAAAGTTGAAAAGTTGTATCTTCTTTGTGAAGATACTTTGTGGCTCAATATATTAAAATAACAGAATTGTCAGATAGAACCTTATAATTCCTAGATCTTGATATGCAAGAAACATGTGCTTAATTGTACATTTATAGGAACACACGCACAAACACACACGCACTGAGCACCCCTGCACACTCCACCTATGGCGCTTGTTCGTCAGAGGGCAGGCTGAGATGGAGGGGGGGATTTGGTGGTTATGGGCAGAGACAACAGCTCCACTAATTAAATTCTGCCAGGTTAATCCTTCTGTGTCCCCTACACTCACTCTCTATCCCATACACGCTTAGGGAGGGAGCAAAGGAGGGGCGAAGACAAACAATCAACATTTATCATTAACAATGGTAGGAAAAAAAAATAGTAATACATAAGAAAAACAATTAAATACAATGAAATAAACAATGGACTACTTTGGTTGAGCTGCTGTTATGAGAAGGACACATGGGTGGCATCTTAACAAGCAAACTACATGTAAATAACGACAGAAACAACATAATAACAAACACCAGCTGCATGTAACAAATGAAGTACTGTCTTGTCAGCAATAAGCAAAGGGAAGGGATGGAGAGTTAAATTAGTTCATCATTGCTGCAAGTGGTTATAACAACACTACGTCACTGCAGCATGTTGCAGAGTAAACACAACCCCCTACTGTTAATCTTAATCATGTTTTTCCTACACAAACAAATTTATGTGTTAAATCTGCCTCTCTTCATCAGAATTAGTGACAGAAAAAACATTTCTTAAAATGTTTTTTGTTAACCTTTTGTTAATCTTGGTTTTAACAAGAAAAAAAAAACAATGGAAAAATTGAATTTCTTAGTTCCTTAGGGCAATAATAGCAACAAACAAGGTGGTTTTTTTTTTGAGCAGTTACCAAATGGATGAGATGTCTATTAATGAAAAGTAAAAGTGAATCTTCAACACCCTACAAAGATTTGTATCATTTTTATACATATCTAATTTCCTATATATGTATAAAACGTGATAAATAAACACTTTTCTTTAAAAGCAATCAAAGTTGCTTATTTGTGTGGTGGTGCACGTGTTGTGTTAACAGTACCTAAAATAAATAAATAAACAAATAAATAAATAAATAAAAGGAAAAAACGAAAAGAAAATCATAACATACCTCTACCAAGTGGCTGAGATGGCTTAACACATTTTTAACAAGATATGCTTAGTAAAAAGATGCTCTACTAAATGGTTGGGCAGACCTTTAAAGAACTATACAGTTAATTAAAAGTTAATTCATTATAATGAAATGTGGCAAAAATCAATTCAAATACATAAAAAACGTAAACAGTTTATCGTAGATGGTCTATTTGTTACAAATACATACCTTTAGAACATTCAAAAGTCTATGCATCTTAATGACCGCTTATAAAATCGATCCTTTGATGCCAACTGGACATTTGACTGGATTTTCGGTATGAACAGAACAGCTGTATCTATATGAGTAACATACATGGCCCATAATAAAAGTCACACTATGGTCTCTTAATATACTGTACCAATACACTACACCATAAGGCACATAATTGTGGTCTGTGGGTCCAATTAAGCCTGTCAATTTGACCCAGCAGCATCAAAACACAGGGGTGTTCAACTGTTAAGCAGTGAGGCTTCTTAAGAACATATTTTTGACATACTTATGTCTGATCACAATTAATCTCATTAAATTAAAAAACAAAAATCAATAAGAATCTAATCAGAACTAGAACACCAGCATCTTGTCGAGTACTGCAGGTGACTGACAAAAACACCTTAGAAGTCCTAATCGAAAAAGGTAACCTTCTACCCCCCACCACAGGAGGCACATCGCTCAGCCTGGAGAGAGAGGCCACCACCCTGTCATTCTCTCAGCATGCACTACTCATAAACACACCTCTGGCTGTTGGCAGCTGGCCCCACTGGACTGGCCAGCCTTTGAGGAATGGTGATTTAATGACCTCTTCAACATGAGGGCTTGAGAGTAGCTCCCTCACTTTATTACATGTGACAGAGCTACCTGGGGGTTGTTAAATATGCTTCCCACAGCGGTTCTACAAGAAATGTGTCATGTTTCTATTAAGATTATTTAGGACACAGTGTTTGGAAGTCTACCATAATGGCTATATATAGAAAAACACATGGTTTGAATATCTTTGTTTTCACTTTTTGTCATTGTTGTGTGCTAGAGTGAGTGATCCCTTGTTAATGTTAGTGTCTCTGTTACAACTGCAATATATTACTGCACTCTGGGCGTTTCCACACTCAGTGGGCAGGGTGTGTGAGTGTGTGTGTGTGTGTGTGTGTGTGTGAGCATGCGCAGTTGGTGTGCCTCTGTAGCGGGCATGCTCAGAGGTGTAATGTCTGATTAGGGGATTACAGGGGAAGTGCTTCTTCGCAGTTCTCCGAGAAACAATTATTAACATGTTGGTGTCTCTAATCCTGGATAAACACAGCTTTTCAAGAACAACGGAGAGGTTCTCTCTCTCTTTGCTCCCTCTCTTCTTCTTCTTCTCTTTAAATCCATCTCTAAACCCCTATAGTCAGTTGAACTCCAAAGTCTAACTAATACCAGTTGAGCAGACATGGCACTGGCGTTGAACAGTGTGTTTAGTACCTTCCCTGCACATGTTGCACCAAAAACAATCCCCCAGTACTGCAGCAGGCCAACAGCCAATGTAAGGACAGGAGGGGGGCTCATTTAATTGGGGGACAACATGGAATAAGTCTGCATAGTGCTTGGAAAACTTGTTCTAAATGGCACTGGGCTGAAGGTGTTTATGGTATGTAATCTTTTAGAGCACCACCAAGCTACCACTGTTGAGCCCTTAACCTTCTCTGCTCCAGGGGCGCTATCATGGTTGACCCTGCGCTCTGACCCCAGCTACCTAACAAAGCTAGGATATGCGAAGAAAATAATTTCACTGTACTGTACTTGTATATGTGACAATAAAGGCTGTCTTTCTTTCTTTGTTTGTACACCTTCTCTCGTTTAATCAGCTTTCTGGTGCTGGGAGGAGATTTTGTATAATGTCAGGAAAATGGTGCTTACAGGTGGAAGAGACGGAGTGCTTTCTGCTGTTCCTCCAGCAGCCCCACAAAAACAACCTTATTAATATAGCATATGCAAGAAACCAAACAAGAACGACAGTATATAAATTGTCATATAGAGCGACAATGTATTACTATAGTCTTGATGGCAATATCTCAAGCTGGTGGGTGTGGAGCACTTGCACACATCAGAATGTGTGCAAGGCCATCTTCTCTCTCTCTCGCTCTCTCTCTCGGACTTGATGGAATTGTAGCCTGCAGCTCTAAAACCAGACACAGACAGGTGATCAAAACAGCCTATTAGTCTCCATTTACACACTCTCACTGCTACACACACCTAGCCGAACACCAGAGTGTGAACCACTTTGAAGAGTTCAAATCAGAGTTCCACTGATGTTGCTAGTGGTAACAGACAAGTGTGTTAAGTGCCTCTCCAGAGGTTCAGCTGAAAGTGGTGGCAAAATCCCCATTTTTTCCCACAATTGTGATTTCCTTTAAAATGTTTTCTAGGCTTTTTTTTGTTTTTCTGAGGTTTCTCAATGACTATGTAACCTTTTTGTCTGCTCCTTTTTTCTTTTTTTTTTGCCTTTGCAAAAATGATCACTTCAAGCCTATGATGGTCTTATTCTATAGTACTTCCAAGAATAATTATATGCTCTGACAGAAGTATATAATTACTAAATACTGTTGTTGTTTTTTTTGTTCCTACACAATATGTTTTTGTACTTAGGTCTGTATTGTGTTACAGGTCTCCTACAGTATCTATTACCTAAAGATTGTGTGCGCTTCAACAATCATTTTACACAATATCTTAATTATGCAGACAACTGGGAGAAATGTCCTAGGCACTCTACAGCTTGACATAAGTGAAAGCCGTTTTTTTTATTGGCAATAGGGGCCAACATCCAACAGTAGTGCTATTAAAGCTCTGACAAGTTGTATATTTCCATACTATGTTCTGGTTTTGGAAATTAGTTCTAACATTCTCCCATATTTCCCCCTCAGGCCAATCTTAAAGTGATGAAGTCCTGCCCCCCTCCTCCGCAATCATTCTACTCATTCTGGTAAGCTACAGGATAATGGAAAAAATCCTTGTGACAGAATTATATATTTAATAATAAGACTTGTGTGGAATGCTGATTAAAGAAAGACTGCTGAGTTGATGCAATATTTTTAAGACATATGTAATCAAAGTCTCATAAAATTGGTATCATGCCACAAAAAAAAACATACTCTACACCATAAAAAAGACAAAATAACTGTTAAAATAACCTAGCATTAAGATGCAAACCTTAAAAAACTTTCACACATGAGTTTGGGCAGACTGGGGTAGAGAGGTACACGATGCAGAAGTCATGAATCACTCATGAAAGTTTTGGAATAATAAAGTTCCCCCAAGTTCCTCATCTATGTAAAGACATGACATTGTAACAGAAAAGAAATGTCGGTGGAAACACCAATGTGAAGAGAAAGTTGAAAATTAAACAGAGGGCATGTGTTTGTGTACGAGTTTGACACAGCCACAAACAGGTTCAGACAGATGTCACACAGAAATTAGGAGGAAACATAATTACAAAAAAACAGAACACAGTATACAAACACCTCGCAATACCCAAAAGCAATCACCGCAACATACACACCTCACCACTGTTAATCCCCTAGACACTGGAAAGCACACACACGCACAAACACATACGCATGCAAACTCTCTCACACACGCAGAGTCACTGTGTTTATCACAGTGCGCCAGCCTACCAGCACCCGTTAGTCTAATTCCGTTTGTGTGTTTAGATTCGTTTTGCTTTAATCTCCTCTTGTTTGTGCACATCTGCAGGAGCGGCACTCTGTGAGAGGGGGAGGGCGAAACCAAAAGAAAGAGGAAGACAAGGGGTGCAGGTGAGTGAGAGAGAAGAGATGGGACAAGAGAGCAAACTCCAGTACAGAAAGTGGTATGGCCGCAAGATCAGAAGATAGAAGCTATCCAACTTCTGTATGTTGTTTTTGTTCAGAAGTCACATCACCAAATTATGTGAAATTGTGTAATAATACTAAAACTACAGTTTTAGCCAAAGAATTACAGTTTTAGAATTGCACTTGATTGCAATTGCTATTGATTTTTTTGGGTTGTTAAGTTTCAAAATAAACTATTAGACGGCACGACTATAACAACAAGCTGTTTGGAAGGGTCGCAGTAAAGAAGCGCTTACTGAGAGCAACCCATAAAATGCAGTGCCTGAACTTCACCAAGCGTCATTGGAACTGCATACAAGAAAAAGCACCTGATACCCACTGTGGAATATGGTGGTGGATTATTGAAGCTGGTAGAGTTTTTACGGCTGGTGGTCGAGGGACTCTGAAGATTGATGGCATTATGAATTCTGTTAACTACTCAAGAAAAACTTTTTGTTTGAAAAGATGAAATAAAACTAATGCATAATGTAGAGAGCAATACAAATGAATCCTGTGTTAGGTATAATTAAGAGACAACAATTAACACCCAGTATTATGAGCATACACGTTACATACATGTTATTTGACTAAAATATATGGTTCACAACAGTTAAAAATATGAAGCACAGTGTGTGTGAACAGTATATTAAATATGTGTAAATATGTGTAATATGTGTAAACAGATACATTTCTCAAACAGCTAAAATAATGGTGAATTAAAACTGGTTCTTGGTAGTACTGATCATACAGTAGTGTGTTAGATACGGATCCAGAGTCCCAGCGACGGCCAGCAGGAGCACCCAGGCGGCTCTCAGCTCAGAGAGGAGCAGAGTGTGGTGGCCAGGCCTCCAGGCTTCTGGAAGTCTCCTCAGTCAGTCACACACAACTCATCCCACAGACTCCACCACCAACACAACATTACAGGCCTGTTACACAGCATTACAGCACATCTTATTATCCCGCTCAACTCTCTTCATTAGCCCAATTGGATCCTGGGATTTCCATTTGTAAATGGGGAGCTTTTTAGATTAGCTGGTGTCGGCCATTATGACACATTCTCTAAACGTTCCCCCAACGGCACGATTAGCTCCTGTCTGTCAGGGTGGAAATGTAAACTTTTCAAAATGTGATTCATCCCTTTAAGCCCTTCACAAATATTTTCCACAAGAAACGGTAAAAAAAAAAACTGTCAACTAAGCAGTCCCTGTTTCAATGTTTGTAATCGTTATGAGTTATAAACTACAGAAACTATGCAGTGTAAACCAACCTCATTAATCCTTATCACTGATGCATTTATCATTTGCCTCTCTACAGCTGGGATGGTGAGGGGATGCAAGAGGTGTGTACTGTTCATAGGCTGCAACTCAGGTTATAGATGTTTACTTGCAGAATGAGTAGATTCACTCTGTGACTGGGGGAAACAAAAGGTTCGGGTTAGTAAATAAAAATAAACACACAATAAGAAGTTTTTCCAACTTAGCATAAAATTGCAGGAGTAAGAGTCAGTAACAAAAATGCAATATTACCCTGTATTAACAATCAGGAGTCTGCACTCATTCTGGCTTTCTTTTCCTCTGTCTTTTACAGTCTCTCTCTCTTTTCCCAGTGGAAGGCAGGCTGCTCTTCCTCCCCAGGCTGGCATTCAGACACGGCCACAGCTGCAGCAGGACAGACGCACACTGAGGCAGCAAATTATGAAAATGTGGCTCTGTGTCCTCAATGGTGCCACACTTTCTTAATGTGGCACAAAATTAGAACCTGAGGGGTAAGAGAGGAGCCCATTTAATTGGAAAAACTGCTCTGGGCCTACACACACACACACACACACACACTCTCTCTCTCTCTCTCTCTCTCACACACACACACACACACACACACACACATTCGGAGTAATTCATTGCATGAAAGCTGCGATATCATCTCTTACCCACCAACAGTGCACTCTCATCTATAAGGCACCTCTGCTGAGAGCTGCAGGCGTTCATAAAGGTGTCTAATGTGTGAGTTTACCCTCAATTATTTAAATAGTCCTTTACAGCGATCATAATGAGGGCATTCTGTCTCTTCAAGGGATAAATAGATTTCTCCTAAGGGGGTCTCATTTGTTTACCCAAAATGTCTTCAGTTACTATTGATATTCCAATAAATGTCATAGTGGTATTATCACAGCGAGGCATGTTGCAAACATTTGTTTGGAAATGTGCACATCAAAACAATTACATTTATCATGTTTCATTCGCTCAGCAAGTAAGCAGGTGCACTGTGGCACAGGCATATGCACACATTCACACACACCTATTCACACCTGTATATAATTCATCAAAAGGAGGAAGCCCATTGTTTAAGCCCCATTTGGCCATTGAATGCCAGTTATTCAGCCACACTGCTTCCTGTGTCCTGCAGTGTCAGTCCTATCAGGTGTGCCCACAGACCCGAGACTGAGAGCTTCCCACTAGACCCTAACCCCCAAAACCTCCTCCCTCCTCCACCCTACAGCCTCCCACTCCAACCTGGCCCATATTACTTACTATGTGAGTCCAGGGCCAGGGATTAACTAAAGGTTCAAAGAATCATCAAAGAAAAAAAATGGAGACAGTCCCAATTCCTGGCTCTCCCTAATCCACACTATATCTACCTCCATTGTTCAAATGTTTAATAAAGCAAGGAAAAGATGATGATGATGATGATGATGAGGAGGAGGAGGAGGAGTTGGAGGGTGGGGGGTGTCATGGAGGCCAGGCACTCACCATCACAGGGGTTATAAGCACAAGGGCCTGTATGTTACAGCTTTTGATTTTAATCTTGTCCATTATTGGTTTCTTTTATATTCTAATAGGGGATTAACAGATAGGGGTTCTTTTGAGGAAGACATCTATGTACAGCAAGGGTTCAAAAAATCTGAGTCCACTGCCACCGTTTTAACTTATTTCATAACTATATGTGTAATCATTTAATATAAAATAAATGTTTTATGTTTGGATATGATTTTCTGTCAAACTATATTTCTTAAACAAGATTACAAAATTCTTCACAAATGGAATTCTTGTGAAAATATTGAATTAGCGACAATGTATAGAGGACTGTACTAACTGAGTCAATGTCAGGTGTTAGTTGTTAAAAGACGAGTATCAACTGAGTAATATTTTGTATTAGTTTTCTATCAGTAAAGAAAAAGCAGTTTTTGCTAATGGACTCAGACTTTTGGACCTTTATATAGGAGATCACATGACCTGTCAATCTTCAGTCCATGCTCTCTGCCCTCCATCCCCAGCTCATCTGTGTTATGACGTACAAATCCAGTCTCCAAGCAGCGCCTCCATACACACATACACACTAATCTGCAACAGTGGCCGAAGTTTCATCTCAACTCCATAAAATGTTGCCAGTACAGTGGCCAGCTCCGTACAGTCTCATTCACCCCCCCAAAAGTCAGAGAAAGAATAGGAGATAGACTCCGCCAGCGGCGTGCTAAAAAGAGGGCTTTAGCTGCAGGGCCTATCAGCAAGGCACAGCAAGCGGAGGTGTCGCTTCTGCTCTGGCATTTCGGACAGTATCGACTCCTCTCCGGGTGCGAGGAAAAAATAGGAAAAACAGAAGGGGTATTATCAGGGAGGGATGAGTGCAGCGAAGGCATTTTTGTCTTTTTATTCTCCTCCTAAGCCCCGGGCTTTGCTCCCAATCCGATTGGTCGATACAGCCAGGAATGTAAATGAAATGCAAAGAGCAATAAGGCTGGCTTCCCATCTCCGCTGTGTAATGTGTCTGTTCCATTGCTCCTCTCGCTCTCTTTTGGCTCTTGCTTAGGGTTTGCATTTCAGCGCCTCACTCATTCTCTGTTCTTTTGGATCTGCCTCCTGGTTGTGTTTTTAGTAATGTTTAATGTCTTTCTGTCCATACCCTTCCTGACCAGTTTGTTTACTCTGATCCCATCATGCTCTTCACTCCAGCTCTGCACTCTCTTCTTTCCCTGTCTCTCTTCATCCCCCTACCCCCTGCTGGCTGGGCTCTCTACTCTTATCTGCTCAGGCGGCCCACATTCCAGTGTTGCCGTGGCGCCCTGCCTGCATCCGCGGTCACGGCGATTCCATGGGTTCCCACAATCCCTGAGATGAGAGAGAGCGGCGGAGAGAGGGACAGGAAGAAACACAGCAACAGTGAGCGCAGCGAAGTACAAGAGAAAGAAAGACAGACGATGAGAGGAGAGAGAGGGGTGCAAAGAAAAAGACGAGTCAGGAACACAGAAATCGAGTAAAAGGCCAAAATTCTGAGAAATCATTTTAAAGGACACCATTCACAGAGACGCTGCACTCTCGTACACGTGTGAAACAACATTCAGGTATGCAACATTTGGGTAGAAAGAAAACATACAGCTTATAAATCACATTGCATTATGCACTACTGAAACAGAAACACGTGAGGCTGCACAGTGTATGTATGCATGTTAGAGTGTGTATGTGTAGGGTGCAGGAAGGCTGGGTCACATGTACAGCACTCCTACATACAGCACTCTCAGATCACTCCATCAGGGATTACCAGCCTGGACTCTTTACAAATAGATTTCTGAATATTAAATAAACAGACTCATTGAACATATTAGCATTTGGAGTTCAAAGGAGTTGCGAGTGCACTGTGCAGTAGAGGCGGGTGGAGACAGATAGAGGGGGGAAAAAAGCGATAGAAAAAAAGAATGGGCCATTTTAAGAGGTTGCCCCCAGATTAGTGGGCATTCTTAATCTCCTATGGATGCTCCCAAATTGGGTTGCCCTCCAATCTCAATCCCAGACTGCTGTGCTCCTAATGTGGGAGCCAGAGACACATGACAGCAGGAGGACTAAAGGATAATTATGAGTGAGTGTTTCTCTCTTACTTACTCACTCAAAGAGACATTAATATAATACCATTTTATTTTGGAACAAAAATAACACATTCTGAGTAAATTTATTTTTATTTTTTTAGGTTCTACCTCTACCAGCTCCACCTAACAGCCTAACAGATATCACCTTACAAAACACCTGGCAGCTGCTCAGAATACAATGGAAACAGTGCTGTATTGGAAACATGTATCCCATGTTTCTTCAAATGTTATTACAACACATAGTAACTGTTTGCAAAGCAAAAAGAAAATCATTAAAAAAAAATGAGAAGATCATTTACACAATGTAAACAAATGCCTTTTAAATACCAGAAGGTAGCTTTGTATACCTAACAGATGGTATCACCATATATCCAAACAAAAAGCAGTTAGCGCAATTTGGCTATGAAGTGCTATAGCATGCACAACAGTCCTCTTTTTGTAGTACTAAAGCAAACCACCGTACTCTGATATATGCTCACACTGCACCACTGACCACCTTTATGTTTCTCATTGAGAGGGGAGGTTAATAGGTAAGGAGAAGAGAATCAATGTCAGAGTATTCACATCTGTTTCTGCATTAGTCATCCTTTCTTGCTGGTTCCCTCATCCCCTCAAACAGCACAGCTATATACGGTAAGGACTTTATGATTTTCCAGAGTTTTTCCAGAAGTTTCATAGAGCTCTGTTTTGTCTCTGTGAGTCTCTGAATCGGTCCCTCTCTTTGCCAAGGTGTGTGATGGCGGAACGGATGGCGTCGCTCTGAGGGTCCGTGGGTTCTCTCTCAAGGTAGCAGCTGAAGTGATGGATACTGCGGCTCATAAGCGACTCTGGCCCATGACTTCCTCCTCCTGAACGGAGCAAACGCTCAGCAGCCAAAGCCAGATTCTTATCCCAATTGGCTGGGTAGTCCGCCTGAGCATCCACAATTTGACAATATAGCTGTCAACAAAAAAGAAAAAGAAAAGCAGGCAAAAGGCTATTGTGAGTTTGGATATAACCAAATGATCAGTGCCAGAGGGTCTTAGGTCTGGTTGTAATATATGTCAGTAGCCTGTTTGACTATCTACAAACATTTTGGCTTCCTGTTTTTCAACAGAAACCTTACATAAATGAAAACAGTGAGTTACAATATTTCCTGAAGCAAATGACACATTAGAAGTGCTGTGGAGCCTCTCTATGCTAAAGCAGTGGGTGGAGCCAGAATGTGTAGTCACGTAATAAGAAAATGCATTACTAAATAAACTTAGAAATGTCTATTAATATATTTTCCACATGCAATTTTACAACTATAATTGTTTAGCAGGACCAAGAACCAACCTACAATTATATTTTGTAATCACAACAGAAAAAAAAAAAGCTATACTGGCTGAAACTCCCATATCTACTGTTTCATACTCACATTGTAAGAGAGCTCATAGAGATGAGTCTGGCCCCCTCCCTCCATCCTCTCAGCAAGGTCAAACAGAAAGAACGCCATTTTCATCCTATAACAACAACCACAGAAATGGAATTCTGGTTCCGCTAGAAAAGGGATTCTAATTCTGTGAACACGGCACAGAGTGAGATCAAGAGCAGTTTGACGTATCCGGCTTGCTGGACAATAAGATAATACTGATAGTGGAATACATTACCTAGCCTGCCACATTTCCTCATTCGCCACTCTCTCCCATGAGCCAAGGGGAAAGCTATGGTGGAAGATCACACAAAAACAGTAATATTGTGATACGTGGGTATGTGAAAGCCGTACGTACGAGTCCAGCTTTTGTTTTTTGTCTTGTAATCCAATTACATTCTACTACCCAGTATATCCTTACAGCTACACCCAACATATCAGTTCTATTACATCATTTTGCCCTCGTATGGGAAACAAATAAGACACCAAATACAACTGTAGTGCCTTGATATCATTTTACAAATACAGTTTGTTTAGAGAATAAATTCAACATTTTTAAAAAGACCTGAGCATGCCAATGGTATTAAGCACTCATGTCCAGGTTTCCGTTGGCAGAAAGGCCCAAAAACGAGACAGCAATTCAGAAGATCCTCCTAAAAACATGACAGCTGATACTCAGTGCCTGCAATCTTTAAAAGCACTCCCATGTGCTAAATGACCCACATATTTCTGCATTTCCTCCGTTCCATTTCATCGCACATAACCATGCGGCCTCTCCTTCAAAGGAATATTTTAGCGTGTGACTTCCCCGCTAATATTTGGCTGCCGGGCAGGGACGGACACGCTTGTAGCGACCGAGAGGAGAGTAATGTCACACCATTCAACCCCGATTAGCCCGCTGAATAGCACGCAGGCGCGCAGAGCCTCGGCGCCGGAGACTAGAACTAATTTCACTTTATACACACGTATCGGCACGCTGCAGTTTAGAAAGTCATTAGGGTGGGGTCAGCAGACTAATAACGACTTTGAAGCCGGAGACGATGGCTGCCTTCCCAACAGGACACCAGTGCAGTGGTTAAGTGGACTTCACCAGCAGTGAAGAACGAAGTGTGAGGGAGGTGCAGCAGGTAAAAATGATGGAACTCAGTACTGTAATGTGCTCCTCAGATCTTGGCTTTACAGGAATCACCTTTAGAGTAAGAACATATTTTGGAAAATGTTGTACCTGCTAGCAGCAGATACACAGCTATATGAATGGTATGAACGATATATAGATGTTTTAGGAAAACCATTAGCTGGTGAAACACATGAACATACAGATGCACCATGTGAAAATGGGTGTACCCGTCATGAGGCTGGCTCCAGTTGTAGAGGTGCTGTGTACGCTGTACCCACTGGACAGGGTGAAGACGGCTCGTAAGGGGCATCAGCTGTTCACAGACCCCCCACGGCCACTGGGAGAAAGCCCTTCCCCAGCTTGGGTCTCCTTCTGACAGGCCAATACACACAAACACAGGCCGGCTGTGCGCGCACACACACACACACACACACACACACGACAGGTGAAATTCAGTGATATAAAAGATTTTGTTATTTAGATGCTGCACAATTTATTGCTAGTGAACCCTCAAAAAACCTTCTAACTACAGTCGACAATGTGAAAGAAATGACTATAAAGGAGTTTTTGCATAAGATAAAGTATTTTCTTTAAAAATCAGTGGATTGAGTAACTTTTAATAATTAAAATATTCTAAATGTAATACTCAAAACTGTTGTGCATCAATAGTTTAGAATCTTAAATGACTATAACCTATACTTAGAGCTAGTTTTACACCAAGGATTGGATTACTTGCACTGTCAGCTGGAATTCTCCACTAAAAATCTTTTTTTTAGTCCAGGACTAGGCATAATTTGAATAATTAAGACAACAAGCTTTTAATATTTCTTTCTGTCATCCTTTTCTCTTTTCTCCGTTTTCCTCTGCATTCTCTACCCCAAGCATTAAGTCCCAGGGTAGAGCCTCTGGTGCCTAAAGCCGCAGGCTGTAGGCTTCTGGCAAGGATATGCTGCCGTCTGGTGGAGGGAGGGGGTATAGAACCTAACTCTTCATTTACCTTCCTCTCCTGCTGTGGGATGTACAGTATGATATAATGATATTAAAGGCACAATGACCTGCAACCCATAAGTAACTGCTGTGTTTTTTAACTGAGGCAACATGTATCCAGAAGTAATAAAGAAGAGCTGTGGTGTTTTTGGGAATCATCATTATAGGTGATACAAATATAATAGTGAATATATGTGTATGCGCATGTTAAACTCACTGTATATTGTGCTGGATAAACTGCTCAATGTTAAAGCTATTCTTCGCTTCAGTGTTAACCGGATCCCAAAGTCGTCCGGGGAACTTTACTCCAGGAAGATGCTGTTGAAGCTTAGGCACATACCAGCTATAGGTCATCATCTGAGAATCAACAGGAATAGGAAATGAAAACATTATAATTATTCATACAAATATCTAAATAAAACAGCATTAAATTTACAGCACTAAAATGGACATTGCTGTGTGTATGACCTCTTGGTCGACGAGGGTGAGGTCTGGCCGCAGGCCCTGGCAGTAGTGCAGGTAGCGGAGTGTGTTGCCGGGAAGATCACCCCGGGTCAGCACCAACGAGCTCTCTGGGAATGAGACCATAAGCTCACGGGCAAACCTCTCCACAACATCGTTCCTGCTCTGATCACACTCTCTGGAAGAACACACACACATTTAATAATAAGCATAATTAATAATACTACTAATAAGTATAATTATAGATGCACTACTGTGAGAAAACTGACGACACTTCAAAGTACTCTGAAAGCAGGCAGAACTTTAAACTGCACTGGCACCATTTGAACATACCATGATGCATCATTTAAGAACAACCACTAGTTTATAAAGCTGAAGGTATATGACCAAGTGCGAGAACTTGTTCATGGTTAAAATAAGTGATGTTAGTAGTAAAGATAACTCTGAGAGTGTTAAAGAGTACAAGAGATCCGTGACACCATCACGTCTCCAGCTGGTCTGCTGTCAGCTCCTCTCCCATCCAGAGCCAGTGCGCGAGTGAATGAATGATGTTAAACTTTCTCAGATGATACACCCGAGCGCTTTGCCGCTGTAATCAGCCTCTGACAGGTGTGATGAGCGCCAACAAGTACGTCCTTCCAGCAGGTTGATCAAAGCGGAACAATGTGACGCAGCCACGCACCAAACCACACGGCTGTAATCTATGCGACTGCTGTGGCCAGTATACCTAATCAACCACAGAACGCCGGTGCTTTAATCTGCTTGACTAGCGTGGCCAGGACAGCTCATCAAGCGGAGAGTCAGAAGAGACGGAACGATGCAAGCTCGGGAGCTTTGATGTTTGATGAAGCATGGACGTGCTGAAGAATTAAGTGACTGACTACCATGTCCGAAGCAGAGTGTAAACCTACGACCATGGAAACCACAGCGGAAGGAAGCGGAATGGAAATGACAGCAAATACAGCATGAACAAATTCTGGAGACAATGCATATTTTGGAACTTCATTTAAAAACACTGTGCAGCCCTTAACCTCTAATAAGTATGGTAAATTAGCAACATGGCAATGTTGTGTAGTTATATTTAAACACAATATTTTTTCAAACATGAAAAGTTTCCTAAGCAGTGCATTTTTTCCCCCTGCAACACTGGTTTCAGAATGATCGGCACCCTTACAATTCATATTTGGTGAAGCCTGCCCTGGAGAGAACAACAGCCTCTTTCTGTAATGTCTAACAAGGTTGGAGAACCCCTTGTAGAGGGATTTTGGACCGCTCCTCCATGTAGAACATTTCAAGCTCCTTCATATTCTTAGGTTTGCGCATGTGCCTTCTTCAATTCAGACCACAGGTTTTCAATAGGGTTCAAATCCACAGACCAAGACGGCCATTGCAAAACATTAATTTTATGTTCTCGCAACCATTTTTGTGTTGATTTGGATGGGTCATTATCTTGTTGAAAGATCCATTTAAATTGAAGCCTTAACCTCCTGGCAGGTTTTGAGCTAAAAATTCCCCAAATTCTTTCTGGCAAATTTTCAATAGTTCCAAGTCTTTAAATATGGCCCTGATCGTGCTTAATGGTAATATAACTGCTAATATGTTTTATTTTTATTTTATATCTAATATCTGACTTGTGCAGGTCAACAACCATCTGTGGCTGTGCTCTTTGGTTTTCCTCATGGTGATGGATGAAAAAGGGATTTTATATGTGTGCAACCTTATATTTCATCAAAGACAACAATGAGTTTCTGGATATTGAGAGCAAATTGAAATAAAATAGATTTTTTCAAGGATGACAATTTGTTTGCATTTATTTCAAATATTCTTGAAGGGGTCTCTATTATTGTGCCACACGTTTTTGAGAGAAAATACTATTATTTAAAAAATAAGTGCTTATGAGCAAAAAGCTAAGTATATTTCTCCAATTGTTTGAGTAGACAATCATTTTATGTAGTGTTTAATTTGTACAATAATTTCCCCCATTCTTTGAAGGGTGCCAATTATTCTGAAGTTAACCATGTGTCTATGTGGATTTGTTTAGCGAATTCTTTCTTTCCTGAACACAACCACAAACGCAAATTCACCTATGATTTAAGTGGATTGTGTGTGAGAGAAGTCCAGCAGTGACAAGCCAGGCTCCTGCAGTCCAAACAGCTCCCAGACCCAGCCGTCTCTCCAACCAACACATGGTCCAGTTCAGCCCCACACCAGCCAGAACACACACACCAGCGTCAGCCTGCAGCCAGAAGCGCTCAACCTACCCCCACACACACATACACAACTTATATTCAACATCAGATGCCCTCTTGCTGACAAGATAAAAGTAAATATATATTACTTGGAGCCTCAGTGTGTGAATCCTTCATGCAGTGCTGAGATCACAGATACTTCCAGTCCATGCATAACTGAAACTAATCATCTGTTTGTTATAGACACACTTGACACTCACCACTCCCAGCAGCAGGGGCTTCTCAATGTCCAGGTTGGCTCTCCAGGCAAAGAACACAGAATAGAGGCTCACCATAACAGCAATCAGACACACAAAAGTGTGGCGCCTCCTTTGGGGTGAAAATGCAACATCAAATTCTCAGTCTGCTGGAATGGTAATGCATTCTTAAAAACCAGAACAACCCGCATATATCTTGTGAATTAAACCATTAATTATGGTACGCAGACTCGTCTGATGAGTTGTACCTGTTCAATGAAGCATGCAGCAGAGCCAACACGGCTAATACGAGCACAGGAACAGAGAGGTCAGCCACGCAGTGATTAAACTGCGCTCTGAAAAAAAAAAAAGCCCACATATGCAGCTATTAATGCACTTAATTTATCTTCAGTAACCGCTTTAATTTTGGTCAGAGTCGTGGTGGATCCAGACCCTATCCCGGAAACACTAGACGCAAGACAGAAATATACCCTGGATGAGACAAGTCCAGCGCAGTCAAATCAATATAGCCTTTTAAGTACAGTGTGGTCTTTTGGGTAAGTATGCACAGAAATATTTATTCATTTAGGTAATGCTCTTAAATGTTTCTGCCTTCTTTCTGTCTCTAGTCATAAGTGAATTTCTGGGTCTCAGGTGATATTACCTGACACTATGAGAGCGAGAGTGTGAAAATGTAAAAAAATGTATGTATGTATGCATATATGTGTGTATATATGTGTGTGAGAGAGAGAGAGCGAGAGAGAGCAAGAGAGAGAGAGAGAGAGAGGTGTGCCAGCTCCCCATGGCAGGTTTACACACCGAGTTGTCCATGTCGTGTTCTGGCTGTCCAACACTAAGTGGTAAGCAGCAATAGGGGGTGATGGGAAATGGGGGTGGCTAAGTGATGGGTAGTAGAGTGTCTTAAGATAAACTCTTCCTCTCTGCAATGGGGTAGGGGGTGAGAAAGAGAAAGGAAGACACCCAAGTACATGATGAGGCTGGGCCACAGACCGTCTCCAGATCTGAATAATGCACTAGCAGTCATCAGAGTAGCCTGTCACATTCACAGTGCCCACGATCATTTCAAAAACGAAAAGAGGAAAACAGCAGCCAGATTTGGCTCACTAAGCACTGCTGATTTGATAAGGAGGTAAAGAAACCAGAAAACAATGCAGCCATGCTTGTGGATTTTCTTGGCTCTTTAACCTCTGTAAAGTAATAGTGGGCGAAATATTTCTTAAAAAGTGTCCCTGAACTCAAAAACGTAATTTTAACGTGATGCTGTTCTAATCACGTATGAGATTAGAAGATGACGTGGCACCCGGAAACTTTTAGCCACAGAGCCTGCGTTTTAAGCTATCCGGCTAACTAACTTAGCTAATGTTAGTGATGAACAAAATCATGGTTGTTCTGGTATATTTTGACAGGTTTGGCTGGTGTTAAATAAATCGATAAGAATATGACAGTGCAAATCGAGACCCAGATGTTAAAATGCCATTCGTGTCTACCTGTGACAGATGCAAGCTAGCTGGGCAGCTAGTTAGGATGGCAGTAGAACTCTGTGACGTTTCTAATTTGCATATTTGTGTGTTTCTAGGTCTAGGTTTCTAGGTTTTTAGTAGTTTCTTTTGCATCAAAAACACATTCAACAATTTATTATTCTACACAGATTATTTTTAATGGTTTAAAAACATATCATTTCAGGTGTAGTATAAATAACAACACCTACCATTTAGTATATTAGGGAAAAAAAGCGTCAAAAGAAGTTCAAGAGCTGAAATCAGAAAATGCACTTCTATGTAAACAGTATAACGGAGAAACCAAAATATTCAACTCATGTAGCCCCAATGACAAAACTGAGCTCAGTCTGGAGCCGATATACTCACTGTAGCATCTTCACCAGGTTAACTCTCGCCTCGGATTTTGCCTGCAGGTAAAAAAATAAAAATAAAAATAAAAAAACCTGGCATAAGAGCAGACATGTACAAAATGTATATATTCCACACAGTCAAGTCTCAGCTAAAATTGTGCAAGCTGGCTGGACACATGCATCTATTTACTAGATTTGAGTGAGAATGTGTACCAGGCTGAAGGTGCCATACTCGGCCCTGAGCAGGTGTGTGAGCAGGCCGCTGAGGGATGTCTGGTCTCCCCAACTCCATCGGGCTGTGTTCAGGTACGAGGACATGGGCAGGTAGAGGTAGGGCAGGAATCCGGCCACGAAACACAATCCCAGAGATACCAGAGCTGAAAAACACAACTCCTGAAAGAAGAAATAATCAGACCTTACAACAAGTACGTTCCTGAAATTTTTTTTTGACAAATTTGTCACATTGTCACACTGTTAAGAAATGATTAGCACATTGTTAGCTCAAGACTATGTGGGAACAGCACTCAGTCCTGGACGAATCATGTGCTCTCCAATGAAACAATTTCCTTAAAACACTGCAGATTTGCAGTGTGTCCAGTAATCTACAGAGCAGCCTGCCAGCTTCTAAACAATTTCAGCAATCACAGCAGAGTGGGAGCTATTTCTGTCCAATAGACTGCTTAACTGGTTTGCAAAGCAATTTAATTTCAAGGTTGAGCATAAGGGCTAGGCAATTTAACATGTTTGCCTCCATTCTGCAATTTTCTCTCTAATTTCTATGTAAGGTGGCACACTCTAGTGTATGTCATATGGAATAACAGTATAAGAATATAGTTTACCAGGACACTATAATCTGTTTAGTTTTAAACTCTAAGCACAGACACGCACCTTGGTGCTTAAATACTGTGCAGTCTCTCAGAACTTACTTTGTAAATGTAGAGCTGGATCAGAGCCCAGGAAATGATGATGAGCACATACACGACCAGAGTGTGCTGGTTGCACAGACTCAGCCCACAGCATAACGCCCCCCACAAAGCAAACTGGGGAAAGACAGAAGGTGATGGCATTTTACCTTCAGACAAGAGTAATGACACACCACGCAAGTCATTTTGAGAAAACAACGCAACCACAAACATTTCATTGTCGAGCTGTAATCGGGACGTGATGTTTGTGTTATTACCTTTCTCTTCTGAACCACAGTCTCTGCATTATGGAAGCAGGCTGAGAGGGAAAAAAGGAGCCCCACAAATAGGTTATTGAGCGAGAAGACCTCAGCCACTAGTGACCACTGCCACACGAGTTTGGATACAGCAAAGTGTCCACCTGCCAACACAGCTCCTGGACCAGGCCTGGCGACTCTGAGAAAAGGAACACACATACAGTCACTGTACTCAGACAACTTTCTCTCTGGGATTACCTACTAAGCTTCTGGGGGTTTTTCTGTGCTAATAAACAAAAGCTACACATCCTTAATCCCCAACCTGGTGTGGATTACAGTCCGACTTCCGCACTATATGACAGTAATGGAGTAAGGTTACTTTTGTGCCACTGTTATTGGCATAAGAAGAAATAAATACTGATACACCACCAATCCCTTTGTAAAATACTAAGGTCAGACCTTAGGAAAAAAAATACAGGATGCCACAAAAGCATGCCTAATATTACATGAGAGTCTTTGGCACTTTGGCAGATAATTATTCAATTTAAGTGCATATGCAGTAACCAGCAGCCATATGGTAGAGGTTTACAGAGAGCAGCCTGGTTCGGCAGCTGGTGGTCACTCTGGGGGTTTGGCCCTCACAAAAAGGCCCAATATTAACTGCAATTGAATAGCTCTGCACTGTTCTGTAATGGAAAATTGTCTACCACATTAGTAGCAAAGTTCATGTAAGGTTATCACTTATTATTATTAGCCACATATTTCAGTAGAACAACAACAGATCGTGTCTCTAGTACTTTTAATACTGTTAAAAACAGAAGCATAAATGTTTAAAGGAAACATTAGATGCCAACTCATATCCAGATGTCGATCAACTTCCTTTTTTTAATCCTTTACTCCTCTTCCGCTTTCTACAGCAGAAAACCAATAAATAGGCTTCCCTTACTGTTTAAAAAGGCCTAAACACGAAATAGCAGCCCCCCCACCACTACCCCTATCTCTTTACCAGTAATTAAGGCAAACTCGGGATAAGCCGTCATGTGCTAAGACCCACCACTTATTGGAAAGACTCGCTGGGATAGACAGAGTGGGAGAACACACGGCAAGGAGAGACTAAGAATAAGAATGTGTGCAAGGGTAGGAGATAGGGACCTGACTGGATAGAAATTAAGAGAAAAAAGTTGGGAATGATGCCTGGAAGAGAGCTGGAGAGAGGAAAAAAAACTCAACCCAGTCTAGCACACTGGTTTGGAAAATTTTAGCGGGCTTGACAATTAAACTCGAGGGGAGGGGGGGGGGTAGTCAGGCGGTATGGCCCTCTCCTCATTGTAGCGAGTGGCTTAGAGTCCTCATCAGCCTATCAGCTAAGTGACAGGCGGAGAGCTGCTCTATTCAGCGGCACAGATACACGCCGCGGGCCAAGCGGCTGCCAGGTCCCTCCTGACCCTGCAATCCCTCGCCGCTGACAGCTTCAAGCTCCATGGCAAATTAGGCGCTCTCACATTACAATCGCACAAGACAGATTCCATTAACGGTATCTGAAATTGAGTAGAGAGCAGGGCCCCCGCCTTATCAGACCTGACTCATAAGCAGCGGCAGCACTGCTGCAGCGCGCGCGCTTAATCGCAAGCCATGATACCATTTAGACGTTTCCAGCGCCGTTTTGCTTGCCGCTGTGATAGTCGGCCACAAAAGAGCCTGATGAGACTTAGGCAAAGGGGAACAATGGAGCTTTTGCAGGGAAAGCAAAGTAAGTCTGGAAAAAAGGGAGATGAGGGTAAGGATGGAAAAAAGAAGGGAAATGGGGGAGTAGAACTCATGCTCTCTGACTACTTCGCCTTCTTCCTCTCCCTCCACCACCTTATTTTCACAGTCCTTTCCTTCTTCCCTTTTCTTTTTTCCTTCTCAGACAATATTGAGCATGTTTGGGTATGTGAAAGTAAGTGTGCGCTCAGGCTAATGGGGTGTCAGGATACTGGTGTGTTACGTGGTGATATCAGCCACATTCTACAACTCCTTAGTAATCACACAGAGAGAAGAGTGAGGAGGGACCATAACCACTGTGGTTAAGGTGCAGACCCCCCATACCTTCAATTCTACCCCCCTGTGTGTCAATTAACACCCAGCATACTCTGGAGGCAGGGGGGCTGGAGCAGGAATGCCATCCAGAAGCAGGGGTCCTCAGTGTGAAACATCATATCCAGCCCGATTTAGCCCTACCGTCTCCCCCTCTCCACCCTCCGACCCCCCAAAATCAGCAGCTGAGGTTGACAGGAACGCTTAGCTGCATTCACTCTCCTCTTTGAATCTATCCTTCTGAGGACGCTTGACATCTCTCTATTTACGAGTGTCAGTTTGTCTGAGAGAAGGTGTCTGATGGGCTGCGTGCTACATGTCTCTCATTTCTGTACTTCCAGGACCACCCGGGTCTTTCCTGCTCCCTCTCCATCTCTCTCTGAATTTCTCTCTCTCTCTCTCTCTCTCTCCGCTCTGTGATAAGGAAGGAGTGAGTGACTCTCCAGTGCAGCATCAAAGGCGTATTTGCTCTTATCTCCTCGTGCTGTGCAGGATGCTGCTGTGTATGCTTTTGCAGTTCTGCAGCTCATTTGTGGGACATTTCAGCAAAAATAAACACTCACTCGTGCAGAGGTAGCTATGCATACATACACCTTTTCATACATAACACCACCATCAGGCTTAAATAACTGCTGTTTATAAAAACGGTTGCAAATCTACAAAAACACGAAGTGAAAATAATGTATTCTCTACTTAGACGCCTGACGGTTAAAACCAGATTTTATTAAAGAAACTAAAAAATGGAGAGGTAAGGTAAAATTTCGAATGGCTCTTTCCTCTTCAAATGTAAAAGTGAATTTCATTTTATATTTTTATAATGTTTAATGTTAAACTGCCTTAACCTCTTAAACTTTCAGCTTATTATTTAGTTATTCATCTTAAAGCATATTATTCAGTAACTACTATGAACTATTCAGTATTTACAGTAAAACTAACAACAAAGAATGCAAGTCTGGAACCCAAAACGGCTCCTGGGAGTTTAAGGGGTTAAGTATTAGAAGTAAAAATAAACACTAGATAATTAGCCATCATAGGTTAATTTAAGTTGCTATATGTTTTATGCAGCTCCTTCAGTTAATGATGATGAATTGTGTTCATCGTACTGCTACAATTTGGGCCTGAAATGCAACTCAACATATTACAAAACACTTACTGGAGTTAGAAACACAATAACAAAGTATATGAAGTCTTTTGCTTCTCATCACTGATTTGTAAGTATTTGTGGTTCAACAGCTGATATTCGTTTTATGTTTTATAGAAAACACTGGAATGTATCTGTGCAGTGCCTATGAGCAGAGCTGGGTGTATAAAGGTTAAAACAGGACAGTACACAGTGCGTACTAAAAACTAATCACTCCCCAAACAATACAGCCATGGAAACAATTTCTCCACAGCAAGCAATATTTAATCCCCTAACTACTCGCACCATGTGGACAAACAAACTCATAATAGAAAATAAAAATGTGTATGTCATTCAGCAATTTCTTCCACCATCATTATTTCAACAAAGTCATTAGGCATCTGTGGTTCTGTATTATGCACAGTTGTATAGACTGTATTAATTCTGAACGTATGGTAATAGGCAAACGCTGATCCTCTCCTTGCTTGGTAACTGCTATTAGGAAGTGCCTGTGGAGACTGAGAAATGTAATACGAGTGTAATACTGACATGCAGCGTAGCAGACACAATCTTGGGCCTCCAGGCAAGGTGAAATTAGAGTAATGGCATAATACTGTAAAATAACTATATTTCCCCATTCTGAATGGAGTAATGAGGGAAAAGACCTTTTTATTAAACATCTGTTAAGAGGTATTACTGCTTGTATGTTAAATGAAGCATTGGTCATGCTGGGGGTGGCCATTTATCAGAAATGTCTCACTATATGATAAGGCAGACGGCAAGGCTTATTGTTAAAAACATTAAAAAATATATTATTGTTTTCTTTCCTTAATTACTCGGCACATGCTAATAAGAAGAGGTGTCTTTCCAAAGTAAATACAGTTTGGAATACATAATAAATGTTGGTGTCGCCCACCCAAAAATGTATGGCAACAAAAATAAAAGCATTTAAACATTTCTATTAGCTTGGAATCACTCTTAAACATGCAACTTAAAACAGTCCCTGATTTCAAACTCGTTACTAAATCCCTAGCCAATGGGAGAGTCATGCAGGAAGACTGGGTGAATGTAGTGACTATGCTGAGGAGAGTAGAGTCACAGCCATATGGTGAAGGCTCTTAGAAAAACAGTAACACAGAAAGACAGGTGGGCTCAGGAGTGCAGCCAGCTGTGAAATCAGCTGCTGTACGCAGGACCGGTCCAACCTGATCTTGGCAGGTGTGTACCATCGCAGGTGTGGAGGAGAAAGGACTGGAGGGACGAGGCCACAGGGAGGATAGGTGGAGTGTCTTTTAGACCACCTGGCCTTTCGTGTTATGTAATCGAGTTCTCAGGAAGGTGTAGAAAATGCTGAGTGATTGTTGTTTACCATTTTAATATGCTTCACTGATTTGTGGGATGTGCTATTAAATTAAGACGTATGCTAAACAGTTTACGGAAATGAGCCCATGTAATCACTCTAATCATCTCAGTGATTATAACAATTATAACAATAAGTGCTACTGGACGTTAGAAGGTACATTTTTCTGTGATCAAAAACCGCTGCTAACAGCAAACCTTCATAAAACAAACAAACAAACTAACCAGGAGGAACAGAAACTGGAA